>JASAOG010000076.1:1987500-2052500 GCA_030265305.1 Biomphalaria pfeifferi
AAAGAATCAAATAGGTCACTTTTAAAAGACACAGCTTAGCAACATTGCCTTTATTTATTACACCGGATACACCAAAAAGCTTGTTAATTACAGGTTTTCCGCCATGTATAAAAATGTACAATAGTTTTAAAAAAAAAATTCAAAATGTAAACAAAGAGCAGATTACTGTGAAGAACTTTTGGTAGAAAAACTTCATTATTAGAGCTTCACTATTAGCATAACTTTAAAATGAATAAAAAAAGATATCGCTAAGAATTTACTACCAGGTTTTAGCTCTAAAAACATAGAAGACAAAAACCTGATTAGTATAAAAATCTTTTCCAATGTTTTGAGGGCGCGTAGTTGTATTTTCTTTAAAATGTACATGCCATAGTTAAAAGTCATCGAATAGATATTCATGTTTCTGGTGTCCAATCGAAAAGGGATGAAAGATACATCCAAGTTCTTAACTTGCTTGATACCATGAGCCTGGTGAGTTTGTTTTTATCATGAAAAATACATTTTACTTCTATTTTTTGGAAGAAGTATGTCATTACGCTTGCCATTCATTGGATCGGCTATTTAAAGGCTTCCACATAAGTGATTTTGTTGTTCTTTATGTTTTTAATAAGAATGCATGTTTCATAAACTATAGGTCGATATCAACAAGTCTGATGTTATACGATAACTGTCAAGGACCTAGATAGTCTCTGGACGTTGTTAGCATTTCTCAATTCAAATTACTTTAGACAATCCTAAAAAAATATCAACAGTTCCCTAACAATCTAAGATTATTTGTCCAAACCTGAAAAGGAAGACCATGACAGTAGTCTAGAGCGAATACAACAAGAAATTCATTGGTTTTGATTTCTCTACTGAAAACATCTTTATCATTTTATTTCTTTCGTTGTAGCGACTAAACAGCACAACAGCAACAATTAGATAATATTAACTTTTTAGTGATTCTATAACACATTTGTTTTTGTGAATAGATAACACTACATTTTTAACGAGCTTATTTACTATATAATAGAATATAAGACATTGGTATGTTCCACGTGCAAACCTGATGAAAAAATATTGAAACACAAATGGGGTTTAAAAATTTAGTACTGAGGAAACGGATGAATAAACAAAACTCTGAACATAGACTCGCAAATATTGAAGTTTCTTTCCCTAAGTAAGTTATGTCACATTTAAAACACACACACTCACACCAAATTGATCTAGTAAATTAATAAGGGACAACCATTTTTTTTTACAAATCTTATATCAACTCTGTCTTTCTTGTAAAAAACGTGTACATGCTATTTCTCGCTCATCCATTCTCGGATCGAATTAAAGATTTAAACAATTATTTATTTTACCTAATAAAACGTGAATCGCGTAAAAAAAAGATCTATTACTTAAGTGAAGTAAAGTTCCCCTTTCAGACCTTGTGCTGATGGTCACCTGTTTCTGTGGCCTACGGTTAACAAGGGTGTCAAGTGGCCAGCACAACGACCAACCGCCTTTACTGTTCCCTAACTAATGTCAGGTAGCCATTAGAGCTGGGTGGACTCAGAAGATCCCGAAATTATAAATCATAATCTTCACAAGGATTAGAACCCATGAGTCCCGGTTCGAAAGCCAAACGCTTTACCGCTCAATAACCGCGCCTCCCTATTAATTATTGGTAATTAATTAATTGGTTTGATATTGACAAAAGGGAATAACTTCTACATTAGGGAGAGTTGTATGTGGGGCGTTCTTTCCCTTAGATACGCTTCTTTTTAAATGTTTTTTAGCGGCCCCCGAAAGGAGAAAAGACGATATTAGTTTTGTGTGGAATGTCTGTCACTCTGTTCCGTTTAGATCTCGTAAAATAGAAAAGATAGTGAAAATCTGACACCTTATTATTTTAGACCATTCAAAGTTCTGATGCAGAGGCTACTTTTTTCTTTTCTGAAAGCGAAAAATCTAATTTTTGAAATCACTGATACAACAATTTTTTTCATAAAAATACACCGCTTTTACAACTATTCACTATTAATAGTAATAAACATGAGAGGCTCTTTAGAAGGTCACCATAATGTAAACTATACTATAAGCATATTTATACAAATGGTTTTAGACTTCTTGTAAAAAGAAAATAATTGTATTACATATGTATTGCTAAGTTATGTGCGTTCTGTCATATTTAATTAGAAAAAAGGTTTCTTTTTTTAAGAGAAAAAATCTATTTAGTATGCAAATATATTGGACATAATTAAAAACAACAATTAATAAGTAGTTTTTATTATCACGTGAACTGCAGTTCTGAATCTTGGTTACAGAACATTTAGCTAAAGGAATTTTTTTTTACCGAAATTTTTTAATTTTCTTGAGATTTTGAATAAGAGATTGACCCTTTGTAAAACAATTTGATCAATTAGATATTCATTATAAGACATTAGTTAGGTCAGGTTCACATTTGACTTTTTCACATTCACTTTCACCTATCTTCTGGTCTGCTGGACCGTTGGGGCACCACATAAGATCTTTCAACCTTCTTTCTTCATTCTTCTCTGTCATTTATCTTTGATAGAATTTCATTCTGATGTTCTTTCTGAAAATATTGAAACCTGCCTTTTTACCAGCTTGGGTGGATCACTTCGGGGGCCGATTTTGAGTTTTTGTTTCCACACAAACTGTATTCATAACCTTGTTGTTGTTTTTTACTGTATATAGCAAACATTTTTATTTTGCTGGGGATACACTGGGAGATGGGTAGGGGGGAAGTTAAATAGACTCGGGCTAGTGAAAGAAAGTTCTCGCCCTTTACTATCAGATGAAACAGATACCCCTTCATTTCCTTCGTTGGTGTGTGGTATTTAGTTTGATGAAAGTCTTTCCAGTCCTGGATATAGAGAAAGTACAAGTTATCAGTTTTCTTTCCTTTAACAGCAACTAAAAACTAGAGACAAGATTGCAAAAGTAGAGGACTGCTGTTTCGAACATTCTGTCTAAAAAAGGGTATTTTGTAAAAAAAGAAAACATAGCAAAGAGAGAGAGAGAGCGGGAGAGAGAGAGCGGGAGAGAGAGAGAGAGAGAGAGGGAGGGAGAGAGAGAGGAAGTGTGAGACTGAGACACACGCAGAGAAAAATTTAGACGGAGTGTAAGAAGGAGAGTGAAAAAGAGAGGCGGAAGTGATGAAGAGACAGACAGAAAGAGAGAGAGAGAGAGAGAGAGAGAGTTTTAGATAGAGGACAAGAAAGAAAGAAAAGATCTAGTTTCATTTAAAGATCTAGATTTACTTGCACGATTAAGAACAAAGTTGAATATCACATCTTGGAGCTTTACACAATTATCGTGCTTGTGTTTCCCTTTTATCGCTAGTCTTTAAAATGTACATTCTGGCCATTAAGTTTATCATGGCTAACCCAAATTTAACTTTTGATAAAGCTTCTATCTGTCTGGGTGGAATCTCGTACACGTTATTTCTCCCACTTCCCATTCTCTGATCAAGTTGAAACTTTGCACAATTATTGAATGCCGATGATAAAACATGAATCAATGAAAACAAATAACCAATTAGTTAATCAATGAGTCGTTTTTGATTACTTCTGTTTTGATGTAAGACTGTACAAAGTTAAGAGGAGTTAAGCCTTGTGTAGCGACTAAAGTTGTTCGTAAAAAAAAGGATCTTGGAAACCTCCCACATATGCCTTCCTCTCTCCCCCCACCCAACTGATTGAACCTTGGCGCCGCACTGAACATGCTAGAAGCATAAAGGATGCGCTAAGCAGACAAATGAATACAAATATTTCCAGCAGCTCAAATTCATTGCTGTTAGGCTGTAACACTACACATTTTAAATAGTCACTACATCATTGATTAGAAATAATGACTACAATTCCAGTACATAGGAGCTTCCTTTTCTAGGAAGGATTTTTTAAATTGTATTGTTGTATGTTCCCATCTTCCTAGTCTGACTTGGAGATACTTATTGATGTAGATCAAACAGAACCGAAATATAACAAGATTTACAAATTTTTGAGTCTCAAAGACAAAAAGAGAATTGTAAAAAATGCAAAACACAAAGTTTTTACATCAAGGAATAAAGAGCGATGGTCTCCCCTTCATATGAGAACTTTTGTCAACTTAAAATAGCACAAGAAAAAAAGGACGTCTCATAGTGCCTGGTTTGCTCTAATTCACTACAGTGAAACGAAAGACTACGTTCACAACTACAGCCATAGGGATATGTAGTGATGACACGTGAAACTCTGAGCATGTTATTGGATTTATTTGGTAAAATGATATTTATAACATAAATAAATTATATCTGATAAAAATAAAATCTTGCATCTTAGCCGAGAATCAACCTAAATTTTAGCACTCATTTATTGCTTGAGATCTAGTTCAAGACGGCTACAACGTGGAGTACGCTAACGGAAATGTCTCTATACTCCAAGACTAGGAATATGTTTTTAGTCCAAGAGTGCTAGAATAGAAACACATGGTGCATAGGGTCATTTGTAAAGAACCTAAACAAAGGGACATAAAAAGTCCATAGAAAATGTTCCCATTTTATTGTTCCTTCCATTCAACAGGAAACAGAAAATAAACCGAATACAAATTTGTTTTGGAATAGAAACACATCCATCAAAACCAGTCTGAAACAAAAATTTTATGTGGGTTTAGACCTGATTGGTAATAAAAATGAATCTTGTATGTTCTAAGTTATTTTATTCTGACATTAACGGATAATTCATAAAATATTGAGTGGCGAAACAAAATAGCATGAAGAGAGGAAAGCTGAAGCTGGTTTGGTCATAGTGTAAGACGTGGTTCACTATCAACAGTCATTCTTAAAGGTACAGAAGTGGGAGCACGAAGAAAGAATTGTCCAAAGAAAAACTCGCTGGACAACGTGAAAGGATGGACCGGCCTCTCTTTTGATATTCTGCTAAGAAAAGTTGCTGACCGGTTAAAGGTGAGGTATTTGGTTACGTGAACTGTCACAGAAACCCTTATGACGAAAATATGCTGCCATCGGTACGGAGCCTAATCTAGATGCCCTCATGCAGGTATCACCTCCTTTGATTTAGCATTGCTCCAAAGATTATAGACAAAAAAGGCCGTAGCCAGCACATAACCCTCTTCACACCATTCTCTATAAATGTCACCTTTGTATCTGATATGACCCTTTTGAGCATCAAGCTGTTGCTTCAGAATGGGATGAATCTTGGAGGACAACCGAAGCGAGATCAAATCATCCATAAGCCATCGCAACCACTGTGTCAAATGGGAATCATACATTAAAATCATTTATACGTAACATGGAGACACATACCTTAGATTCAGGTCCAGTACATAGTTGACAAGAATAGTAAGTTATCATAGCGCCTTGAGTCTACATTATGTTAACAGCTCTACATAAATTAAATTATTATTTATACTATCATCAGTACAAGGGTGTTTAATTCCTATGTGCAAGTTGTCGCCCCTGTCAATTGATTGTGCTGCTTGAAAGGAAATTTAGACTTCATGAGTCATGCAGAAAATTAATGTTGACTTACCGAAGTGGCTCGGGAAAAATGGACACGGTCCATAGACAGTGGTGTTAGCCAAAGTATCAGGCCAACAGTAATAGGAGTCGTGGTAGGCAGGACAATAGGACCCTGTGGAGAGAGAACGAATGACCCGTAAACAATGCGGTTAACAAAGATAAGAAACTCTTGTGTTTGTCTCATTTACTGAATGTGCTATTCCGAGCACCAGTAATGTACTGCATTTGGAAGTCACTTCTTTGATTGTAGGAGGTAGACTTTCTAACTTACACTACGTGCTCAAATATTTTTTTGAATTGAGCAATTCTAGAAAGGGAAATACTTTGACAACATACATTTTATAATTAAAAAACTACTTTTAGGAGATGCAAGATAGAAACTACAAAAATATGTAAAAGGTCAATAGTAAAATCTGGCTTTTGATTGTTAGCATTGAAAATCTAATTGCTTTGTCGCCATTGTCTAACGATGCGTCGTCGACAAGAGAATTGGCCGTCTCGCAAAAGCCAACAGCACTTGGGAACTACGTCACCTTGGTCCCAGTTCGGAACCCGATATCACTCTCTTCTTGTAGTTATAAACTTGGATTGGAATATATATTCCTTTCTAAATGTGTGTAGATAATAAGTACGAGTAATGTTTTAATGAAACATTCTGATATAAGACTAATTAGTTCAGACTAATTCATTAGCAATGCTTGCAAGGATCACACTTTCTACTCTAGAATAACTCTAGGTATGGTGTTTAACTTAAAGATGATCTTATGACCATCAAGCTCATAACATGCTGAAAGCGATTTAAACGTCTCTGACAACTTAGTAATGGCCAGTGACATTCCCTATATATTTTTTTAAATGTATTATTTTTCCTAAACGTATATCAGCTCACTATGTCTGTCTGTCTGTCTGGTAAAAATTTTGAATACGTTATTTCTCCCACACTCTTTCTCTGATCAAGTTGAAACTTTACACAATTATTTATTTTTCCTAACAAAACATGAACAAAAAAAAAGATTAACTAAAAAGACAATTAATTACTGGTAATTAATTATTTTCTTGGACATCAACAAGAGAATTAATCCTTTAGTATTAAGCGATATGGCTAAATATGTAAGTTTTGGTCCCCTTTGATTGTTGTACACGTTATTTCTTCTCCACCCATTGATCACATTGAAACTTGACACAACTATTTAGTGAAACTAACAAAACATAAATCAAAATTAACCAGTAAGTCAATTAATTATTTATAATAAATAATTTTGTTATCGGCCCCCGAAAGGGGAAAAGACGCTATTAGTTTTGTGAGAAATGTCTGTCCGTCTGTCCCGTTTAGATCTCGTAAACTAGAAAAGATAATGATAATCCGACATCATAATATTTTAGTGCATTCAAAGTTCTGATGCAACGGCTACTTTTTCTCTTTTCCAAAACGAAAAATTATTTTTTTAATCACTTATGCAAGCATTTTTTTTTATGAAAATACACCACTTTTACAACTATTCACTATTAATACAAACACTGGAGGCTCTGTAGTAGTGGAAATTATAAGCCAAAATACTTTGAACACATTTATGCAAATGGTTTTAGACTTTTTGTTAGAAATTTTTAAAAATCTATTTAGTATTCATATATACATAATTTAATACAATAATTAATAAGTAGGTTTTCATATTATGGCGTGAACTGCAAACACACCACCGAGAGTAATTTATTTTATTAATTTATTTATTTTTTATACCTTAATTTGGGAAATATTTTTTTTTACTTATTTTTTTAAGGCTTTGAGTAAAAGATTGACACTTTACAAAACAATTAGATCAATTAGATATTCATTATATGACATCAGTTAGGACACGTTCACATGTAACTTTTTGGCATTCACTTTCACCTATCCTTTGGTCTGATGGATCGCTGGGGCACCACACAAGATCTGTCAACCTTCTTTCTTCTTTTTTCTCTGTCATTTGTCTTTGATAGAATTTCATTCTGATGTTCTTTTATGAAAATATTGATACCTGCCTTTTTACCTGCCTGGGTGGACCACTTCGGGGGCCGATTCATAGTTTATGTTTCTACACAAACTGTCTTTGTAACCTTGCTTGATATTTTGTTTGTTATTGAGATATACATCTGTGGAGTTCATCCCTTTAGATTAGCTCTTTTTTTAATGAATATTACGCCTTAGACGCCTCGCTAATTCATACATCCCAAAATGCAAGACATTGCTTAAGACCCCCTAGCTGACTGAAAAGGGGGGGTGGGTAGTGACGAGGGTAAAAGTGGTAATAATTTATTTTTTGGGGCAGACGATGTGACAAGAGAAACTGTGGAGTTCAAATGAGTGGAGAACTAAAAGATTTCGAAATGCTGACACTCTCGTCTGATGATCTAGACACTGCTGTCGTCAAGTTCACTTGTGTCTTACTATTTTTAAAATCATCTGCGTCCATTTTTTAAAATTTTTTTTGCCATTGCTAAGCGACCGGTCTTAACAGACATCTAAGTGAATTGATACAGTATATCCTTAATGGGCGGTTAAAAGCTCTATAATGCACATTAAGCGGGCCACTAAAAACAAGAATAACCGGAAACTGTA
Source organism: Biomphalaria pfeifferi (assembly GCA_030265305.1). Classification (NCBI taxonomy): domain Eukaryota; kingdom Metazoa; phylum Mollusca; class Gastropoda; family Planorbidae; genus Biomphalaria; species Biomphalaria pfeifferi. Next base: position 1,995,609 of record JASAOG010000076.1, read on the forward strand.
TTGATTGAGGACTGTCGGAAACAGATGATACCATCAGATATGTCTGTCTCTCTTAGTGAAGAATTTCTCACCAACAAAGTGCCAATGTTGAGGGGGGGGGGCGAGGATTACGGGGACATATGTCACAGGGACATTTTTTTTCTGCCTCATGTCTATGAAGTGAAAATGGTAAGGAGAGAATTAGACGTCTAATAAGAAATAAGACGTCTAGGAGTGCTATGAAAATAAAAGATTGTTATTAGAAATAAGCTTTAAGGTTAGACTGTTATCAGAAATAAATCTTAATGTCAGACTACAAATGGAACAAGAAGTAACTTGCTGAAAAACTTTTATATCTTAATAATTATTTACATTTCCTTCTATTCTCTGTTACTCACATAACTATAAAGAATAGGGTCATTTATTTTTTTACTGTACTATAAAATGAAATGTATTTGCTTTGAACTCTTCTAAGTTAAAAGAGAGAGCAGCCAATGAAAGCCGCGAGCTTACCAGTGATAAACATTTTTTACAAACCCTATATCAACTCACGCTGTTTGTGTGTCTGTCCGTCTGGCCCAAAATTTTGTACACGTTATTCCTCCGACGCCCAATCTCGTATCAAGCTGAAATTTTGCACAACTATTTCTTTTACTTGACAAAATAAAAATCAATTTAAAAAACGTAACCAATTAGTAAATTAACTATTGGTAATAAATTACTTTGTTAGGTATCTTAAATAAGGGAAAGAAATAGTACTTGACTAGAGTGTAAGTATAAGATGAATTAGTCCTCTTTCCAAGGGAAAGGAATTGTACTTGAATGAAGTAGTGGTATATGCTGAATCAGTCCCCTTTATATTAGACTTGGTGAACACAAGCATGAAATAGAAACAATGGATAACTATACAATCTTCTATGTTCATAGACTCTTCGTTTGCAGAGTGGTTACCGTGTTGACTTGAGAAGCCTGAGAACGCTTCAGCCTACAAGTTCGAATTCAGGTGGTTCCCTTTTTAAAGAAAATACTTTATAAAGCGATCACCCAGATACCCCGTTCTTTCTCCTTCTACCCCTTTCCAACTGGTGCAGACAAGCGATAGAATCATAACGTATTTAGAACGCTAAAAGCATGAAATTCCGCTATACAAAAAAATAGGTAAAAATATTTCTAATCGCACAGATTTATTATTGGTAGGATATATCTATTACAAATAGTTAATCACACGGCTGATCCAAACGAATGGATGACACTTAAATAGAAGCGTTGTTTTTAAAGGTTTTTTTTTCTTTTGCTTGTTTTTCTTTTTTTTCCCCTGGAAGTCTCTTGTTGTACTTTATAAATCCAACTGTTCGTTTTTGGAGTTACATTGTTGGTGCAGCGATAGATTTGTCTACATTAACCTAAGGACTGTTCCAGCTCATTCAGACAGTTTCTAGTTAGTACACTCAAAGAAACAATCTACTTTATTTCTGTTGTCTTATGTCCATGTTTCTCCCAGCTAATTCTCTCATAGTTTAAATAAAGCTAAGTGCTGTAGTTGTAAGGCCTTGGTATGTTAGGATAGTTCAAGATATAATCCCATCGGATATGTAAAATGCAAGTTGATTGGAGGGCAGCATTTAAATATTTATGAAAATTTGCCCTATTTTTCAGCTTGTAAGTGTGGTGGGGCTTTTAAGGCTTTTCACCTGATCAATGGTGAGCTTGACTTTGACTTTGGGCTGTACTTGTAATGCTGAGCTGAAGTTTAATCTTTAACTATAAAATACTTGAAAGACATAGACAAAAGCTTCCTAGCCCTGTTTGAATCACTAGAATAAATCCAAGCTGTGTACGTCACCTGAACATTGTATGTTTTAAATGAAAGTCATCAAGAAAATAAAATTATTTAAATCGTAAAAACAGTCAACTCAATCAAATCAGTAAACCATAAAATCGATAAAAAATAGTTAAATCATTCGATGTTTGAAATTATTTCAAACTAATCAAACTCAACAATTCGTCTCAGTTAAAGAAAATTGCAAAAGAATGGAATAATGGACATCTTCAATACATCCTTTAAGGGATATTTTTCTTGTCTAGCCCAGGGGTAGCAACGTTTTGAGTCGGAAGAGCCAAAAATTACAATTTACAACATTTTAAAGTTTTTAAAGAGCCACAACATTTTTTTTCTTGCTAACAATTAATAGTACTCAAATAATTAATTTTTCAATGAAAAACAAACGAATTAGATTATATATATATATATATATATATATATATATATATATATATATATATATAATTATTATTAATTATATATATAAAGGCATTATTAGATAATTATTGTTTTTCAATGAAAAAAAAACGAATTAGATAGTATATATATATAAAAAAAATTTAATTATATGTATATATATGGCATTATTAGATAATTATTGTTTATTTTCGGTAACAACTAAAGCAGTTAAACATTGACTTACAACACTAACTTGTACTTTAATAACAAACAATTGAGCAAACAAATTCTATGTTTGGATACATTTGGCTGATAACTTTGTTTTTAGCTTCAAACACGACTCTACATTTCATTTGTTAGTTGGCTTCTTACTTTACTTTTAATTATATTCATGCAAGAGAACACTTACTTGAACGAATTTTCGATCCAAAGATAGTCAGCACTCCAAATGACAACTTCTTCACCTCACTGTAGCAATCTGGAAGATTATTCCATGCGCCGAATCATCTCGCGGCATTTCTTTTAAAGCTGTCCACTTTTGTTGCATAACTTACATACATTTCTGGACATCCAACTCTTCCAACTTGATTTTTAACTCTGTAGCTTTTCCACCAACTAAAACTTTACTTTCTAAATCGATCAATTGTATCTCTAGATATCCAGTATCAATTCCAAATGAATCATTGTGGATTTCGTTACTGTTTGTGTTGAGATGGTGTACAAGGAATGCTAGAATACTTTTGTTGGTTTTGAACTGCTCAAATTTGTCAAGAAATGCATGATTTTTTTTTAAACTGCTGAAGTAACTTACCGCTCTGAATAGTTTCCTCAAAGAGAATTAATTTTTCATTCAAAACAAACAAATTTTTCTACCAAAACATAAGCTGGGTTTTCCATATCCTTGCAGTTTTAGATTCAGCCCATTTAATTTCATTGTTTTATACACCATTAAGTAAAATGTTTGCAACCTTTAATGCCTTTATCATTTTGGAATTTGTGTATTTTAACCACGCACAATGCAAAACATTTTAGCCTTTGGAAAGGCATCGCACAGTTTCTTGGGAAGAAACAGGTCGGAATACTGAGTCTCCATTTCGTTTTGAATTCTTTAAACTGACGATGGTAGAGTGCTATTGACAAGATGCTGTTAACAATCTTGATTACCAAATTCACTACCTCAACTATTTGGGCTCAAAGCGATTCTTGTTGCATTATGCAGTGAAACGTAAGAATTTCAAGGTTTATTTAGCTCCGAAGAATCGTAGTTAACCTTTTATTGTTTCCTGTCATACTCCTGGCCTTGCTATTGAAATTTTTTTTTAACTCGATCTTATTGTCTTCAAGGTATTTTTGCACGGCGTTAGCTCTTCCCCTATAGATTGTCAAGAGAGCGGTAGAAATCCTAAAAGTTCTTCTTTTGGACCTTGGAAAGATATATATCTGAAAAATGGGCACCTTGTGCCGTGTCTTTATGTCGGAACATTTATCTATATCAAGTGATAAGACAAAAAAAATGAATATCTTCCAACTGCAAGTATGTTACATTTGAAGACATTTTAGCAAATCTATCTTGTACTGTTTTAGCGGATAGTGACAAATCTTTGATTTTCTTTTTCAAGATTTCTGGTTCTTTTTTTAAATCACGAAACAGTTTTTCAGATGCACGTAGGAAGCAGACTTTGACATACTCACCATCTGCCTTATATATAAGATATCTAGAATCTAGTCTAGATCTCAGAATTCAAACCTACATAGAAACATCCTACGACGGACGAGATCTTCCGACGGACTGACAACAGTGGCGACGCGTATAATGTAGGAGGGGGTGTGGTGACAGGCGAGTACAAGTGTGTGAGAAATAGAATCGGAGCCTAATCCTCGTTAAACTATTCAGAACTATTTTTAAAACTAGTTCGATAAAATAAATAATATTTGCGTATGGAACTAAAGAGCCGCAGTTTCACATCCAAAGAGCCGCATGTTGCCGACCCCGGGTCTAGCCCCTTAACTTTTGACGTTGATATGAAACAGTTTTGTTGTTCTTTAAGATAAGATAAGGTAGGCCAAGATAAGATAAATTTATTGTGTACTTCACATTTCTGAAAGTATTGTTTACGGACAGGATTCTTGAACATTACTTCGCAAGACATAAAATGATTAGGATTATAAAAACAAAAGCTAAATAATTTTGAGTAGCATGAATTCTATTTTGGTAAAAAAATAATTCCCCTTCAGTTACAAGTGTGTGTGTATACATTCTTCTGACCAGTATATGAACTAGAGTTTAGCCAGAGCAAGCACTTTAGTTTCAATGACATAATTTAATTATTTTTTTTTTACTTTTCAGTATTTGGATTTGAGAAGCGGCGTTGTGATATTGTTATATATACTATATATAAATAAATAAATATATATATATATATATATATATATCATGGGCGTAGCCAGGGGGGGGGGGGTTGGGGCTCAAACCTCTTCAATATAAAAAAAAGCAAGTTACGCACACAAAATGTTATGAGCCTAGGTAAATGAGTTTCGACTCACTTTTGAGTTTAAACCCCCCCCCCCCCCCTTCAACGGGTTTGAAGGTAATAAATACATCTTTAATATTAAAAACAAAACAAATTAAACACTCAAAATTCTATAAGAGTAGTCAAATGGGTTTTGAGTTTAAACTCCCCTCCAGTGGAGTTTGAAGCTAAAAAAAAACTCTTTAATATAAGCGGGGTTTGATGCTTCAAAAATACCTCTTTAATATAAAAAAAGCAAATTACACACAAAAATTATTTAAGCGTAGCCAAGCCAATTGGGGGTTTTGATTTAAACCCCTCTCCTACAGTTTGCTTTTCTTAAGAGTTTAAAACCCCTCCAGATGGTTTTGCGTTTAAAAAAAATAATTCTAAAGCAAACTACAGTTACCAAATACTATGACCGTAGCTAAATGGGGTTTTGAAAAAAAAAAATAACTCCAGAGATTTTTTAGTTTAAAATCCACAACAGATGATTTTGACGATAAAACTTATAAAATATAAAATCTAAAGCAAACTATAGTCACCTAATTCCAAGAGCGTATGCAAGAGAGGTTACACATTTCTACCAGTGGCGGGCTCCATCAATAAAGTGCATTGAAAAGTCATCTGTCAAAATTGAGAAACACTAAATGTGGCTTGGCGGGGGGCTTCGCCCCGCGCTGGGGGAGCTCCAAGCGCTCCCCCAGACCCCATTTCTGTCGATGACGGGGAGTCTACAATTTTTCCACTAACTCCAGGAAGAAACATTGTAGGGTATAATAAACGTCTTTCGAAAGAATGAAGGGTCAGAATGTAATAAAGATCATGTACACACACACACACACATACATACTAATTAATACTAATTTTTTTCTGGGGTTTGGAGAAAAAATCCCCCCCCCGCGAAGAAAATCCTGGCTACGCCCATGATATATATATAAATATATATATATATATATATATTCAAAGAAGCACCTATATATTTACACTCTCAAATAGCATGATTTAAACACATGTAACCACAAATAGCCACATATATACACATGTACCCACACATAGCCACATATTAACATATGCAGTGTCATTTAACCACGTAAATGTTTCCGAACTAAGGCACACGAAACAACATTGGTCACAATTGATAGTTGACTGTACCCATATGTAACCGCACATATATAATAACGATTTTATTTATAAAGCGCTGTTAACAAACAAATTGTAGGCTCAAGGCGCTGTAACAACATTACAAACACAAACACAGGCTAACATGACAAACTAATCTAAAAAAGTTTTAAACAGATAGGTCTTAATGTTCTTCTTAAAAGTGGTGTAGCATGTTGTCTGTCTGAGATCAATGGGGAGTGAGTTCCAAACCTTTGGTCCGTGAACTGAAAAAGCCCGCAGACCGTAGCTTTTGAGGGAGAAACGTGGCACTACTAAAAGCGTTGAGTCCATTGAGCGCAGGGCTCTTTGGGGGACATATGGAGTAATCAGTTCTCTAAGGTACAAGGGCATCTCGTTGTTATATATACACTGATGACAAAGTGTGGCGACCTTGTAATCGATTCTCGCTTTCACGGGAAGCCAATGGAGCGTGCGCAAGAGCGTAGTAGCAGAATCTTGTCTATTTTTTTTTAAGGACTATTCGAGCGGCGTTGTTCTGTATACGTTGCAGCTTGGCTATTTTGTCATCAGGTACACCTGCTAGCACGGCGTTGCAGTAATCAAGGCGGGAGAGTATGAATGCCACAGCTAGCGTTTTTGTTGACTCCGTTATTAAATATGGTCGGATCTGGCCTTATCTGCGCAGCTGCAGATAAAGACCTTTGCAGAGCTCACTTATGTGTGGGTCGAAAGATAGTGTTGAGTCGAAGAAAACTCCAAGATTCCGCACTACATGGACAAAAGGAACATGGCAGTTCGTGATAAAGAGAGAATCTGTGCTTTCAACTTTTGAGACATTGTTCCTAGTGCCAATCTTAATTATTTCTGTCTTGTCTTCGTTCATCTTGAGTTTATTTTCAACCATCCAATCGCTCACCCTTGCAACGGTACTACTGATTTTCTCTGCCAGATGCGACACGTCTGAGGGTACTGATAAATCGTATAACTGTGAGTCATTGGCAAAGAAATGGTATAAGATACCGGTTGGCCGTATGACACCGCTGAGTGGATATGTGTACATAGTGAACAGTACTGGGCCTAGAACTGATCCTTGGGGTACTCCGTAATTCAAAAGTAATCTTGTTGATTCCGTCCCGCTAACAACGACACTTTGGGTGCGTTCCGTCAGGTAGGATCCAAGCCACTTTAGGACGACTCCTGCTAAACCAAAAGTTGCAGAAAATCTGGCCATCATAATTTCATGGTCTAGCGTATCAAAGGCTGCGGACAAGTCCAGCATGGAAAGAATTGATATGTGGCCTTTGTTGGAATTGTGAAGTAAGTCGTTTAGTACCCTGACCACTGCTGTCTCTGTGCTACGGCACTTCCTATATGCAGATTGAAATTCTTCCAAGAGACAGTACTGTTCAAGATGAGAAAGAATTTGCGCTAACACGATGCGCTCCAGAAGCTTTGACAGGAAGGGAAGATTTGATACCGGGTGATTGTTTTTTGACATTCCGGGTCAAGACTGGATTTCTTTAATAAGGGCCTGACAAGTGCATGCTTAAATTGCTTTGGTACAATGCCTGAAGTCAGTGAAGAGTTCACAATGTTAGTAATTGTAGGTACAAGCTCATCTAAACATTCAAGGAGCAAGGAAGTTGGATTGGGATCAAGGTCACATGACTTATTTGGCATCTTTAGAATAATACTTTTGACATAATCTTCAGTTACACGCTGAAATTCGCAAAAAGGAGTATTTTGAAAAATTGGAGAGTGGTCAAGCTGTGATGAGAGGGATGGCATGTCATTTCTAATCTGCTCAATCTTCCCAATGAAGAATATATTGAAGGAATCAGGAAGTTCAGATACTGGGATAGATGACGGCAAACGTTCGTTATTTGCTCCCCCTAACATTTCAGCGGTGATCCTAAATAGCTCCTTTGAAGAATCAGAAGTTTCGATTTTTTGTCGAATATGACTAGCTTTTGCGTCTCTAATCATACGGTTAACCTTGTTTTTTTCTAGTACCTGTCTTTTGAAATGTACGTTCGGCACGTCGGCGAATAAGTTTGGCAGTCTTTATGTCTTCCGTCAACCAGGGTGTAGATGGCCTAACTGAGACTGTACGAGTGACAAGAGGTGCATGGCAGTCCAGCAACGTTTTCAAGCAAGAATTGTAATTGCTGAGAACGTCTGTGTTGCTCTGTTGCAACAGCAAAGAGGTCACGTCCATTTTGAAGGAGGCAATATCTATGGCTTTAAGTTTACGGGAAGTCACGTTTTTCTTTGGCTTTTTTGCTTTTGATAGGCGCATTTCAAAGTGTACTAGAAAATGATCTGACAAGCCGCGGTCTGAGACATTGAGTTTGGCTATAAGCTCACTTGCATTTGTAACAATCCAGTCAAGAGTATGGCCTTTGACGTGTGTCGGAACATTTATTAGTTGGTCTAAGTTGCGATCCTTTAGCGCATTTTTCAGCGACATCGCGTATGTCTCATTTTCACTGTCAAAATGCAAGTTCACATCGCCTATGACAAATAGATCTTTTGTTGATATGTGACTGTCAAGGAGGTCTTGAAATTCTTCGATGAAAACTTTTGTTGTCAATTTATTTCTCTTGCTTGGTGGTGGGCGGTACAGGAAAATACAGGAAAATAAAAGTCAGTGTTCTACTGTGGTGGGAAAGGCGAAACTCGCACATCTCAAAGGTGGTGTACGTTGAGCTGTCAGGTCTTATTGTTACATACTATCTCTGTACAGTAGTGCTAGACCCCCTCCGATGCCTGTTTTACGAGGGAGACTCTTTAAAATAGAGCCTGGTGGCGTTAGCTCAGTGGTCCTTGGCTCATCACCAACTTCTTTAAACCATGTCTCACTAAGGAAAACGATGTCGTAGCTATCATCAGTGATGGTGTTTGCAAGCTCAAGAGCTTTGTTACTGCATGACCGGGCGTTCATGTGCATTATTTTAAGCAGACTGGAGGATGTAGTCACCAGAGGCGTAGCACATTTTGAAGACACCGGAGGAGTAATATCACGAATTATAGGTTTTTGATGGGGACATCTGACCTTTGTCGTGTGAGGAGCAATAGGGGTGGGGTGGTTAATAAAACAGTTTAGTAGGGAACTGCTGAACTCTGTCGTAGAAGAAATGACAGGGGTAGGGGTGGGGTTAACAACACAGTTAAGAGTCCTGGAAACTGTGTGACATGTATCTGTTGAGTTGAATTGCGATGGGTTATACCATAGGCGAATAAGACGCCCAGCCCTAGACCCACGAACTGTCGGCAGTTTACGCCCGATGCCAAGTCGACGAATATTTCGGAAAACCTCACTATCTAGTCGTGATTTGAGTAACACACATGTGCGTCCTAAGCGTCCATAACTCCAGTACGGCGATTTGACACACTAGCAATGATGACACACAGGTTTGCGCTGCGACTGCTACGTAGTGGCCACGGTATACGGTTTTACCAAGCACATCAATCCCTCGGGCTATGAGTATCTCTCTGCCACTGTTTATATAGATGCTTTTTAAACTAAAGGATAGTAAATGAATACAAAAACTAAATTTAATTAAAGTGACTTATATCTATCGAACTAAATACACCAATCTATAGACGAAATCTACACAAATCTAATGGTATAAGAAAGATCACTTAGCTCTAGAAAATAGTAACACAAAAATCCTCAAAAACGAGAGACGAAAAAACACGACTGCTGACTGCTGGCGCAACAAAAAGATATATCCACTCATAGCAGTTAGTAACCACTTAGAACCACATAATACTACCTATAAATAGATTGCTTCAATTCTATATTTTTAAAAATCTATGTATGCCTATGGCATTAAGGGCCCATCAGCAATGGTTTGGGTCTGGTTCTTTTTTTTTTTAATTGGTAAGTGAAGTAGACTCACGAGATTGAGGACGACAGAAAGGGAAGAAAAAGTCTTACCAATTTATCAATGATTTTTTTTTGTTGTTGTACAGTTATCATTAGTTGACTTCAGAATGACTCCCCCGCAAACAATGAGGAAAAGATCAATATGCGTTCTAAAAATAGACGAATCAAAACTTTGTGGGAAAAAAAAATAACAATGCGGATGTTGTTTTCTTTTTTTTTTTAAGAGACAATCGAATATTTTTGTTCCCATAGATTCAAGGTTAAAAGAATGGAAGTTTGATCATAATAGAGATAAAAGTTCAAATATAATTAACTATGAAGCTAAACTCCTGCGACCAAGAACACGGTATAAAGGACGCCGTGTCGTTTTGAAACCAAATCTTTGGACGACGGAAATGTGCAGGTAAATATGTAGCTTTCACCAGGGACCCCCCCCCCCCTTTGAGACTGTCTTACTGTTCTATACACATTTCGGAGATTATGTGAGAATGTGAAAGAATATTTTAGACCGCCATAGTGTAGGACTGTATGAGATTCTGTGAGACTTGGTGAGACTGGTCTGTGAGAGCCTGTAACAATGTGAGAGTCTGTGTCACTGTGAGAATCTGTGACACTGTGAGAGTCTGTGACCTGTGCAGTGGCGTAGCTACCAATGTGCGGGTGGTGCTGGCCGCACAGGGCACCAAGTATGTATTAATTTCCTATTTCCCTGTGCGTTTCAGTAAAAACGACTAATTGTATGGACATGAACAAACATACAAACAGTATTTTAAACATGAACTAACGATTTATAAACTAGTCATGTCGCTATTTTGTTTCATCTCCATGACTATTTCTTCCATACAATGTAAGTTATAGAACAGTTTGAATCTAATTTACTAGATTTTTTTCGGACAAACGTTACATGTTGTTATTACACTGATCAATAAAGAAGAAGAAGAAGATAGGCCAACCTTTTTTTACTTCATTGTTTAGTCCACTGGTTTAATCTAGATATGGAGTTTACAAATATATTACGAAACTCTAGCTCTAAACAACTGTCTTAGTTTATTCATTTCTTTATGATTCTTAATAGTTTAATTTTGGAAATAATTCTATTGTAATGTCAATATTTTAAAATAAGCTAACCTTTGTTTTCTACGAGTTTTTTTTTTTTTTAACTAACTAGTTAATTGTAATACTGTAACGTAAACAAAATCATGAACAGTGCTCAAGACAGACTAGTCTGGCTAGCGCCTCAAAACCATTTTAAGCTCAGACGGAGAAATCGGCATCTCTGATTGAATCGGCTGACGGCATGGATCAAAGAGTGACTTGGAGTTAGTAAAATTACTATCAAAATACGATCCACTCTTGAGGGAGCATGTGCTTCGAACTAAGTTTTGTTCCAGACCGAATACATTCTTCTCTCCACAAATACAAAATAAATTTATTACAATATTGGGGAATCACGTTAAAAAACAAATCATACAGAAAGTAAAACAAGAAAAATATTTATATATGACTTTTGACATTACACCTGACATCTCAAAGTTGGATCAAACTTCCCAAATTTTACGGTACTTTGTCATGGATAATGACGGGGGGCAGGTTCGTGAGTCTTTTATTGACTTCATCGACACAAAGGACAAACATGCTGCTGGAATCGCTGAGATGATTCTAGAGAAACTGCGCTCGAATGGCTTAGGCATAATGGACTGCCGGGGTCAAGGCTATGATAATGCTGCGGTCATGAAAGGTCAAAACTACGGTGTCCAAAAACGTATTTTAGAAGTAAATCCCAAAGCACTATTCATTGCCTGCTCAAATCATTCTCTTAATTTAGCAGGAATTCGAGCTGCTGAAGCTGAAGTCAATTCGGTAACATTTTTTGGTACACTTTTCTCAACTTCAACACACCGCTGGGATATCCTCATCAAAATAACCGGAACTAGCCTTAAACGTTTAGTTGAGACTCGCTGGAGCGCCAGAGGAGAAGCCGTCAAGATAGTTAGGGATAAATTTTCTAAAATTATAGAAAGTCTGGAGACATTAACTAGCAGAGATGAACATTCATCGACTAGATCTGAAGCAGGTGGATTATTAGTCTTTTAAATCTTTTAATTTTCTCACCTATCTTGGATTTTGGGCGCCTGTATTAACTGAAATTAATGATGCACAAGTCTACCTTCAATAATAAGGATTGTCTATTCGAGAATGCTCACTCAAACTAAAAACATTAGAGACATTTTTAAGTAGTAATCGAAAGGACGTCGCTGAAGCCAGCGTTACCTATACCGAAAGCGTGTGCTTAGATCTGAGAATCAGTACAGAACCTCAAAAACGTGTTGGCCATAAGAAAAAGATGCCTGGTGAGAAAAGTGACGACTCTGTACTTGCACACAGAGAAGAGCTACGAAGGGAAATTTATTCTACCTTGGACAGGATTGTTCAAGAAATAATCACCCGATTTGAGCAACTTCATTATGTAGCAGATAGGTATGAATTTTTTTGTCGCCTTCCCAGCTATTAAATCCTCAGGTCGAAATCAATCTCGATAGTACTAGCGACATTGATAAAAATTTCTACTGGAGCGAAAGAGGCTTCAACGGTTTGTCACAGTTTCATCAGAAGCCTCCGAACTTCCAAAACCAGGACCTTTGAGCTCTTGAAATTTATAAAAAAAAATATCAGCTAGATGATTCAGTCCCGAATATTGTCATCATGATTGCGGTAAGCGTCACTACATGCGAGAGAAGTTTTTCCAAACTGAAACTGATCAAGAATTACTTGCGATCAACGATGACAAATTTACGACTCACTAATATGGCCATTTTGTTCATTGAACAAGAGCTGGTGGAAAAAATTGATTTCGATAAAATTATTGATAGTTTTGCCAGCAAGAAAGAGCGTAAAATTCACTTGTAGTATGTTTATGTAAAATTGATTTTTTGATTTAACAATATATATTATTTTGAACAAAAAAGTAAGGTTTTACAATGTTATTATTTAGTTACCTTTTTTTGGGGGGGGGGCATCAAGATGAGGTACCGCACCAGGCATCATATACTCTAGCTACGCCACTGGACTTGTGAGAGTCTGTGACTTGTGAGAGTCTTTAACACACTGAGAATTATTGTTTTCACACACAAACGTTAGATTCAAATATAATTCATGCACTTCACAAGCACTTTTTTCTCGCTCCACCCCCTCCCATCCCACAAAACTAGCTAGACACGACCTTGACCTAAGCCATAATATCCACCCACATAGACTTCCGGCACGCTACTCTTTTGCGTCGAAACTTCATTATATTGATTTACAATCTTTATTGTTAAAAAAAAACACAATATACTGTAATTTTTAGATGCTATTATTAGTTCTTGCTGCAGACAAACCAAAGGATGCGTAATCTAGAGACAAGCAGAGATGTAACATTTTATTAGAGCAATACTTCTAGCAAACAGTTAAACTGGTCAGAAACTGAAAGTAAATTACTAAAACGGTCAATAGTTCTACAAAACTTCTGTAATGATCAATATTCATTTTTTCTGAAATCATTTCGAGTTTTGAACTTATTCATTTTGAACCCAAATTTCTGAAATGATCAATATCCCCAAAAAGTAAATAAACTAATCAGTATTTCAACAAAGCTTCTTCACATCCACTAATTCATTGACATTGTTAAATAGGTCAACTTTCACTTTTCTGAAGGATCGAAATTATTGAAGAGTTTTGGACTAGCAGACAATGCCTCGCGTCAGGAATTCTTTTTCAATTAGGAATTGGCATTGACAACAAATTTGTACGTGAATTATGAAATATTTTTGAATATTTTATCACTGTTTTTTTCCCTACACATAAGACAGTCTCAATGTAGTATGTGTCTATCTCAAGTGTAGTATTTTAGAGCCTCTCAATACAGATGTTACTAGGCTATTGATCGCCCACCGGAAGTGGCTTAGAACAAGGGATTAGAAGTAGCAAGTAAAGCTTAATCCATAATGAACCAAATAAAAGGAATTATGTTCAACTATAGTTTGCTGGCACGCGAAATGAATCAGACTTACAACATTGACACCACATTACCAAAAGATTGCCGACCTTGGCTGTTCTAGATAAGAAAGTTTAATTGATAGAAGTGAGGATATGATGTCTGCGTGCCTTCAAAACGAGGCTCAGTTTTTTTTTCGCTTCTCTTTCTTCATCACGAGCTTACAGACGAATGCTGATTGAGTCTTTTTGTGCGGAAAATTTCAAAGCTTATATTTACTAACTCTCTCTTTCTTTCTGTATCCAGGTTCTTCCATCTTTCTGGCTGAAAAAACTACCTCCCCTATTGTGGTCATTGAAATGGTCAACAGGTTGCCGAGCACCTGAACATCGTACAATCCGGACTGTTTTTAGAGTATTAAGTTGTAGCATGGCTGCCATCTGTTTCCTTCTTTTTCACTGATTTACCTAAAATTTCCTATTTCCACCGCATCCAAGCACCATTCATAAAAGTAGAATTTTAATAGTAGAAAGTAGATATTACAGGCATAACAAACTCAAGACTAAACTACATGTTATAAATATTTTAAAATATACAATTATATAGTCTTGGCCTCTTAGAAAATCAAAACCTTAACAAATAACTAACATAGTGAAGACTATTATATTACAATGACGGCATTCCATTCAGAATTGTCTAAGACATGTTCGTATGGGAACTTCTTTCTTTTTATCACGTCTTTTGTTTTGTTTTTACATCTTAGAATTTGACATTCAACATTTTGTATTTGTTAGGGTTTTAAAATATTAACAAGACAAGATTTCTACTGAAATCTCTATATGAAATTGAACTGAAAAGTACTTTCTGCTCCAAGTTTCTTTCTACTTGGTCAAGTTCCAACACTCTTTAGAATTCCAACGCTTTGGAGATATCGAAATTTGAAAGAGATCTGAAGATAGAAACCATTCATTGGATGAAGCGTTGGAATGTGTCATGGTAATGTTTTATTGACTCCTCAGTCCAGAAACGGATGAACGTTCAATGGCAACAAATTACACAGGACACACCCTCTTTCCAGGGACACTTCCTCTTTCCAGGATTGTCTGAACCACTGTTTGAGCTGGTTTAGGCCATGATAAAATAATGTAATTAATTCAATATAGAAATGATACATAAACAAATTGTGTGTATACACAGACACACACACAGACAAATATATATATATAATATTTAATATATATAGATATATATATATAGATTATATATATATATAATATTTAATATATATATATATATATATATAGAGAGAGAGAGAGAGATAGTGAGAGAGAGAGAGAGACAGACAGAGAGAGAGACAGAGAGAGAGAGAAAGAGAGACAGAGAGGGACAGAGACAGAGAGAGAAAGAGGGACAGAGAGACAGAGAGAGACAGATAGGGACAGAGAGAGACAGAGAGACAGAGAGAGACAGAGAGACAGAGAGAGACAGAGAGGGACAAAGACAGAGAGAGAAAGAGGGACAGAGAGACAGAGAGACAGAGAGAGACAGAGAGGGACAGAGAGGGACAGAGAGAGACAGAGAGACAGAGAGACAGAGAGAGACAGAGAGAGACAGAGAGAGACAGAGAGACAGAGAGGGACAAAGACAGAGAGAGAAAGAGGGAACAAATGAAAAAAAAAAGCATTTAAAAGAAGTTGTCAATAAATGTCATGAGTAGTAATACATATTGGCACGGTTCAACAAACGTGTCAATTTTAATGCTGTAGATAGCTGAACAATACACAGTCACTCACAAGCACTTGTTCACACACATACACACACATGGCACACACACACACACACACACACAGACACACAGTACAAGAAAAACTCATCTCTCAGAGAGATAGATAAAAGCAATGGCTCACTGATCTAGTCCCTCAATGATGTTACAGTATCATGTTCCAAACAACTGGCTTTGTCCTTTAACAGACTTCTACATTCACTTCACAAATTGGTAGCCAGCTATTTGTCAGTGTAAACGTGAAATATGGTTTATTTACAGCGTGTGAAGTGAGGAGTTTTAATTGGAGAACAACTTTTTTATAGCAATTATCGTTTTGTACGACAACCGTAATGGGAAAAGCCGGTATTATTAGTTCTGTGTATTCTGTCTGTTCATATGTCCGTTTGTCAGTCTGTCACGTTTAGATCTAAGAAATAAAAAAAAAAATCTATTAAAATACAGATGTTACTCTTTTTTTTTTTTTTGTCTTGTCATGCAGAAGCTACTTTTTGTGTTCCCAAAGCAAACTGTTCACTTTAAGATATTAATTATGCCAGGCTTGTAACCTTTTTTTATACCAGTAGTTCGTTAAAATAAATTATTATTATAGCTTTTATATAGCGCTACTTTCATGCTTATAGCATGCTCAGAGGGCTTTGGTCCAATCTCATTTGTGGACCAGTGGGGAGGGGGAGGGGGTATCTAGGAGTTGGTTTTCCGTGCTGCCTTCAGGCGCTCAGTAAACGCAACTCTGCCCGAGTCGGGTGTCGAACCTCGAGCCCCCTTCTAGGTAGCCAAGACAAGCCAAGTTCAAGCTCACTTAGCCTCTCGATCACGCTTCCCAAATACATTATAAATGTAAGGAATATTAAACCAAGAAAAAATGACAATTTTACGAAGCTTATATTAACTTACTCTGTTTGCATGTCTTCTGGTACAATTGTTATTTCTACCATACTCATTTTCGGATGAAGTAATAGTTTCTGGTGGAGATATTGTTTCATACAGTTGAATGGCCAAACATTAGAAATACCTAGGGTCGAACCATAACAACAGATGGAGGATTTCTACAAGAGATTAAAACAAAAAACAAATCCGTTTGATCTTGTTATCAGACTCAGTAAGAAACTGTGTAAAATCTGGAAGAGTGACATCAGCTTCCAAGTGAAATTAAAACTACTAGTTTAGCATACGTCGCTATTTAGCAGGGCCAGCCATTGGCCACTGTAACCTATGCCACCGCAGTGGGCCCCGCACTGTCATAAGCCCCAGGCTAATCCTAGGTTATGAAATGTTTTGAAAAATATATGCTTAAACAACTTGTAGCAAAAGTAAATAACAGCCTAGACCCTCACCAATTTGCATACAAAGCAGCTTGAGGAACTGAAAATGCCATTCTATTGCTTTTGGACCAGCTTTTAAGCATCTCGATATACCCAAAACATATGCACGAGTCCTCTTCGTAGATTTCTCCTCAGCTTTCAATACCATACAGCCACATCTAATGATAAACAAACTGAGTAACTTAAATGTAAGCCTTTACTTTTTAACCCAACGCCCTCAGTATGTTAAAGTCAACAACACCAAATCGTCAACTCAAGTACTATGTACGGTGCTCCTCAAGGTTGTGTACTTTCTCTTGTACTGTACACTCTTTACACTAATGACATAAGAAGCATCTAGGACTCAGTTAAACTGATTAAATTCGCTGATGTTACTGCCATAGTCGGTCTTATTTCAGGAGACGAAACTCAGTATCGAAGCTCGGTAGAAGAGTTTACAAACTGGTGCACCGACAACTTTCTAGAACTGAATGTCACAAAAACTAAAGAACTTATAATAGATTTTAGAAAGAAAAAACAAACAATGCGTGAAATGCAAATAAACACTACATCTATAGAACAAGTAAAGGCATATAAATATCTAGGCGTTATCATCAACAACAAGCTTTCATGTAAAGACCACCTTGGAACTCTGACGAAGAAAACAGCCCAGCGACTCTTTTTGTATACCAACTCAATAGCTTTAAACTAAACAAGAAGATCCTTTAGACTTTTTACGGCATGACCATACAAAATCTGCTAACATACGGAATAACTTGTTGGCAAGGCAACGCCTCATCTAAACTGTTGCGATGTCTAGAAAACATCATAAAAAAAGCATCAAAAATTACACTCACAACATTACCACATTTAAAGGAGCTTTTTGAACAAAAGTGCCTAAGAAAAATTGAAAAATTCTTGGAAGATAACTGCCACCCGCTCCATCAGAACTACGTCAGGTCGTCGCGAAGTGGGCGATTGCTGTCAATTAAAACAAGAACGGAGCGGTACAAAAACTCGATCGTACCTCACTAGGTCAGACTCTATCACCGCCACTCTTTGATCAGGGAACATGAAATCACCGAGATACCTGTGTGTAGTCGCTGAATGAACTCTTTATGTTGTGTCTGTTGTATTTATGTGTATTTTTTTGTTGTGTTGTCTTTATGTGAGAAAAGAGTCATTGTAATTACATCAAATTTTCGTAAGGATCAATAAAACAGTTTTAGTCTTAGTCTTAGGTGTAAATTTTTAAATCAAACCATTTTATAACTTATAAAACAGATTTTGCGCGGCCTCCAGATTTACCGGGAGCTCCTGGAAATCTCCTGAAATTGCAAAATATACGAAAAGTTCTGGGAAACTCTGGAAATTATTAAAATCTTTTGAAAACTCATAAAAAACCTCCTGAAATATAGACAGAATTGTCTTTTTAGGGTGTCATTCAACAGGGAAAACGCCAATCCTACACACGCTAAAAAAACGGCATTATACAATACCCGTAATTGTAGAATCTGATGAAATAAGCTTCTCGCGCCTCAAACTAATGAAGAATTACTTGAGGTCAATAATTCTCGTAGACAGATTGAAACATTTGGTAATTCTTGCTATTGAGCGTGATCTATGTAGGAAATAAAAATTGTATGATGTACTGTATGACTTCGCTACACGCAAGGCTCGTAAAGAAATTCTGTACGTAGTAAGGAATTAATAAAATGCAAAGGTGAATTTATTTTCTAATACAAACTCCTAATTTTACTTATTATCCCTACCCAAACTGGGCCCCGCGAAATCCGTTTCGCATAGGGCCTCACAATGGTTAAGTCCGGCCCTGCTATTTAGTGACGGGTGAATACTACCTGCTCTCACCCCCCCCCCCCCCAGCTCTTTTTCTTTTCTCCGCTTAAATAACGTGGGGTAACTCCAGTCCAACTTGTAGAAATAAAAGAGTGATCTTTCCATGACTTCTTGGTGGTGTCAGTAATGGTTGAGCCATGAAGAAAATTATATGTATAGATATTTTTCATTAGTAGATCCCATACTCCTTGGCTGTGAAAGTTGGACACTGACTCTGAAAGAAGAATTCAAGTCTTTGAGAGTATATGTCACAGAAAACTGCAGAGCGCTATATATTAGGAAAAGAAAACATGAGTTTATACATTAACTAGTCAACACGCTGGCTGGCAAAAAAAGAGGCTCTCCTCAATACTGTGAAGAGATGCAAGTTGAGCTGGTTTGGTCCTATCGTAAGATATGAATCACTTTCAAAAGTCATTCTTCAAGGTGTACTAAGGGGAGACCAACACAAGATGGGGCCTAAGAAAAGCTGGAAGGACAACATAAAAGAATGGACTATCCGCTCTCTTGATATCCTGCTTAGAACAGCTGCTGAACGGAAGAAGTGGAGTACTTTGGTTACGAGAACCGTCATATCTCTCTCTAGGACGAATAACAAGGGACTGATGATCAAATGATGACATCTCAGGCACTCTTTAAACTTGCTAAAACTCACTTTTTTTAAACTCTCTTTTTTCCATTTTTCAACCCTGCTTAAAACAGCTAAGTTCTACAATCCACACATCAATAGATAGAGATGTTTATAGAGCCCCATTCCTACACAATTCTATTTATCGTTTCCCAACTCAATTTTTCTTTTGCCAGGTCAAATGAGCAAAAAATATTTTATTTACCAAAGGACAAAATTCTGTGAAAATCAAGCCAATTCGAGTAGGGACTTTCCCCCCACAGAACAGGGATTTGAGATTTAAAGTACATGGTGCTGATAATAAAGTCCTTTCAATTTTCTAAGATTTGGTTCAATTGGAATAAAATGCCTGGAGACAAACAGGACTCAAAGGGCATGTACTTTTACAAACTTTAACCTTTACTTGTATCCTAAGACTCTAATGAAGTTTCTTCTTATTTCCAACACACGTTTTTTTAATTCAGGGAAAAAAGTTCAGCGCTGATAAATCTATTTACAAGCCTATGATAGCCCTCAGATCTGAGTCAGCACTTGGTGAAACTAGAGACTAAAACATAAACATGTAATTTGTGCACTGCTTTTTTTTTTTCCTTTTTGGTAACTAAGCTTGAAAAAAAAACGTGACTTGGATTAGTTAATGTCACTTATACATATCTTTCCCCACTGCTACCAGTAACTTAAGTTGTTCGTTTGACTTGTACATATTTTCCCTCAGTGCTACTAGTAGCTGTATTTGTTATTGTAATGTATACAAATGAGGTAATAGGCGATATTATGCCGCCCACGCCTGATTCGGTTCTTTCTGTGGTCTTACTGTAAACAATAGGCTCATATACCTACCCTCCAAAGCTGTACCATCGCAAATTAATATTAAGCCAAAAAAAAAAAATTAGTTTTCAAGTTCTTTTATCATTGTTGTAATGAAAAATACGCCATTTTGTTTATTACGTTCTTAAGAGGATGTAACTCTCCATCCCAGAATTTTTAAAAAACAATAAACTAAGAGCAAGTATCACTGAACTATATATTATTTTGATGGAATTTAGTATGATCCAAATTTAGATCTAGTGCTAGCTTTAGGGTAATGGTTAGAATTAGGTTTAGGGTTAGGTTTAGAATTAGGGTTAGAATTAGGTTTAGGGTTAGGTTTATAACTAGGGTTAGGTTTAGAATAGGTTTAGTGCTAGGTTTAAGATTAGGTTTAGATTTAGGATTAGGTTTAGAATTAGGATTATGTTTAGAATTAGGATTAGGTTTAGAATTACGATTAGGGTTAGATTTAGAATAGGTTTAGTGAAACCTAGCCATAACCTTAAACCTAACCCTAAACCTAGCATAACCCTAACCCTAAACCTAACCCTAAACCAAATTCCCTAAACCTAGCTCTAAACCTAAACCTATATACTAACCCTAAACCTAATTCTAACCTAACCCTAATTATCAATCTATACCTAAAACCTAACCCTAAACCTAGCACTAACCCTATTCCTAAACCTAGCACTAACCCTAAACCTAAATATAAAACCTAACCCTAAATTTAATTCCCTAAACCTAGCACTAACCCTAAACCTAAATACTAAACCTAACCCTAATTCTATACCTATTTCTTATTCTAAGCATAACCCTAAACCTAGCAGTAAATCTTTTATTTTGATCCTACTAAGCCTAATCCTTAACTATAATATGGTGCTCCAAACGATATTTAGTTCAGTGACATTTTTTTCTTTACTTCCTCTCCAGAACATCATAACAATATGGCGTCGCCTCTATTACAGCAATAATAAGAAACCGTAAAAACTAAAAAAAATTTTCGGCTTAATATTAATTAGCGATGGTACAGCTTTGGAGGGTAGGTTTATGAGCCTATGGTCTATGGTAGGACCACAGAAAGAACCGGATCAGGCTTGAGCGGCATAATATCGCCTATTACCACAAATGATTTCCAATTGCTATTTATTAGTGACACTCTTGGTTTAGAATTGTTAGTGTCTCGAGTGCTTTAGAAGAGATATATATATATATAATTCAAACTGGAAGCAACATTAGACAAAAGCTCCCATTAATCAAAGTTGTAGTTGAACGAGTGAAAACAAAAGTTTCACTCCTCCTCTTTTTATTATCTGTTTTTTTTGTACAGGTTCCATTATATCGCCATCACGTTTTAATATCACTTTCTGTGTTTTTTTCTTACCCTATTTTATTTCTTAAAGAACGTAAACAAGATCTTAACAAGGTTGCACAGACAGTTTGTGTGGAAACACAAACTCAAAATCGGCCCCCAAAGTGGTCCACCTAGTGTCTTCACCAGGATTCGAACACGGGACTTTCGGTTTCAAGTACTTTAACCCTCAGCCACAGCATCTCCTTATATTCATTTAGCGTACACTTATATTTTTTAAAAATAATTATTATTAACCTTATCCATACATTCAAAATTAATAACAAGTTACATGTAATAAAGAGAAACTAAAAAAGATTTATTCTCCTAACAAAATTAGATTAATTGGCAACACGAAAAAAAAATTATTGAACTTAACAAGACTTTCTCCTTGCAAATAAAAATTAATATATCCATTGTTATTTGTTATACAAACTAGACATAGATCTAGCTAGATCTAGATTCAAGATCTAAGTTTAATCTTACAATTACAAGACCTAGGCAAATATTATGATCATGAATAGTAGGCCTTTTGTTACCGGGTAATGGTGTACTATGCTGTTTGTATCCGATTCATTTCTTAATGTGATACTATTGTTTACATAATAAATAAATCTGCACACTTAATCTGTCAGAATTATAAGTTATTGCCTCAATAATTAAAATTTTGTTTTAAACGGGACGGACAGACAGGCCACACAAAACTAATAGCGTCTTTTTTCCTTTCGGAGGCCGCTAAAAATCATAAGTGTAAACAAAGAGCGGTTTCCTGCTATTCACTTTCATTTTGAAAATCCTCAACAAGATATACTCACAAAAACTTCTTTTAAGTTAGGATTATTCCTTGAATTTAAAAGATATCATTTATTTAACACACATCACGTCAAGGGTCTCAGATGGGGACACCTTCATTCCCTCAAAATCCTTTCTGTATTCCATGAAGAACGTGCACTGTCAAAATCTCGGCTCGCCCACGGCGCCCTTGGGGT
Source organism: Biomphalaria pfeifferi (assembly GCA_030265305.1). NCBI lineage: Eukaryota > Metazoa > Mollusca > Gastropoda > Planorbidae > Biomphalaria > Biomphalaria pfeifferi. The sequence goes on from JASAOG010000076.1 coordinate 2,018,028, forward strand.
GCACTAAATATGTTTACGCTACGAGATCGGTTGTCCACTATCCTCAAGGGAGCAGCTTTGTTTTGGTTAGATTCACTCTTTACCACCTGTTTCTTGTGATATGACACTGGACTGAAGTAGTAGATGGATCTACCGTAGTTAGTTATGCACTCACAGTCTTAATATATACCATATATCAGAAACCTATTTTATGATAATAGTATAACATGCTTAATTTGATAAAGGTTGAAAGTTTGTGTTTCACTGGTGTATATAACATTGAATTAGATCTCTGATGATAGACAAGCGTTACTACTGAGCTCATGGCAGTCAATATATTGTGATATGAATAGTCATTAAGTCAATGTAAGAAGTAAGTCTATGAGGCAATATTTACTGTCAGACTAAAGTCTAAGAGGAGCTACTTACTGTGAGACTGAAGTCTATGAAGTAATATTAACTGTGAGACTGAAGTCTATGAGGTTATATTTACTGTGAAGTCTATGAGGCTATATTTACTGTGAAGTCTAGGAGGTTATATTTACTGTGAAGTCTATGAGGTAATATTTACTGTGAAGTCTAGGAGGTTATATTTACTGTGAAGTCTAGGAGGTTATATTTACTGTGAAGTCTAGGAGGTTATATTTACTGTGAAGACAGGCCCGGCGCAAAAGGGGTCTAGGAGGTTATATTTACTGTGAAGACAGGCCCGGCGCAAAAGTGGTCTAGGAGGTTATATTTACTGTGAAGTTTAGGAGGTTATATTTACTGTGAAGACAGGCCCGGCGCAAAAGGGGGGGGGGGCCGGGGGACACGTGCCCCCCCCCCCCAGGCCGCTGGTGCACTACACTATACACTCCCGGAAATAGATTTAAAAAATGAAGATGAATTGAGGGGCTCTATTTGGAATTTCTTGAAGGGAGGAGGGGGGCACTTCAAGGGTTGGAGACACGATGGAGGGGCCATTAAGTGCAATGTCCATTGGGTCATGGCCCTCATTAAATGAAAAGGGGGGGGGCACCCCCCCACACTAAATGCGCCACTGGTAGGGCTATATCTCAATTTGAATACGCAATACGAGAACGGCGATAATAAAATCTGTTTTTTAAAATATGGACTCTCCATCTCTCCAACTATTATAATGTTCTCCCGTGCATCAGTATGCTGGAGTCTGTATTGGGGTGGCGGAGTTGTGGTTAACTACGGCGACCATAGGTATAGACAGTATTAATAGGACATTTGGCTTACCCAAAATAGTACAATAGTTTCATTTATTGAGGAGTTCTTGTTTATAATCATTCCTCACTTATTTTTATCAGTACTTCAGTCACTCAATTTTACTTACTTTAGCAAACGAAATGCAAAAAGGAGGTGCACAAAAAGTTAGAGAAAAAGACATGCGGAATTACAGCAATCAGCAACCAAATGCCGAAAATTAACGAGTTTCTTTGGTAAGCTATTAATTCATTTGCACTTGAGTATTGTATAATAATCTCGTTGGCATATATGCCATTGCTGCATTTTCGGTAAAGACTTTCTACTTCGTAGAAACTAACGTTTCTACTCAGTCGAAAGTTAACTAGTCCTTCAGCCTTGATGATCCTATCACCGTGTAAATAACAAGGTTTTATTTTACTTAGGTTTTCTTCTATTTTGGTTTTATGTAAACTGTATATCATTATTAATGTATATCATAATTTATATGTACAACAGGATCTTCTTCAACATCAGGTGGCTCTACGGAATGTACTTCAACATCAGCTAATTCTACCAGTGAATCTACTTCAACATCAGCTAATTCTACCAGTGAATCTACTTCAACATCAGCTAATTCTACCAGTGAATCTACTTCAACATCAATTGGCTCTACGGAATGTACTTCAACATCAGCTAATTCTACCAGTGAATCTACTTCAACATCAGCTAATTCTACCAGTGAATCTACTTCAACATCAGCTAATTCTACCAGTGAATCTACTTCAACATCAGCTAATTCTACCAGTGAATCTACTTCAACATCAGCCAATTCTACCAGTGAATCTACTTCAACATCAGGTGGCTCTACTAAATCTACTTCAACATCAGCTAATTCTACCAGTGAATATAGATCAACATCAGCTGGCTCTACTAAATGTACAACTGATCCTAAAACTGACAAGTTCCATCCAGATAAGTCCTTTCATTTTCCACTTACTCAATTTGGCAAGTCTGCAAAAAACCGCAGTTTTCGCAGTGAATGGTGTGAAACACATGACTGGCTACATTACTCAATTGAAAGTGATGCTGCATACTGTTATACCTGCATACAATTCACTTCCACAGCCTCAAAACAAAACAGTGAACATGCATTTACAAAAACTGGCTTCCGTAATTGGAAAAAGCTATGGAGACAACATGAAAAGAGCGAATTCCACAGAAATGCATATGAACAGACATTATTTAAATGAGACATGGAGAACTGTTAAGTAAGCAACACAAGGAGGAAAAAGATCAACACAGTCGTATGCTCCTTAAAATTTTACAAACAATGCAATTCTTAGCACGTCAAGGACTACCGTTAAGAGGAGATGGTGATGAAGCAGACAGCAACACAAGCTCTCTTATTCTTTAATCAAGATGATCAATTGATGTCGGAATGGATGAATAAAAAACAGTTGAAATTCACTTCTCATGAAATTCAAAATGAATGTTTGAGAATAATGAGTCACCAAATAATTCGCAATTTATCATCCTGCATTTGTCAATCTGACTATTACTCAATACTTGCTGATGAGTGTACGGACCTAAGCAACAAAGAACAGTTCACAATTTGTCTTCGGTGGATCGACAAGGAACTCACAGCTCATGAGGACTTTTTGGGCTTGTATCAGGTAGACGATATATCGTCTGATACACTATTTAGCGCTTTAATGGACGTATTTTGCAGACTCAATCTTGACATAAAAAATGCATAGGTCTGTTTTGATGAAGCTGCAAACATGTCGGGATGTAAAAATGGCGTTGCAAAACAAATAAATAATCTAGAACCTAGAGCCAAGTTTAGTCACTGTTATGGTCACTCCTTGAATTTAGCTGTATCCGATGTTTTCAAAGATATTGCTTAGTTCCGAGATACATTAAATACATCTTTTGAAATAACAAAACTAATTAAATTCTCCCCTAAACGAGAAAGCGCATTTCATAAATTACGCCAAGAGATGAAACTTGATAACTCTGGAATTCGTGTTATGAGTTCAACCCGATGGACTGTTAGAGGAGAAACTCTCAAAAGCATTGAAACAAATTATTCTGTCCTACTTCGATTGTGGTATGAATGTCTGGAACAAAGGAACTTGGATTCAGAAGTAAAAGCTAGAATAAACGGTGTCAGATCACATGTGGAAAATTTCTCTTTTCTATTTGGATTGCTCATTGCAGAAATCATTTTCCTACATACAGATAATCTAAGTCGTTCCCTGCAATCTGAAAATGTGTCAGCAACAGAAGGGCAACATCTCGCAGATTTGGTTACCACTACCTTAGACAAAATGCGAGTTGAAAGCTCGTATAATTTGTTTTGGGAGAAAGTCATTCGACTGTCAACTGAATATGAAATAGAGAAACCAATTCTACCACGGAAACGAAACAAGACAAAAAGATATGAAATTTCTACTGGCGATGCATATCATCATCAGGATGTTAAGTCCTATTTCAGACAGTTATATTTTGAAGCTCTAGAGCTAACTGTGGCATGCATCAAGTCGCATTTTACTCAAGAAGGATACAAAGTTTTAAAATACTCTGAAGATCTGTTGCTGTACACTTGCAACAATAAAAACTACCAAAAGGAGCTGGACTTTGTCACTGATTTCTATAAGGAAGACTTAAATACGGATACACTATCAATACAACTACTACTTCTACCATCACTTTTCAACCAAATGAATCACGTGGACCTTTCACATCTAAAAATGGAAATTATTGGATTTTCAATTCCTCAGAGATCACTTTTCTCAGAGGTTGTTACGGTGTGGAAGTTGATGGCATGCATACCTGCAACCAACGCATGTTCTGAGCGATCATTTTCAACAATGCGACGTGTTAAGTCCTATTTAAGGGCAACAATGGGACAAGAAAGATTGAACCATGTCATGATTTTAAACATCCACAAGGAACGGACTGATAAGCTAGATCTCAAATCAATGGCAAATGAATTCATCAGTCATAAAGTGCAACGTTCTAGCTACTTTTCAAAATTTTGAATTTTTGTACATGACTTCATTACATACCCCATAGAGTTTGTTTGAACAATGAACTACCTACCTGATTATTCAATAATATTTCCATGTTGCATAATATTTGCATTTGCATTTACATCTGGATAAGTGGTTAACTTTTTTGCTCAAAAATAGGTTTTGTGCATTTTTTAAAATTTACAAAAACATTAAATTTAATTGGGTTAACACTGCTTTTACATGGAAAATTTTGATATAGGGGAAGTACGTCAAATATAGACACACTAAATGTCAGAGTCTAATTTGGACACCATTTTTATATCTACATGTAGATTCTAACTAAGAAGAAGAAAATTTATATTAATATTGCTTTTTAATTCTGGGCCGCGTAAATATGTGCCCCCCCCCCCAATTGAATAATATGGCGCCGGGCCTGAGAGACACCCAAACATTCACTCATTCCGTAGATTAGTAGTGCGACCCCCTAACTGTGGTCAGTCGTCTTAAAGTCCATAAAAAAAGCTGTTTCGTGATGTTTTTCATGACTCGCAGGCACGACACCTAGCGGCAGACATAAATCTCTCGACTCCACTAATCTACAGCACGAAATCTGCTCAGCTCTCAAGTTACACATGTCTCAGTGGCCATCAGTCAGATCTAGTAAGCAACAATATGGAAAAGTCAAAAACATTGCCCTCGACACAAAAATCAGACTGATGCACTCCCTGATCATGGCCACATTCTTTTATGCTTGGGAATCTTGGATGCTGACTGCAGAACTAGAGATTAAGAAGAGATTCCTATCAAATGGAATTGAGATGCTACAGAAAGATCCTAGGTATCACATACAAAGAACGTATCACAAACAAAGAGATTGGAGACAGTTTTAAAGAACAAGTGTACAAAACAGAGAATCAAATTGAACTGTTTGAAAATAAAATTCGCATTCTTAATCGAATAGATTATAATAGTTAACAAATAAAAACTCTACGATTAAAGAATATAAATCTAAGAAACAAGTTACGAATTAAATGTGTATATTAACACAAAGTGACGCTAATGAAACAAAAATCACACTTCAATATTGACACTAGTAGCTGGGAAAAAGAGGCACTGGATAGATTCACATGGAGAGAGAGCATAAAGGAAGGGTCTCGGATTGCAGATGCCATGCACAACAGTAGTTGAAAGAAGGGTGTAAGTGCTACGGCGCCTTGTGATTACATATGCCCAACCTGTGACCGCAGCTGTGTATCAAGGATTGGCCTCTTTAGTCACAAAAGGGAAAAAATCATCATATATACTATAACTAGCCACTTCAAGTGTGAAAATAAAAAACGTAATAACTGTATTTATATGAACACACTGAATGACGCTGTATTATGGTTTTACTAAAAATAAAACTAAAAAATTTATCAGAGAAGAAATGAGAGAGGGGGGGGGGGGGGGAGGGAGAAAGAGAGAAATCAGATAAAAAGGGCGTAAGAGTGAAAAAAGTGTTTTAATGTAGTTTTTTCCCCCCGGTTTCACTAGTGTATAATTTTCAATCAGGTAATGTCTGTACAAAAATGATACCAAAGCGGTATATGACATCCATTTGTGGTCAATAATCTTCCGCAATCTTTTAATCATGTCAGAAATGTCTTTTACCACGAGATAACCTCGTTTATATATCTCTTTAAAATATATAAACTTTTAATGTCCCAAATATCTACAACTCTAGATAGTTGACTGACTGGTTATGGTATTATGATATGTTCTTCAAATAGCCAGACTTCTGGTTAAGAGAAATTCTAAAAAGATCACATTGAACTTTAGTCACATTAATACAGAAATCAATCATTTGGACCAGTAATAGGTTTCAGCATTTGAAATTTAGTGAAAAATAGGAACGCCACTTTAAAACTAAGAGCTACTATTCCCCCTTTCGGGGTTCGCTAAAAAGAGATCCGACGATAAATACCCACAGCTAGACGAAAAAAACATATAAAAATCATCTAAATAAAAATCTAAATAATCATTTAAATAATAATCTAAATAATCATCTAAATAAGCAACCATGAAAAAAAAAAGATTCCATATAATACATCGATACATTTTTGCAAGATCAGTTACCAAAAAAATTATACACATAAACACATCGCAGACAGAGACACTAAGCACACAGTCACCCAAACATGAAGACAGAAACACAGAGATAAGCATACACAAGTCAAGCATAAATAGCTATACATATAATTGTATATAGATCTAGTTAACAACCTAGGTACAACCATTAACAACAAACTAAAATGGAGTGAACACTCACAAAAGCTCTACACCAAAATTCATCAATGACTCTTCTATTTTTGAAAGCTAAGAATATTTAAAATCGACAAAACAATCATAAAACTTTTCTATACACAGTATATAGCAACTATCCGCAGCCTGATTAACTTGGCCATCACCTACTGGTATGATAATACTTAACTGGCACAAAGACATCGACTAAATAGACTTATTAAAACAGCATCGTATATCACTTAAACACATCTACCATCTCTTGAAGAACTTTTTCATGAAAGATACCTTTCCAAAACACAATCTGCACCCATTAAACCACTGGTACATCAAATCAGATCTGAACGAAGTGGTTGTCTCCTTTCCATTAAGGCTAGAATAGAAAGATTTAAAAACTCATTTATTCCACTTTCGGTCAGTGTCTTACAAGGTCATCTGTCGTCACCGAGAAGTACATAGAATCCTATTTTTTGGTAGAGCGCTGGCAGTGTGTGTGTGTGTGTTATGTGTGTGAATGTTGTTCGTATTTGTATCTATATTATTATTGTTATAATAGTCAAAATGGATTTCAATACATTATCTTATCTTATCTTAAATAGACGAAATCTTCAATGTCTTTACTATTCCCACTTTTTAATTCAGTGTAAATTATAGGAAGGCGTTCTGAAACAGTTTGAAAACTTACAAGCTTAAAATTGTGTAGATAACTGCACAAAGACAGAAGACGTCATGTTCCCCAGAGCACATTTGACCTGATTACGTCATCGACTCAAAGAGATGAACAACTTACTTAGTAAACTAGAGACGCAAAGTCTTCGTGACCATTGAAAGCACCATAAATTAAACAGAAGATTTTACAGCAAAAATTCTTTTTGAACATTTGAGAGAGAAAAAATTAATCAGTAGCTTGATAAAAAATATCTTCAAATAATGAACGGAATATATCACATGAACAGAACTGAACATCAATTAAAAATAACTTCTTTCAATTAGTAGCTTTCAATTAGCAGTTAGCAAAAACATCACTACATTTTATTTATATTCACTCGTAGAAACGAATTTTATAGATAGTTTATAGATTGTTAATTAAAAAAATGAAATTTGATAAACACATAAACAAACAAATACATAAGCACAAACGTAAACACAAAGGTACGTTGTATATTAACAATTAGAACCTTAAACAGGCAGTAAAAAGAATCGATCCTATCGATGTACTCAATACAACGGAATAGAATAAAACATTATAATAGAAGCACAGTACATTTATTACAATTACATTAATTTAATAGTATAAATCCCACAGGGCCGGCCTTAGGTAATTGGAGACCCTAGGCTAATTGAATTTGGTGGCTCAAAATTTAAAAATAAATAAATATAAACACCGAAAAAATAAAATTACGAAATTCATTAAAAACAACAAGGGTCTTCTAAGTAGTCAAACAAGTAAATTTAAACATTTCTCATTAAACCATAAGTCAAAGTAGAGACTCTAGCGCTAGACGTAGAGCCCTAGCCTTCTGCTATATTTAAGAGTTGATAAAAGTTTCACAATCTTATCTTTTGACTCTGTATATTTAGTTTGCCTTTTGTTTCAATCATTGTATCTTATACCTCTGTCCATCTTATCTAATATACCTATCATCTAATATATCTGTCTATCTTATCTTATATGTGTCTATCTTATCTTATATATCTATCTTATCTTATATATTTATCTTATCTTATATCTCTGTCTATACTATATACCTGTTTATCTTATCTTATCTTATATACTTGTCACTCTTATCCTATATACCTGTCTATCTTAACTTATATGCGTCTATCTTATCATATCTATCAATCTATCTTATCTTATATCTCTATCAGTCTTTCATAGCTATATCTCCACCAGCCTATCCTATCTTTATATTCTCTAAAAAAAACAATTATATCCCTTTCTATCTTATCTTATATACCTGTCTATCTTTTTCTTATATACCTATCTTATCTTATATACTTGTCCATTTATGTATCTATCAGATCTAATATACTTATTTATCTTATCTTATACACGTGTCTATCTTATCTTTATATCTATCTTATTTGTATCTTTGTCTATCGTATTGTATAATTTTATCAAGCTACCTTTACTTTTTAATCTTTCTATCTATCTTATCTTATATCTTTATCAGTCTTGCAAAGCTTATCTGTCTTGTTTTAAAATTTTCTGTCTATTTTACTTTATACAAGTGTCTATCTTATCTTATATACGTGTCTATCTTATATATGTCTATCTTATCTTATATAACTGTCTATCTTATCTATCGAGGCCGATGAGACAGTTAAGTCCAGACAGTGCTGTCTAGATCAATAGAGTTAATGTTTGTCTGTTAAAGATTTTTTAAAAATATAAAGAAATATTTTGGAGTTTAATATGAATCAATAATGAGTTAAACAAACTCATCTTGTCACGAATGAACGCTCTCAAGATTGGATTTACTTATTAGACAGTTTAGTGTGTGTGTGTTTTATGCTGCTGTTTTTCTAATCAACCTTTAAGGGGGGAAAAAAAGTAATAACAATATCTGAAAAGAATTACTGTCACAGTCTAGACACACTTAAACAAATCTTGATTTATTCCTGAATCTAAAAAGGATTAAAAGGAAAAAATAGGACACTTTATTTGAGGAGTTCTTTGAACTACCAAACAGAAAGATTTTTAATAGTGCAGATCACGCTGATCTTTCCACTTGACTAAAGACTCTTCAGTTTGTACTCTGAACCTTTGCAGGAACTAACACTTGTTGTGTGTTTTTAATGACAAACATGTCTCTAAGTAATCTAGAGAAGACTTTTTTAGAGTTCATATAAATACAAAGGAAAAACAAGGTTGCAAATACAGTTTGTGTGGAAACACAAACTCAAAATCGGCCCCCAAAGTGGTCCACCCAGGCAGGTAAAAGGCAGGTTTCAATATTTTCAGAAAGAACATCAGAATGAAATTCTATCAAAGACAAATGACAGAGAAGAATGGAGAAAGAAGGTTGATAGATCTTGTGTGGTGCCCCAGCGTTGCAGCAGACCAAAGTATAGGTATAAGTGAATGTGAAGTTAGATGTGAACCTGGCCTAGCTGATGTCTTATAATGAATATCTTATTGATCTAATTAGAAAAGCATTTCCGTAAAAAAAAAATAGTTAAGTGTACTATTTCCGTACTGAGGTGTTTTGTAACAAGGGAGCACAGCAGTTCACTGATTATATGAAAAACTAGTTATTAATTGTTATTTTAAATTATGTCCAACTTATATGCATACTAAATAGATTTTTTTCTGTTTTAAAAAAAGAAAACTTGTGTGTGTGTGTGTAAATGTATAGTTAGTATGACAGAACTTGCAAAAGTTAGCAAGACAAATGTAATAAAAAAAATTTTGACATCTAAATCATTTGAAATCTAAAATCTAAAGAGCCTCCCGTTTATGTCAGATTTTTACTACCTTTCCTAGTTAACGAGATCTAAAAGGGACGGACGGACAGACATTCCACACAAAACTAATAGCGTCTTTTTCCCTTTCGGGGGACGCTAAAAAATAGTGTTTTTCCATTTTTAGTTAAATGAAAGGGATTAAATTTAAATACATTTGCGAAAATATAAATATTTTATCATTTACAGAATTGTTGTATTTATCGAATAATTTTTGAACATTCTTGATACACGACACTAAGATGTTCATTGTGAACCTTTATTTTGAAATAGATTTATAAACGGAAACAATGGTAAAATGTTTATGAAGGTGTTAGATTGACTGATAAGCGTTGCAAGACATATAAACAATAATGTTATTATCACTTGACTCATAGCTACTAATATATCACGAAAGCTTACCATTTAGACCTTATAGTTTACAAGGCAGATTATGTAAAGGTCATCTGTTTCTGTGGTCTACGGTTAACGAGAGTGTCATGTGGCCAGCACAACGACCAACCGCCTTTACTTTTCCCCAACTAATGTCAGGTACCCATTAGAACTGGGTGGACTCAGAGGCTCCCAAAGATTCCGAAATTAAAAACCCCTCTCTTAACCAGGTTTCTAACCCCGACCCTTGTTCGGAAGTCAAGCGCTTTACATCCATAATTGCAACGAAAAGTAATTTAAATTTCACCAGATCGTTGCATAGGAATTTAGGACACGGAAAAAACGAAGGATAAGCCCGGGCTGTAACAATAAGAGACAATATTAGCAAGAGACCGGTAAGTGTTAGTACAAAGTAGACATCAAACAAACAGTAGAGACAATATTAGCAAGAGACCGGTAAGTGTTAGTACAAAGTAGACATCAAACAAACAGTAGAGACAATATTAGCAAGAGACCGGTAAGTGTTAGTACAAAGTAGACATCAAACAAACAGTAGAGACAATATTAGCAAGAGACCGGTAAGTGTTAGTACAAAGTAGACATCAAACAAACAGTAGGAGACAATATTAGCAAGAGACCTGTAAGTGTTAAGTAAATAGTAGACAACAAACAAACAGTAGAGGCAGAAAACAAAAACTTTCCCTCTTCGTGTTTGGCTGTTTCATAGAGATGATACTTTCGACTTTCGCAATTTGGACGAGAATAAATTCGTGAAAGGTTTGTTTGTTTTTAAGCTTGAAGAATAAATCCTTAAAATGCGTCTCAAATGGCTAGTACTCTGGGTTTTCCATTCCCATTTTATAATGACAATGAGGTTATTTGCATAAAATTTTTTTCCGGTCTCTCTGATGGACAATGTATTGACCTTTCACACTTTGAAATTAGACCCGGACATGACTAAACGACTCTGATTTCTGGCACAGACCGATTGTTAAAGATTTTTCTAACGCCCGTCGAAACAAATAGATCTAACTCCCTCAAGAGCGATATTTTGATTTCAGATTATTTTGTTATACCAATGTAAAAGAGGTCAAAACATTGCCAACGAATATCGTGCGGAAGAATTGTGAACTAGATGGTGGCGATGTCCGTTTTTTTCTTTCTGGATGAATATCAAGTTTAGCTGATTTAAGAGTTTCCAGAAAAGTTTTTTTTTACTGTGTTCCAGTGTATGATAAACTTAAAACCTTACAGCAGTGGTGCTTGAATTTTTACCGGTTGTACCCTCCACCATCCAAATGTACGTATGGAATGCTCATTAAAATTAATTTTTTTTTTTCGGAAAGAGTATTTGATAGATAATTCTTAAATATTTTGTATGCTAGAAAAGGTTCCCTTTCAATCCAGTAAGTGGGTCCTTGGAAGTGCTGAAAGCTCCCCCACTGAGGTCCGGGGCGGAGTCCGGCGCCAACCATTTTCCTGCGTTCCAAGGCTTAAAAATTTTAGCTCCTGACGTCTACAACGCAAGCCTTTCTCTTGTATTATTAGGTCGATAGCGCCCTATTCGTAAGGTCTAAAAGAAAAAAGGGAGGGGGATACAAAGCCAGTACTATTGGGTGGACATTAGATATACACACAAAGGTATGTCGGGATCGTCCTAAGATCATCTTTGAGTTACGTAACACGTCTTGAAGACTATGTACATGTAGAAATGCATACAGAGCGAGTTAATATGTATATATATATATATATATATATATAAGACTAAGACTGCTTTATTAATCCTTATGGAAATTTGTTTGATTACAAGGATTCTTTTATCATATAATGACAACACAACAGAAACATACACATAAATAGAACAGACACAGCATAAAGAGCTCACTCAGCGACTACACTCAAAACTACGACGTATGTAATTGTCAATGGTCTACCTAAATCGTAATCTAAACATTTACCTTTCTGGCCATAAATCACATTGAGTATATGTTGCAGATGTATCTCTCTATCTATATATATATCGTTCCGAATGTATAAAAAATGTTGACAAACTTGAACAGCTTCATTAGATTTGCATTGGTAACGTTTAGCAATCGATATGAACATCTGATACATCAATTTGTTTATAGAATTTAGGTTCAAAAGGACTTACATTTGTAATTTTTGAGAAAGTTAATTAAGTCAAGATTCTTGAAACTCTATGTCTTTACTATGGTTTTGTCTGGGAAGGGGTCCAAGCAGATTTTTGTATATCACAGCCCTTTTACCCATGCCTGAAAGCCCAAGATGCTCGGGGCTAGAGTCGAGGAAGGAGGCCGAGTATAAACTATTTATAAAGGGAATTTCAACCATTTTCCTCTAATGGACCACACTAACGATCCTTTGAGCAACGGCGTGTGGAACGTGACTGGGTTGTTGGAATTATCAATCTTGACTGGTACAATTGATGTCATATAATGAGCATACCAATAAATAATCACATCTACTTTACACACCTACCCCTCCCTCGCCGAATTAGAAAATACATATTTTTTTGGAGCTGACAGTGTCTCTGGTTCGATACCCGAATGGTACCAAATTTTTTGAATTTTTTTAATATTATTTTATTATATTTGAAAATTTAATAATGGAGATATATTTTAAAATGTTGTTCTTGTTTAAATTTTTTTTTCATTTAGTACTTTATTGTGTTTGAAAGATCTTTACAAAAACACTAACCATTAGAAGAGCTGGAGTTACTTGTACACGTAGCAATCATTGTTCATTTATAATGCACGACAAACTGGCCAGAAGAAGGAAGGGTAAAAATCTGGCATCACCTAGTTGACACTTGACGTCTGCAAAGAAAGATAAAAATATAAAGAAGGGGAACTACTTTCTGTTAGCAGACCAGAAGATGAAAAAGAAATAATGGTAATAGCCCAGAGAATGACGGGGACCACTAGTGTGTCTAGTAGAGAGTGGATGACAGCAGACGGAGATGGATTAATGAGAAATGTATACTAGGGGGATTGCAGACCAGAAAAACAAATTAGCAAAAAGGAAACTTTTAGTAGCATTAGTTTGTGAAAATATAAGATCGAAAACTAGAAAGAGAAGAAATAATATAAGGAATATTAGAGATAATGTACGACCTACGTTTTCGATATGTGGTGTCGTAGTGTGAGGATGATATGTAGTAAATACGAACTATTAATTCTAGGCGTAAAACTAGTGACGCAATATCCAAGCTTAGGCAGCGAATTCATATTGAATTATCCACTTTATAAAATTGAATGATAATAAACTTGAATCCTAGAAAAAATAAACGCGCGCAATGCTTCAAGAATAAAGGCACAATTTAAATGAATAAATAATTCATCATACAGAGATGATGTTGAAATGAAGTACACTCACCCTAACCCTAACACTAACCCTAACCCTAATAGCCTTAATTTTATACTTTGACCACTTTTTATATTCTGTGATCTTAGAAAATGCTGAGAAATATCCGCACTCTCGTTACTGAAGTCCTTTTTTTTTTTAAGCTCTTTTATTACTTTTTTTTTTTACTTTTACTTTTTTTTCTTACAATACCTCTATTCAAGTCACTCCTTTATGGAGGAACCTGGGTGAACTTAATAATGATTTTCCTAGAAATTTAACAGTTGCTGTATATCGCTGAGAAAAAAATTACTAGCTCATTGGAAACGAGAAAACTCTAATTTTACAGTTATAATTTAAAAAAAAAAATAAAAGCAATTAGAGGTAAATTTAGCTTGAGACTATAATCTAGGTTTAAAAATCTATAATCTAGGCATAATAAGCCGTATTACCGTAATGATGCGAGAATTGAGTAAATTTATAGCTGCTTCAATTTTATTGTAGTTTATAAGCGTTGCTTTATTTTTACGTATATCTAATATAGATTATATGTAGATTCTCTAATCTAGAAGTAGATATTGACTACATCATAAAACTTCTAAATCAGAACTTTAGGCATAATTAATAGAGCTAGATTTCCATATAATGAACATACCAATAAATAAGCGCACGGGTATGCCTTACCCGCTGGCTGAATTACAAAATCCACATGTTTAAGCAGCAGAGGGTGTTTAACCAAATATTTATTTATTTATATTTAACTATTATTCTTATTAGCTTTGAAGTTTAATCATGGAGTAATGTCTTTTATATCGCCCCCCGAAAGGGAAATAGATGCTATTAGTTTTATGTGGTTTGTCTGCCCGTCCGTCCGTCCCGTTTAGATCTCAGAAACTAGAAGAGAAAATGAAAATAGGACATAATGATATTTTAGATCATTAAAAGTTCTGATGCAACGGATACTTTTTTCTTTTCCGAAAGAAACCATTTAATTTTTAAAAGTACATATGCAAGCAGATTTAAAAAACAAAAAACAAAAAAAAAATACACCACTTTTAAATGAAAAACCTCAGGGGAGGTAAGTTTTTTTAACAATTAGAATTTAGCTAAACAGACACATGGGAAAAGATAATAAAATCTCTAGATATATGCAGAAATATGCCTAGACACATCTAGAAGGTAGTTAAAGTGTAAATCTACTTCTTCTTCGTTCTCGTTGTTATGTTGGAGTGTTCAGATGACTAGACGAATACATGAGATGAACTGCGCAGTGGTTTTCAAATCAGAGAGCTTTTAAAGTGTAAATGACGTTCTACAATTTGTATCTTTCAGTAGAACAAAGGAAACCTGTTCATATGATGTTAAGTCTGTTTATAACTTTATATATTATTGTAAAATTTGCAATAACATTTGAATAAATGTAATAAACATTGGGATTTTACATTTGAGTAAAAATCAATAAAAGTAAGTAATCAGCTCACTGTATTGTTTCAACAAAAAAACACTAACTAGCAATAGTGTTTATTGGAACATATTTCAAGAAAGTTGATGGTGAGTGGTGATACTCCGAGCTACCTCACTAAGTGCCACCGACACTGTATCGGGAAGTTTCGATGCTAATCTTAGGTGATCACTTAACACTACTCTACTTATTCCAGGAGAGTTACAAGAGTCTTATCAAAGACAACGTGCTGCACTGTTTGCTTTTATGTGAAAAATAACGCCAAATGTTTGAAATTACTTTAAACGATCAAAACAAGACTATGGCTTGAATATATTTCTGGTCTATTGGTGAATTTGATGGCGGGGGCCGCCTCTGAGTTTGTGTGATAACACAAACTCTCTTTGTAATCTTTTAAAAATTTTTATTGTAAACTGGTTCGCATAGTCGCATTAGACATTTTATAATAACAATTAATACGTAAATGGAATCTGAAAAAAAACTAGTTAAAGTAGATAGGCTGGGTAGTGAAATGCCCACCCAACTCTAATGGGTTATTTAGAGAAAGTAACGAGATTGGTCGTTGTGCTGGCCACATGACACCCTCGTTAACCATCAGCCGTAGAAACTATTGACCTTCACATCCACTGCCCTATAAATCTCAAGGTCTGAAAGTGATAGTTTAGTTAGTGGCAGCTGGTAAAACGTGCATTGGAAAAAAAATATATATATTATATATCATTTATTTTGTTTACAGTATAAGCCATTTACTGTAATAATATTCTATGTGGCTGGTAATGGCGACCAAACAAAGCGTATTCTGCTAAAGGGAAAAGGTCATGATTCTGATTATATGCTAAACATGAGACTGTCTTCACAATCTCCATCCACAATTGAAGCTAACGAGTTTTTTTCCCCTTCTACAATCATATCGTGTGGAATAGACAGGTTCTAAAACTTAACAAATATACATTCTACATTCATATCGTGTGGAATAGACAGGTTCTAAAACTTAACAAATATACATTCTACATTCATATCGTGTGGAATAGACAGGTTCTAACACTTAACAAATATACATTCTACATTCATATCGTGTGGAATAGACAGGTTCTAACACTTAACAAATATACATTCTACA
The DNA here is from genome assembly GCA_030265305.1 of Biomphalaria pfeifferi. Taxonomy (NCBI): domain Eukaryota; kingdom Metazoa; phylum Mollusca; class Gastropoda; family Planorbidae; genus Biomphalaria; species Biomphalaria pfeifferi. Next base: position 2,034,283 of record JASAOG010000076.1, read on the forward strand.
TTCATATCGTGTGGAATAGACAGGTTCTAACACTTAACAAATATACATTCTACATTCATATCGTGTGGAATAGACAGGTTCTAACACTTAACAAATATACATTCTACATTCATATCGTGTGGAATAGACAGGTTCTAAAACTTAACAAATATACATTCTACATTCATATCGTGTGGAATAGACAGGTTCTAACACTTAACAAATATACATTCTACATTCATATCGTGTGGAATAGACAGGTTCTAACACTTAACAAATATACATTCTACATTCATATCGTGTGGAATAGACAGGTTCTAACACTTAACAAATATACATTCTACATTCATATCGTGTGGAATAGACAGGTTCTAACACTTAACAAATATACATTCTACATTCATATCGTGTGGAATAGACAGGTTCTAACACTTAACAAATATACATTCTACATTCATATCGTGTGGAATAGACAGGTTCTAACACTTAACAAATATACATTCTACATTCATATCGTGTGGAATAGACAGGTTCTAACACTTAACAAATATACATTCTACATTCATATCGTGTGGAATAGACAGGTTCTAACACTTAACAAATATACATTCTACATTCATATCGTGTGGAATAGACAGGTTCTAAAACTTAACAAATATACATTCTACATTCATATCGTGTGGAATAGACAGGTTCTAACACTTAACAAATATACATTCTACATTCATATCGTGTGGAATAGACAGGTTCTAACACTTAACAAATATACATTCTACATTCATATCGTGTGGAATAGACAGGTTCTAACACTTAACAAATATACATTCTACATTCATATCGTGTGGAATAGACAGGTTCTAACACTTAACAAATATACATTCTACATTCATATCGTGTGGAATAGACAGGTTCTAAAACTTAACAAATATACATTCTACATTCATATCGTGTGGAATAGACAGGTTCTAACACTTAACAAATATACATTCTACATTCATATCGTGTGGAATAGACAGGTTCTAACACTTAACAAATATACATTCTACATTCATATCGTGTGGAATAGACAGGTTCTAACACTTAACAAATATACATTCTACATTCATATCGTGTGGAATAGACAGGTTCTAACACTTAACAAATATACATTCTACATTCATATCGTGTGGAATAGACAGGTTCTAACACTTAACAAATATACATTCTACATTCATATCGTGTGGAATAGACAGGTTCTAACACTTAACAAATATACATTCTACATTCATATCGTGTGGAATAGACAGGTTCTAACACTTAACAAATATACATTCTACATTCATATCGTGTGGAATAGACAGGTTCTAACACTTAACAAATATACATTCTACATTCATATCGTGTGGAATAGACAGGTTCTAACACTTAACAAATATACATTCTACATTCATATCGTGTGGAATAGACAGGTTCTAACACTTAACAAATATACATTCTACATTCATATCGTGTGGAATAGACAGGTTCTAAAACTTAACAAATATACATTCTACATTCATATCGTGTGGAATAGACAGGTTCTAACACTTAACAAATATACATTCTACATTCATATCGTGTGGAATAGACAGGTTCTAACACTTAACAAATATACATTCTACATTCATATCGTGTGGAATAGACAGGTTCTAACACTTAACAAATATACATTCTACATTCATATCGTGTGGAATAGACAGGTTCTAACACTTAACAAATATACATTCTACATTCATATCGTGTGGAATAGACAGGTTCTAACACTTAACAAATATACATTCTACATTCATATCGTGTGGAATAGACAGGTTCTAACACTTAACAAATATACATTCTACATTCATATCGTGTGGAATAGACAGGTTCTAACACTTAACAAATATACATTCTACATTCATATCGTGTGGAATAGACAGGTTCTAACACTTAACAAATATACATTCTACATTCATATCGTGTGGAATAGACAGGTTCTAACACTTAACAAATATACATTCTACATTCATATCGTGTGGAATAGACAGGTTCTAACACTTAACAAATATACATTCTACATTCATATCGTGTGGAATAGACAGGTTCTAAAACTTAACAAATATACATTCTACATTCATATCGTGTGGAATAGACAGTTTCTAACACTTTACAAATATACATTCTACATTTATATCGTGTGGAATAGACGGATTCTAACACAAATATACAGCTTATCGATGTGGTAACATACTTCAGATCTATAGGAGCAGGTTTAAGAGTCCAGTGTAACATCTTAAAAGTCGCACACACTACACGCCACATAAGGGAGCAGTAAAAAAATAACAATAAAGTTACATATTGAGGATACAAAAGGAGGTACACAATATACTCTATTAAAATACGTGTACATTTTAAACAACCATCTGATCTGTTCCTTATATGAAATAAAAGGATTTACTAAAAAAAAAAATACTCAAGTCTATGTAAAAGTCCCCAGATTATACATGAAAATTATGAAAAAAATTTTTGTTAGTATTCGTTTGTCATTATAATAAAATGAGACCAACTGAAACACTAAATACTTCGTAGCTGCAATACGCAGAGTAAGATTTGCCATATTTACGACTTCCTAGAGCGTCACGCTGTAGGAAGGGTTTTCAGTTACTCAAAAATAAACATTTAAAAAATAGGCCTATTGAGTATTTTCAAGACAAACAAAACAATGTAAAGAACATCAAACTGACCTTGAACAAAGCTGTCAACTCAATGACAAATAAAATGAACTACAGAAAAGTTTAGACAAAGTTTCCAATGCCAAAAAGTCCAAGATAAAAGTTCATATCCTTGTGAAACGCTTAACTTATCAACACTTATTTTATTCTGTACACCAGATACACCAAAAGCTAGCTATTTATAGTAGTCTTTTAGACAAAGACAAACATTTCTACATCAATATTTTTAAAAAGGAAAAAAAAGTTTCAATGTAGATAAGCAAGTTCTATTTTTCTTACTTTAAAAGTGTGACATGCTTTTAGATTGATTAAGTGCATTTTTATTAAAACATTCAAAAGAAGGTTATGGGCCTGCACAGAGATCTTTCATAGTGTGCAATGTAATTACTGCCATGATAACTAACAATATATCAAAAAGTGGGTCGAACTTTTTTATGGTTTTAGTAACCTGAATGAACTGGCCAGACACATTCCATAAATATTTCAGCGTTCTTCTTCCTGATGTGCACATAGTCTCTGGACTAGCTACAAGCAGCACGAAGGGAACTATGGATAACTAAATGAAAGTCAGATTCTGTACACTACAGCTTATTAATAACAAAAGCATAATTACAATACATTTATTTTATAATTGATTTGTTTAGACACATTCAAATCATAAAACTATAGATAATGATCTAGACTCGAAGACATCCTCAAATCATGTCTCTCGCACACACACTCATGCACACACACACGCAAGCACATTTGCAAGACTTCAGGAATCTTGCAAGATTTGTATTCCTAATGAGTAAATGGCAACATCTCGAACAGAATCAATGTGCCGAAAGGTTTCTGGTCATTCTGTTTTAAACAAAACATGTGTCCATCAATTGTACGCATGAACAGTTTATTAAACCCAGCACTAATTCAATTTGAAAATAAATAGATGATTTTTCTAATTGAAAAAAAGACTTTGAAAGCAACTACATTAAGAATAAAACATTTTGTTAATGTTTCAAATAATTTGCTTATGATTTCTAGCATCCAATGTAAAAAGTAAATTTTAATGTAAGCTGAAAATTTTTCTTGATTTCATTCCAATACCACCTTACGAAATTTCATTCTACATAAACATCCGCAAAAAAAATGCGAAAATTTCATGAAATAAAAGCCCCCACTGTGTTTTGATATAAAGATCTGCGTCATTGAACTCCCAAGGCTTCAGATTCTCAAGTTGTTGGTGATTTGGTTGCACATTCTCAAGTTGTTGGTGATTTGCGGTTATGGTATGTGTGTGTGTATTTCGTAGGGGACGATGGTGAGAGGTAAAGTGATTGGTTGGTGGCTTAGCGGTGTAGAATGATGTAATATGAGCTGATATGTCGTAATGCAGATATTAAGAACGGGAGACGATCTATAGACATGAAGAAAAAGGACATCAGATTTTGTTTCAATATCAATTTATTTCATTTCTATTTGATCTAGATCTTGTCTCATTTTGAATTTGTCTATATTATTAATAAAAGTTTTGTTTAGTTTTGTTTTAAAAAAAGTTTGCTCAAGTGTTTTCAAGTTCATTATTTGAAATTTAATAGGTCTACATCTTTGACTCAACACTCATCTTTGACTCAACACAGCTCTGCAAGTGTCTTGATTTACTGATGCGCAGAATAGGCCAGATGCGACCATATTTAACAACGGAGTCAAGAAAATAACGAAGCAGGACGTTTCGGCGCCGCTGTTTTGGCGCCGCCGTTTTGGCGCCGTCTTTTTGGCGCCGCCTTTTGGCCCCGCCGTTTCGGCGCCGCCTTTTGGCCCCGCCGTTTCGGCGCGAAGGTCGTTTTGGCGCGAGCCGTTTCGGCGACGGGACGTGTTGGCGCGAAATACATTATGTACGTTTATTGTATTATTTCTTTTAAAAGAATTTATTCATATCTATGTTTTGCATGAGTGTTTGTGTTAAGACATATTTTTCACGTACTAAATGTAAATGTGTGTTTGTGTTTCACATCATCTTCTTTAATAAACATTTTGGCTTGTGTATGTGTGTTTATTAAGAGGCACAATTTTATTTCAAAAAGTTTTTTTAAGCTATGACTTTAAAATTAAAAACAAAAATAAATAAATAAATACAACGATGCTAGACTAAAACTGGATGCAATTATTTGTTGACATTAACATTTGGTTTGTTTAATGACTGTATTGTATCTCCAGCTAGACATACCAAACACTTGCTCATAAAAACAATTCGCTGAACGGTGTTAGAATTTCTACTATGCACACAATATTATGGTAGAGTGAAATAAACATTGTTATAAACGCTACGTGTTTATTAAATTATCGTCAAATTATATCTCGCGCCAAAACGTCCCGTCGCCAAAACGGCAGGGCCAAAACGGCGGCGCCAAAACGTCAAGAACCGCAAAATAGCTAGCTGTGTCATTCATCTCTCCCGCTTTGACTACTGCAACGCGTGCTAGCAGGTATACCCTATGACGAAATCGCCAACCTGCAACGAATTCATAAAAACGACGCAGCAATAGTCCTAAGAAAATTTTTGCTAATAATATTTTGAAAACACTCCATAGGCTTCCTGTGAAAGCGAGAATCGACTTCGAGGTGGCCACACTTTGTCATCAGTGTATCTACAATAAAGAAAGAAATGCCCTTATACCTTAGCAAACTGATCACTCCATATGTCCCTCAGAGAGCCCAGCGCTCAATGGACTTAACGCTTCTAGTGGTTCCATGTTTCTTCCTTAAAAGCTACGGCATGCGGGCTTTTTCAATGTACGGAACAAAGGTTGAACTCATTTCCCATAGATCTCAGACAGACAACATGCTTCACTACATTTAAGAAGAACATTCAAAATTTAAAACTTTTTAAAAGATTAGTTTGTCCTTTTATATCTCGTGTTTATGTTTGTGACGTTACGCACAGGCCGCCAAGTCCAGACTTCACATGCTAGGGTTGACATAACCTCAGTGTTCTGAGTGCCATGGACACGTCAGATACCCTCTACCTGGTTTAGCCGGCCAGTCAAAGCCGTTTCCGGGGTGTGGTCGCTGCGCATGCTACAGCTTCTGGGAGCCACAGGTGAGAGTTGGGTACTGAGTGGGGACCAAGAGTGAGCCAGGCTACCCTCAAAAGAAGGTACGACTGCCTGTCCACTAGAGGTGCTACCCTTCCTAGATACCCCAAACACCTCAAAGTATGGCTGTCCACTTTGGCCTTACCATCAATACGAACAAGACTGAAGTCTTATATTTACCTGCTCCTGGGAAAACCTACTGGGATCCAAGCATCACTATAAATGGACAGGATATAAACGCAGTGGACACATTCACATATCTTGGCAGCACACTCTCCAGAAATGGAAAAATCGATAGTGAAATCGACCTGCGTATCGCCAAGGCCAGTGCATCCTATGGCAGACTGTCTAAAACTGTCTGGAACAGACGTGGCATCACCACAAACACAAAGCTAGGGGTCTATAGAGCCGTCATCCTCCCTACATTGCTCTATGCCTCAGAAACATGGACAGTGTACAGTAAACATGCAAAGAAACTGAACCACTTCCACATGACATGTCTGAGAAAAATACTAAATGTCAAATGGCAAGACAAAATACCAGATACAGAAGTTCTACGAAGAGCGTGTCTGCAAAGCATCCATACAATCCTGATGCAGTCCCAGCTGCGATGGGCAGGTCACGTCTACAGAATGGAAGACCACCGCATCCCTAAACGACTCTTGTATGGCCAACTAAGCGAAGGAAAGCGCTCGCAAGGTGGTCAAAGAAAGCGCTTCAGGGACACCCTCAAAGCTTCTCTGAAGGCGTTCAGCATAGACCCAGGCACCTGAGAGACAGAGGCACATGACAGAGCATCATGGCGTCGCGCTGTGAAAACTGGCGCACAGGTTGCTGAGGAAAAAAGAACAACGCTGACAGAAGAAAAACGCCAGAAAAGAAAAGCAAGGCAAACGACACTAGCTCCAGCTGGAATAACCTGCCCAGTGTGCGGCCGAACATTCCGCGCTCACATAGGTCTCACCAGCCACATGAGGAGGCATAAAACCCCAGTGCAAAGCCCTCAGCCCCCTGGATGACAAAGTGGTCATCATCGAACCACGATGGACGAACTATATTATGTTTGTAATGTTATCACTGCGCCTTGAGCCTACATTGTGTTTGTTAAAAGCGCTCTATAAATTAAATTATTATTATATCGGTTTAGTTGTACTAGCTGTTTGGAGCTACAAGTCAACGACCGACTGCAACATTTAGTTGCACATTCTAAAGTTGTTTGTGATTGGCTTTACAATAGACTCATAGGTTTTCTTTAAAAGTAAATGATTTAACGTGTTCTTAAAGTCTCTCTCTCTCTCTCTCTTTCTCTTAAATGTCTAAGAGAGAGAGAGAGAGAGACTTTTAGAACATTCCTTTAAAGATTTATATGTAAATTTATTTTATATTTTATATATTGTCAATCAGCAAAAACTCTTTTTAAACTAAGGTAAAAAACAACAACCATATATCTTATTCTTTATTCATATCTGAGGCATGCAAGATATACTCTATTGATCAAACTATCAATGAGTCTGCTGAAGACGGCGACAGACAACTTCTCCCTACAAAGGACTACTCCAAATTCAGATGTACACTTTTCAAAAAAGGTTTGAAGAAAGCCATTTTATATATTTATCTTGACATACATGTTTCTAAAAATAAAAAAAAAACATAAATATTTCAAAGAACACAAAAGGGAGATTTTTGAAGGCTGAGAAGCACAAGTTTGGGATATTGACTCTTGCACAAAACACATTTTGCATAATTCTTTATCCAATTTGTTTTCATTGTTTGTTATTAAATTTCCTAGGTAATTGAGTAGGGAAAATAAATATACAATCTTATCATTGAGGCTACTGTATAAAAAATAATTTTTCTAAAGTATTTCTTATACTTCGCTTGTCTATAATTTTGCTTTGAATTCGGTTTACTTAAGCACATATTTTCTATAAAGTTCCCCTTTCAGACATTACGATCATCTGTTTCTGTGGCTAACGGTTTTACGATGGTGTATTTTCCATCTTTACATTAAACTATATTGCAATAAAATATATATATGTAGGGACGAGACCGAGCGAAGCACAACTGCATTTTTAAATACGTTTAAGATATGGTTTATATACAATCTAATCTCAAATGCGTTTACATTTAAAAACCAAAAGCGTTCTCTTTTTAAAGGACACGAAACAATTACATATAATTCAACCATGACTAAAAAAGTTTTTCAATAGCGACAACTTTTGACATCTGATTCGGACAAACGTACAGACAGATTCATAACAGAAATCATCTGCGGGGCTTTTCACAAAAGGAACCGCTAAAAAGATGATTTATTATTGCTTTCAAAAGTTGAAAAATAGAGGCAATTGAATAAATCATTTGTTTTGTACTAGACAAGAAGGCACTAAATAAGAACAAGTTAAGAAAATAGACACAAAAAAAAAGATTAATTTTCAAAGTGCTGGTCAAGCATATAAGTTTTCAGGGGAAAAAATCTAATTTATTGAACTCCTTTCGACTGAGTTTTGTCCAAAAAATGATATCGACCAATTAGCTGTGGGATTGGTTTTAGCTTGATTGGCTTCTTTGCAATAAACTAGTTCGCGGTACCCAAAAAATAATATTTACTTTTTCTTTATTCAGAAAATTAGCGTGAACTAATTGATGGTTTCATTCACTTCGCCTATCTATTGTTAGTACAAACTAGTAAATCTGTTTTGTACATCCTTAAGGCTATGTTTTCCTCTGAAGGTTATGTTTGTTCTGTGCTCACTAATTAAATCTATTCGTTTCAGTTTTTAAAGTAATTTATATTTCTGACAAATCGTAAGTTCTGCTAGCAGTAATTAGCTGTCAGCTCATAGCATGTGGAAGGGTCAATGAAGATCTCAAGATGACATGCTTCTGGCATTTGAAATGCCCAAAGCTTGATGTCAGATTCTTTATTGAGCCACGGAAATCTCGAGAATTTTGTTAAATAATTTTCAAACCAATTTTCTTAGAAAGCCCATCCACTACTTGATTACAACGTGCGTCCCATTCTTCTTCTTTGTCATCTTGAGTTTTAAACAAAATTATTTGTAGTTTCTTTTCAAAATTAATTCAGCCTGCAGTGTGGATCCTAGCTATTTCCTAGTATCTCGTATATTATTGTGAGCTCGATAGCGGTTTTAAAGTGCCAATTAGTCGACCTAGATTTCCAGTGTCAAACGTCCAGTGCTATGCTAATTTATATTTTTTGACATTAGTACAATTTATTCCATTAGATGTGATCCAGGAAATATATATTAGAAGATATTTGCCTTTAAGTCATATTCACACTCACACAATGCACATTTCTCAAAGTCAAATAATTAGAATCTGTTATTTGGACAATTAGTCATTTTCCTATCTGGCTGAAATTATATATATAAACTCGTGCTGCACATTTAATTCAAACAGAAAGGTTACTTCGTTAACTGTTCAATTAATGTAAACCAAAATAAGTACTTTAAATCTCAGTGTTCCCTCTATGTTATATGGGGAGCTTACGATGATATATTTATTACTTAATACTGAATATCATTTAGTATTCCTAATGCATGTGTACGTCCCCGTGCAGAATAAGATACAACTCAATGAATGAACAGTAACATAGTTTGGTAATGCTTACAGTTTAACGAGGAACAATATATATCTTAGGACAGAAATGAAGTGTTTAAAAGTAGATCTGTATAACGTTCACCGAATCACTGCATCTGATCTGATCTGATCAACACACCACAAACATGGCTTCAAGGAAAAAAGAGAAAATAATGTTGAACTACCAAAAAGTGATTTCAACATAAATTTCAGGTAATAACATTTTTAAAAAGAAGGAAAACATAATGACTCGGAATCTCTCAGTTATCTCCCTTCCAATTGTATATTCCATTAGACTTGGACACAAGGACCACAATAACGAGCTCTGAAGTTCTGACCGACTTTTCTCTTCCTAACACTATAATATTTCAATTTGTCATTTTCTTAACCAGTTTTAGTTTACTTATTTGTCTATATAATTTACGAGCTACTAAACAGTGGTGTAAATCACAGAAATGTAACAAAAATCTAGACACTAAATCTGGACACTTTTAAACTGCTTGACATTGTCTAGAAACATAAGTGACCTTTAATACACGTTTACTTAATATGAGCAATGAAATTTTCATTTTATTTATGTTGCTATAAGATTACCTTTACCTATCTCTTAGTTATTGGACCGTTGGGGCACCATGCAAGATTCGTCGACCTCTTTTCCCCATTCCACTGTCTTTTGCCGTACCTCTTTCAATGACATTCTTTTATGTTGTCCTCCCATCGCTTTCTCAGTCTGCCTCTTCTTCTTTTTCTTGGTACTGTTCCTTGAATGAAGGTCTTTGCAAGCCCCAAAGATCTTGTAATATGGCCATAGATTTTAAGCTTGCCTTGTTGTTTTTTTACGATAGTTACCAGGTCATGATGTGGTCCTATCTCTGCTGTAACCCTGTCTCTAATCTCTTGGGGTTTGTGATGCGGTCTTTGAATGTGATACCTGTAACATCTCAAACCCTAACCCAAATTCTATAAAATATCAAAGTTTTATAGAAGCTGATGACCAATGTCTCCTCGCCACTCATCCTATGGACAATGAATACATTTGTCGAGAGATCTATATCTATAGATATGTATATGATAGTATTTAAATGAATGTTCACATTGTAATGATTGTCTACAATTTTCGATGCTATTTTAAGTGAGAGACGTTTTTTAAATTTTATTTTCTTTGCTCAATTTACTTTTAGATCAGTAAGTTCCATTTGTGATAGGCATCTTAATAATGCTTCGTTCAGTATGAAAATGTATTTATAAACCATTCAACGACTATTCATGGCATCTTGAAATCATTGAATTTATTCAATGTACTTTGTCTTGATCTTCATCAAATTCATTTTGTTCTTGTTAAATATAGACACTGACTCAAATCTTTGTTTTCATGCTTAGAAAGAAAGGTCTTTTTTGAATCCAAGGGTATCATTGACTAGGCTATGAAACACTTGCTTTTGCCCTGTAGTCTTACATTTAGGCCTTTTAGCTCAATAATATGACTACTAACATCAACTAAAAAACTCAAACATCCATTTTTTTTTCATCACAAGAAATTGCGTTTTCCTCGGTAAGCTCATCTTTATCATATACAAGTTTCCAAAATGTTCCAAGTACTTGCGCCACTTTTAATCGTGCAATGAGCTACTATTGATGCATTCGCCTTAGGTTGGACACACCTGTTTTAAATCAGTATGTTTATTTCGTCATACATTTCCAAGGTGATAGACTCGTTAGATCGTAGCGTATTATTTGATAGGTTCGTTAGAGTGTATCGTATTATTGGTATCGGTACCAATGAAAGTTTTTGCAAATAAAAGTAAAAAATCAGTAACATATTCTGGTGATTGAGCCAGCTTTCAATTTGACAAAACAATTTTTGAACTATATTTCAGGTACATGAAATTTGTATCTTCTGTCACCAAGAATTTAAAAAGTTGACTAGTGGAGCAAACATGATTTCAAGTTACTAATGCCTTCATCCTAGAAAGACTATACGTTGAGCTAGTCAGATGCTTCAAACTTACTGTTTGGATACAAGAATGTTAGTTTAGACTTCGTACAATCGAACTTTGCAAACTCGTCAAGACTTTAACAAAGTCTTATTGCAATGTAATGAGTACAAGCGAATTAGAATCTACCAGCCAGGTAAAAAATTAGACATATATTAATCTAGGTCACAAAGAAACGGATTTGAAAAAGAGAAAACCCCACACTAGCATTAAATAGCCAGCCGAATATAAACAGAAGAATAATGTCTATCAGAGATGAAATATAACCATGTGACCATTAATGTGTTAGAATTAAAGGCATTAACGCTATGTTTCTATTTGTACCAAAATGTGGGCAGCTTCAAATAACCTTATCCAACATAAAATCAATGTATAGACTTTCTTACGAAATTGTAAAGATACTTGGGACATTTGTTTCAATGACTTTAAAAAATCTCTGAGGTTATTTCCCTTGGCGACTTAGTCCATCCAATGGTCCATCCCAATTATGTCTGCAAAATCAACACAAGGCAAAATACGTTAGAATCTAGCAGGAAGTGAACAAGAGTTGAGAATCGAGGGCAACTAAAAATAGCTTGCTATTCGGTGTATCTGGTGTACGGAAAAAGGAAGTGACCATTAGTTATGTCATTTACATAGTATACGTCACGCGAGATGTTTGGTGCACTTTTTAGCCACTAAAAACCAAATTTTCACGTTTTTTTTTTTGCTTGCGACACTAACTACTGTTATGATTTAGTTGATAACAGCGTTCTTTTAATACAGAGTTTTGGGAATTGATATCAATTGAAAAGTGAGCATAATAACCGCCAATAGAAATATTTGGAACGTTTTGTAAACTGCTATGGTCTCGCGATCATGACTTTCAAGTCATGTCTACATTTGACTATTACATTGGGGCGTGTGCCATCAGACTGATATTTTGTGTGCTCTTTTTTTTTGTTATATGTTTAAATTTGCAACGAAAATAGAAGTATAGAGAGATAGACAAGCAGAGAGAATAACAGATAGACAGACAGATAGATGTATAGACAGTGTTAGGGCACGATTAGGAACTAGTTATTTGTTTCATAGAAAGAGAAAGTTTTGACTTAGAGACAATGACGCGATTAATAAAAACAAGGCTAAGATTTTATGATAAATAGCGCAATATAAACATTCTACTTCCACCACATTTGACGGCTTTAGAAAGAGGTAGATTTCATGGACGTTGAGGTTTAGCTTGACGACATTCGACGGTTGCCTTCGTTATTATTCAACTTCTTGTTCGACATTCGCTTTCAGCGTCGACTAACATATATTGTTGGCCTTTCGCTTGTGTTATTTGATTTCATTATTTAAGAGTTACCTCAGTTTAATTTATCTGCATAAAACACAGCGCGGACAGATAGATAGATAGATAGATAGATAGATAGATAGATAGATAGATAGATAGATAGATAGATAGATAGATGGATAGATAGATAGATAGATAGATAGATAGATAGATAGATAGATATGTAAGAAGATTTAAAAGTTTACCCAGCGGTCCCTCACAATGGAAAGAAGTGCAGCCCTCGTTGTTTATATCCCATTAATCTATGCACCATGTGTTGTCAGTCGACATGTGCACTATAAATGTATTAACTACAGTTCTACCCTTTAAAAACGTAAGACGTGGGAAGCGTGGTCGAGAGGCTAAGTGCGTTTGAATTTGGCTTGGCTTGGCTCGAGGTTCGACACCCGACTCGGACTGAGTTGTGTTTACTGAGTGCCTGAAGGCAGCATGGGAAAAACCTTCTGGTCCACAACTGAGCATGCTATAAGCATGAAAGTAGCGCTATACGATAGCCATAATTTTTTTTTAACCAAGCTGATAACTTACTTATGGGCATAATTTGCCATTTTTGTAAGCCAATCAAGACTCAATAGAGGTGTCATGTTTAAATAATTGAAAACATCTGGATAGCTCTTCTTCTCGATCAAGAGCAGGCTTAATTGAGTGTTTCACAGCATTTGTATTAGTGGCGCCCCATAAACCCCGCGTCATTTGTCCCCCTGTTGATGACGGTCAATGACTTGTAGCACCAAACTGCTGGTAGATAACTAAACCGCTGTAGCCGTATTATATCTTAACTTATTAAACTTGAAATACTTGAGTAACCTCTTTGTGAACCATAGTATATAGAACTTTCATTACAATATAAATAAATCCAACTTGAGATAAAAATTAAATATAAATATAGTAGACTTTAGTAATAATATAAAATGGTATTCTGAACAAAATCTAACTCACTACAAAAACACTCAGGTATTTGGAGTTGTCTGTCCTACACAAGACAGCTGACGACAATGCCATTTATCTTGCATCATTCACACTACATAGCCACTGTCACCATAAAAAAGCACACACTCCATAGCATCTACTACCTCATTATGCCTCTGGTTCATAGTTCTAGTTCTATCTAATTTGTACTATTTGTGCCATTACGAAAATAATCACCATTTAGTTCACAATAATTTGATCATGATTTAGAATTAGAAATGTATAAGACCTAAGGTGTGTCGCTGTGGCTAATTACTATAATTCGTAACCTCGATGTGCCTAATAACCATAATTCGTAACCTCGATGTGCCTAATAACCATACTTCGTAACCTAACTCCAACATTGACCATGGCCTGACAATATCTGCCTGATGTCTAGTCTTGTGGTTTGCGTGTCAGACTGTCGTCCACTGTTAAGATTAATACTTGAAATGAAAGGACAATTACATAACGTAAACATAACTAGGCTTCTTTAATCAACCATCTTGGCTCTTAGACAGGGGGCGGACTAGCTACAGGGGCATTCGGGCTAATGCTCAGTAGGCCGGTACCCAAAATGGGCCGGTAGGGCCACCGAAATGGCTGGGAGAAGTGCGTGGTCCCACCTGAACTTCGAGATTCCGTAATCATATCTCTATACAAAAAGGGTGAAAAGTCTAACCGCTCCAACTATCGAGACACTTCTGTCAGTAGCAGGAAAGATCTTTGCTCGAGTGTTGCTCGACCGTCTAACCCACTCTTTAGTGGACGAGGTCTTATCTGAAAGCCAATGTGGTTTCAGATCCGGTAGATGTACATCTGACATGATATTTGTTCTGCGACAATTACAAGAAAAAATGCAAAGAGAAGAACCTAAACCTATACGCTGCCTTTGTGGACATCACCAAGGCTTTCGACAAGGTCAGTTGCGATGGTTTGTGGAGGATTTTGTTCAGGCTGGGATGCCCACCTACGCTCCTATCCATTCTCAAGCAGTTTCATGTGGGACAAGAAGGCAAGATCAGACACAATGGTGACCTGTCTGATCACTTTCCAATAGAAAATTGCGTGAAGCAGGGCTGTGTACTTGCTCCTACTCTATTCGCTATCTTCTTTGGCGTAAGGCTGGGTCAAATGAGGCAGCGGTGCACTAAGACATCTACATCCGGTTACGCTCAGACGGCAACGTGTTCAATCTTCGACGTCTACTGTCCCATACAAAAACAAATAAGTTGGTCATAACGGAGCTTCTCTATACCGATGATTGCGCCCTGCTAGCTCACAGTTAACATAATCTCCAAAACGCGGTAAACGAATTTGCATACGCTGCCGTCTCTTTCGGCTTTTCTATAAACCTCGGGAAAACAGAAGTCATGTTCCAGAAGTCACCCAATAAAACATACTCAGCCCCAAAGATCACAGTAATCGGCAGCCCCTTAACGTAGTAGACCACTTCACATATCTAGGTAGTATAGAATCAAATGATGCCTCACTTTCAAGGGAAGTTGATAACCGTCTGGCCAGGGCCAGTAGCGCTTTTGGACGCCTTCAGGCAAGAGTTTGGCGGAACAAATCACTTAGCCTGCCTACAAAAAAAAATGTCTACCAGGTGGTGGTTCTCTCAACCCTTCTCTATGGCTCTGAGACATGGACACTATACAGAAAACAACTACGACTTCTTTAGCGATTTCAGAAAAATGCTTGCGCTCCATCATGGACATACTGTGGCAAGACCGCACTACAAACAGCGATGTTCTTGCGAACGCCGGCATGGACAGTATAGAGGGACTTCTTATGGACGCTTAAAACTTTAATTAGATTTGCTCTAAATTCACTGCCCAGTATCATAGATCTATATCCTAAGTAATGTAACGAATTTATCCCGATTACAGGATTATATCGCAGACACACTTTACTAGTGACACGTTAAGTAACGCAATAATAATAGAGGTTTGTCTATGTGCTAGTCAATAATAGAGGTTTGTCTATGTGCTAGTCAATAATAGAGGTTTGTCTATGTGCTAGTCAATAATAGAGGTTTGTCTATGTGCTAGTCAATAATAGAGGTTTGTCTATGTGCTAGTCAATAATAGAGGTTTGTCTATGTGCTAGTCAATAATAGGAGTTTGTCTAAGTGCTAATCAATAATAGAGGTTTGTCTATGTACTAGTCAATAATAAAGGTTTGTCTATGTGCTAGTCAATAATAAAGGTTTGTCTATGTGCTAGTCAATAATAGAGGTTTGTCTATGTGCTAGTCAACTTTGAGAATTCTACACCAAACAATGATTTTGCTAGAATGCTATTTATGAATATGAATATTATCTTCCAAAAAAAACTTTGCAGAAAGAGAAAATGTATGTCCTAGGAGCGGAAAAGCAAAATAGGTGTGAACCGCTTGGTTTAATATAATTTTGAGAGTCTATCAAGTATGCTTCTCTTTACATATAGACACTATTGGTAGTGGGATACTTTTGTCAAGATATCCTTTAAACTAGAAAAACACTTTTCAAAATATATATTTTACATCATTAAACTTCCAATATAATCAAATAATAAAAAATATATATTTTATTTAATTCGGGTATCGAACCGATGACACCGTCAGCTAATTGATTGCCTTGAAGTTGAGCGTCCGCATTTTCTAGATCGACCAGCGGGGATGGCATTCTTATGCGATTATTTATTTGTAAGTTTATTAAAGGGACATCTAGGTTTAACACTAGACCTAAAGTTCTGATTTAGAATTTTAAGAACTAGTCTAGATCTACCTCTAGATCTAGAAGGTAGATGTAATCTGTATTAGAGTTACATAAAACTTTAAATTTACTGGTCTCACATTGTTACGGAAATACAGCCATAGAGATGATATTCTGGCATTATTTGTTGAGAAATATCTAGATACTCATCTCTTTTTTTATTGACTTTTATTCCAGCTAGAGAGAGAGATAAAGAGAAAGATATAGGGAGAGAGAGGATAAAAAGAGTAAGAACATTTCTTTTAAAGTTTTCTGTGTCTAAATGTGAGTTAAGATTTGTAAATATATATATATATATTTAGGTGAACTTAAAATGTACTGCAAATAGATAGGGAGTTAAATATATTGAGTTCACAAACATAAAACTATATAAAACATACTTACTTGACGCTATCTACCACTGTTTGGTAGTTACGTCATTATTGGAAACTCATTACCATATCAAATAATTAGCATTGTAAACAGTTCAAACTATGATAGCAATTAGAATACGTATCACTAGAGACTAGCTACTACATGTGCATCAGGCGTTAATCCATTCAATTTGGATACCTAAGTCAATCATCGAAAGTGTAGCACAACGATTTTGTGTCACAGGTATTTGGTTGTTAAATATGGGCTAGTGACAGAGGTGTTGACACCAGACTCGATCCTAATGCACTGGACCATCTTGTCTGGTGAAGCAGGAATCAAGTTCGCCCTCACATCATTTTCACAAATATGCATATAGAGAATGGAGGGGGCAGTTAGTTATTGGCTGAGGTGGAAAGTGAGGAGAGAAAGAGACAGAGAGAGAAATGATAAGAGAGAGACAGAGTGAGGAGGGTGGGAGAGGTGGATGTGATCGAAGACTTGACCAACGCGATGAGGCCGTGGCCTAATCACCGATTCCAATATGTTTCTCTTAGCACATAGTAGAACAAAAAATGACTCTCTCTCTCACTCTTTCGCTTGCCTTACACAAGTATTCGGTAAGCTCCCTAAACTCCTTTAACTCCGACATCACGAGATAAAGTTCTCACACTATTACGTGTATCACGGGCGTCCCCTAACTTGGTTAGTCTTCAAATAGTCTTCCAGGGATCAAATATTTTCTGAGGAGTTCAGTGCTAAACACCATGTTCTTATTGTCTTGTTTTGAATACTTCTTGGCAATATCTACAGACTAGCATTAAACACCGGCTACCTTCGTTTTTTTGCTCTATGGGCAGATGCTGTAAAGGTCATCTGTTTCTGTGGCCGAAGGTTAAAGAGGGTGTCAAGTGGCTTGAACAATGACCAACCGCCTTTATTTCCCCCAACTAACTAATGTCAGGTTTCCATTAGAGCTGGGTGGACTCAGAGGCGCCCTAAAGATTCCGAAATTAAAGATACCAGTCCTCACCAGGATTCGAACCCAGGGCCAGGCCCCTCACTTCCCAACAAATTGGATAACTTTGACAACTTTGTTCTAGACCATAAGGAGAACAAGAATAGTGAATGTCATTTTGTTCCTTGAGATGGTCAACACTTTGAAGACCATGCGATTATCTAGCTTGTAATGACACAAAGACAGCTGTAAACGAACAAGGGAACATGAACTGTCAACTGAACATAGAAAGAGAAAATATGGAAGGAGAGAGAAATAGGAAGAATGAAAAGTCGAAGAAAGTAGAAATACAAAAAGTGAAATAGAAGAGACGGAGAAGTGTATAGATAATGAGACAGAACGAAATAGAGAGAAAAAAGAAAGAATAAGAGACTCAGAAAGATATAGAAGGCAAGGGAAGAATTGAAAGAAGGAGATATATTTTTATGGAACAG
>JASAOG010000076.1:2055000-2312500 GCA_030265305.1 Biomphalaria pfeifferi
AAAACTACTAGAGAAAGTTTCCAACAAGGAGACTGAGAGAGATAGACATTGATCAAATGTCTTGTATTCAAACTGTAGACAATGGAGGTTCTAAAAGAGGATATTTCTAATTAATATGTTTGTTGTTTTTTTAACATGGAAATTTTATGGTGGACTATGACATTGGAGATTCTTGAGGAATGCCATTTGAAAAACTAGAAAAGTAATTTCAATTTAAAGAATTTTTTTTTTGATGTCTAATATATACTGGGTTAAAAAATCGTTTGACCAGCACTCACAGACCTAACAAACACAGACCTAGCACACATTGCTCAGCAAAAAATAAATCTAGCAAGCGTTACCAACACATATAAATCTAGCATACATTGCTGTAACACAGATGTAGCATACATGGACCAAGAATACATAGGTCTAGAAAACATTATACCAAGCACACATAGGCTTATAAGACATAGACCAAGCAGACATAAGCCTAGAAGACATAGACCAAGCACACATAGGCCTAGAAGACATAATACCAAGCACACATAGGCCTAGAAGACATTATACCAAGCACACATAGGCCTAGAAGACATAGACCAAGCACGCATAGGCCTAGAAGACATAGACCAAGCACACATAGGCCTAGAACACAAGGGCCATTACAGATTCGAAAGTTTAACTGTGAAACTTATACAACATTTTGATAACTCTGTGTTCTCATATTAAGGAATAAACTCTAGATAGATCAAGTATTGGCGGAGAAAATGGTGAATGTCAGAGAACTAGGGAACGTAAAATGTCCAATTAAAATAGAAATTGGTCATTGACTTCTTTAAAACGTATAGGCCTACGTTGAAGATTTGTACGTCATCATACTGGGCCATCATGCCGGACGGAAGAAGACTATTGGGTCATTAGCTTCACATACAAACGAACAAAATATCAGGCACTGCAGGTATTTATTACAAAGTTCAAAAATGTCTGTAAGTGTATTTTTTTAAGCGTCTAAATCTAACAACCTCGCAATAGTAAAAACCGGCACTGAATCTCCTTTAAAAAAAATTATTTGCAAACTTTTTGTATGTACTGCATGACATCTTCCTTTGTGCCCAACTTGCATTTGTGATCACGAGATGAAAATAATGTACCGCCACCTTTTCACCTCTGATGTCCAGAAATGGTGCCCGTCATTGTCAAATCTGGTGTCCAAAAATGATAGCCTAACACTTTCTGAAAATATTTCATTTCGTTCAGTGCGGACATTGGCGTCCACTTCACCCTCACAAGTGTCAACAGAAAATTTGTCAGTTGATTTCATTCCAAAGCTCTGGGGTATGGGCTTGTACTGTTAGATGGAATCTTTTGAGCATCCGTGTTCTTAAAATGTTTGTCTCTACGTGCCACGATTGCAGTTTAACTACACGCCCATGTCATAGACAAAACAGGGAACATTAAAGTTAATAAAAGTACATTCTTGCTGATTGCCTATGTATTTTTTTTTAATAACAAATACATTTTGATGGTTTTTCAATTTGATTCCAAATATTTATTTTATTTGCAATACACAGGATATTTTTGAAATCAAACAAATTTTGATGCGACAGTTGGAGACATTTATGGCTACTTTTAAAAAGATGGAAACAGGAGGGAAAGCAATAAATAACGAGATAAAATTGTGATGTCATGACATTTTTGTTTATAAGCGGCCCACGTAAAGAGCAAAGTCGTTTTTTTAGTTTTATGTAGTCTGTCCGTCTGTCACGTTTAAATTTCAAAAACTAGAAAAGCTGTTAAAAATCCCATTTTTTCCTATTTGTTAGTTTGCAAACGATTGTTTATTGACTTCAGAAAGCGAGCCGGTTTCTTTTTGCTTTTTTCTAATCTTATAAATGTAACTTATGCAAACTGTTTTTTTTTCCATAAAAATACACCACTTTTAAAATAATACATTGGATTTCGAAGAGGGTATATTGAGAAAGGGTAATATTATTTTGTATTTTTTTATATTACATATTGTTTCGTCATTTGTCTAATTTTTATTGTTATTTTTAGATGTAACTATTTGCAGAACACGTTTATTTTTCTTTCAAAAAATATCATGACTTATCATTAGGAATCTATTTTGTTTGTTTAAAACTAGACTTATTTAATAGGCAGTGGTTCGTATAATTTATAAGTGGTGCGCTGCTCAGGCTCCTACATGTCAATAATTTCGCGACAAAGACCCTTGGGACCCTCGACCAAAGGGGAGAATTTCTTCAAGAAATCAAGAATGAGAGATAGGCTCAAACCCACTGTCCGAAAGGTCAGTATCAACTACCAAGTGATTATTTTATTACGTCCGTTGTTGTTTTTTTTTGGGGGGGCCTTCTTGAGCCATTGCCGTGTTTCACAAGCTGACTCATTTTATTGAGCCAGTGAAGGTTGGATTGGAGCCACCACAGAGAGGCTAGTAAGGAAGGGCTCAGAGGACAAGGACTAGCGAGTCCTTTCTTTTTTTTTTTTGCCCCCTGAAATGCACTCTGAATTTCGTCATCTAACTGGAGGTTATAGATCCAATGTTGTCTATTTCCTTCTCGAGGGGGCAATAACTCAAGCGAAAAAAATACTACATAATCCAGATGTACTCGACAAATTGATGGAACATGAAACGAGATCTACTTGACACTGGTTCGTGTTATTTAACAAGTAGTACTTACTCATCAGGACTCTAATGTAGACATACAATATTCACGCTGGCCGTATTCAGGGGACTATCAAGGGACTCTTGCTATCCGAAGCTTACGTCCATTATCATACCATAATGTAGGCTAATCGTACCAAATTTTACTTCTTGTTAAATGAACTTTTTATGTTAGTCCATTCGTTACATGAGAGTGATTGCAGGTATTCATGTTTTTATCAATGAATATTTTGTATGGAAGGAGGTAAGATGTTTTGGGGGGAGGGGGATGAGGTTGTATATTCATAGCTTCGGATATTTATTTGCGCAGAAGATGTCAAAACTTGTCTAACTGTATTTTGGAAGCTTGAGGCTTGAGAGGACCATTCGGGATTCGCCTCTGAATTTGTCTTTTTGTAATTTAAATTTTCATTCATTTTATATTTTACGTATCAACACTATAGTACGAAAATGAATATATATATATATATATATATATTTATATATATATATATATATATATTTATATATATATATATATATATTTATTTATATTTATATATATATTTATATATATATATATATATATTTATATATATATAGAGAGAGAGAGATGGATTGATAGATAGATAGATAGATAGATTAGATAGATAGATAGATAGATAGATAGATAGATAGATAGATAGATAGATAGATAGATAGATAGATAGATAGATAGATAGATAGATAGATAGATAGATTAGATAGATAGATAGATAGATAGATAGATAGATAGATAGATAGATAGATAGATAGATAGATAGATAGATAGATAGGTAGATAGATAGACCACCGTGTACTTTTATAACTAACATCAAAGGCAGATAACCTTCACAATTCTTTAATAGAGGTTTTCTTTTATTTCCCTTCTTGAACAATCACATATTATCAAGATGCATTGGAGTGAGCATGAAAAGGGGGTCGTCCGAAAAAAAATGTTGGCTGGATAACATAAAAGAATGAACCGGCCTCTTTCTTGAAATCTGCTAACAGCTACTAACAGGAAAAAGTGGGTGAACTCTGTCACGCTGTCACAGCACCTCTATGATCAGTCAAAGCACGCCTACAAACTAGGACAAAAGTCAAGGGCCAGATGATATGATTATCAATACAATGGTCAAAGTCTATTCGAAATTTTGAACAGAAATTAAGGTGTCTTTCACTGATACATAACCGATCGTTCATGATTTTAGATTTTTTATTATCCATTAAGGAACTCGTTTTCTGTGGTGATCCTTTGTTGTTTTTTTAATTGATGTTTGTACTAAATAAATTCTCATTAAAAAAATAACTAAATCACAAGCTTCACAGAATGCATTAGACCTCAAGTTTTTGACAGAAATTTCTTGTAAATGTTAATTCTAATGCTTTGTTTTATAACTTTATAACAATATATAGTGAGCTCATTTATGTCACTACCTATAATAAAATTTCGACAAACTAGCTGAAAGTAATGAAAATAACACGAAATATTTTACATTTAGTAAACAAAGGTTTTAACTTAGGTCACAGCGTTCTTTAAACGATTCTTGAGCCTCAAAGTTGTCAGCCAGGCCTGATCTTACTTTCTCTTTAACAACCACATTTGTCTGAGAATCTCGAGATGTTCGCTAACAATCCGGAATGGCCTTAGGAAAAAACGGTTTTGTTGACAGCCCAAACTAGACAATTCTATTTTAAGTTCTTCACATCACTAGAGTCTGTGTCGCAGCTACTTGTTAGATCCTCAGACTTTGATCCGAAACAACTTCAAAACAAGCTTTTTATATTTAGCAGAATTGATTTTCAAACCATTCTGTGCAGCGACGTATCAATGTTTAACATTTAACTATATCATTATACGTTACTGCTGGCCTGCTTTGTTCCTACCTTAAACTTTTCATTCATCTCCGCCAGAGTTGTTTGCATAGATTTAGTATTTCTTTCCTTTCTGGCTAAGAAAAAGGAGAAAGGGAGAGAGAGAGACAGACTGTCAGACAGACATAGAGTTATTGAGAGACAGAGACAGAGAGAGAGAGAGATAGTGAGAAGGAAACAGAGAAGGATATATATATATATATATATATATATATATATACAGAGAGAGAGAGAGAGAGAGAGAGAAGAGAGTCTACTTACACTTCAAAAGTATAAAAAGAAATAATACTTCATTCAAAATGTAAATGGTGACTTCTTTTTTATTCATTAGATATTTCAATTTTATTTCGCTAAATCTTACATTTAATTCAAAGAACTTTGAAACATATATCAATTACCTTTTCTATGTATCAAATTAATATTATTTCTATAACTGTTAATGGCTTTAGGCTCTGGTAGGAGTGCGGCAGATAATAATAATTTTGGAGAAACACTTGGAGCCCTATTTGTACTTGGACACTATTTAGAAAACAAAAATATTGCTTACAGTTACTATATTTTATCTTTTCATTCTGTGGTGATTCTAATAGAACTGAGCCAGGACCTCTCGGTGTCAACTGGTGGAGATTAGTTGTCCCGGGACTTCATTGGGAAAAGAATTATCGCCAGACCAGACATACAAGAAAGCCTAATCATCTTAGATTATATCTAGTCCTCTAAATTCCTCATCAGCTCACTGCAATGCTGTTTAGCCTCAATCTTGGTTTGATGAGAAATTAACATCTGAAAACCGGTATCGGTCTGTCAACTTGTGGAGGTTTCTCTAGTAGTGATTTGGAATAATTGGAATAGCGGTCATAGTAATAAAGTTCCTTTGGACCGTTCAGCCTGTATACAATGACGCTGAACACATGACTTATACACAATAATGAATGATAGTGACTGAGTGATGTACATGAACTTTTTGTGAGTTGATTAGCCCAGTTCTAAGTACACTTGTTGTACATAAAAGACGCAGTTACAATGCAAATTCATGCTTGTCGGCTGGCAAACGCACCAACAAAAGCATTAATGTTTCTTGGAACCCTTGAGCTTCCATAGAAACTAAAGACGTTTCCTTTCGAAAGAATCCCAATATCAAGACTTCGATCGTGTCTACAACAAAAGGCAATACTCAACCCAATGATCGTCAAGTTTACACTGTATTATATGGTCTGGACGTGGATGCGTTCACCTGTTAGTCTTGTGTGTTATTGTAAGTGAAGGTATAATCTGAAAAAAACTACACCCAAAAAATTAATTTCAGCCATTTTTTTTCTAATTGTTCAAAATCAAGTACACTGTTCATTGTAATAAGCCCGCCACAGGTAATCAATTATAAATTCATTAAATTCAAATATAGAAGCATAAGCAAGTAGCCAGAACGAGATCAGGTTGTATTATTTTTATCACATGAAACCAAGATTTCGGATTTCTAACACACATAAATCCGAAACTTTTCATAGTTAATGTTTCATAGTTGTACCTGAAATTTCTTGGTTACTATCAAAGTCAAAAGTTCGGTGTCCCTCTTAAAGAGTTATACAAGACACATTTTTTTTAAAGTTCATGTAATGTTTAATAGTTAAGCTTTGCTTCAAGCAAACTCCAGGTATTTGCTAGAAATTTATTTTCTGAAATGTCCCCTGTGGCTGTCTAGCTATGTGTTGTTGTTTTTTCGAATACATAGTTGGTAGAACTTGCAAATACAAAATCATATTTTGGTGAATTTAGCAGCTGCGGTTTCGATCTTGAAAATTGTTTAGTTGTGTTAGGCTTAAGCTAAGAAAGAATGTGTTAAAGTTTCGTCCACGACAAGTTGGACAATGGACCTCATTCAGCAATAGTAAACAAACAACATTTAGTCACGAAATAAAATTGATAAAAAAAAACAATGAAAAAAAAACTGTCCCTTGATAGCCATTATGTATTAAAAAATTAGATCGTAATTTGTATAGAAGAGCTAGAGAATCACATGGCTAAATGTTGTTTGTTTACGATTGGTGAATGAGGTCCATTAGTGATTATTATGAGTAAATGAATGAATGAGTGGTCAGGACCAAGTATTTTATTGTGTAGAAAACAAAAGGAAGGCGTACACATCCTGCTTTGTAGTCTTGATCTACGAAAATGGTCTCTTAGTATGGTAGCCTGCACTTGAAGCTCTATCTAGAAATCTAGCTCACTTTCAGAAGGTAACTGAGCTAGACCAGTGGTTCCCAGACGTTTTCCTTAACGGAACACTTCGCCAATTTTGCGTATTTAGCGGAACACTTTGCTTCTGTTTTCATAAAAATTAATTCACATTGTGGCCTACAAGTTAATTATTCCAATAGTGCGTGAAACACGTATTCAGGCCTCGCGGAACACTAGGGTTACGCGGAAAACAGATGGGAAACACTGACCTTGATAACCTGGATAAACAAGTAACGCAGTTCCTTAGTCATTGAAGTAATGTATCGGCGTGGTGGCCGAGTGGTCAAACGCTTGTGTTCCGGGCTCGAATCACTGTGAGAACTGGACATTTTTATTTCGGGATTTTAAGGGTGCCTCCACCTGCTCTAATGGATACCTTACTGGTCATTGTGCTGGCCACATGACATCTTCATTTACTGTCAGCCATAAAACAGATGACCACCTGTACACCATCCTACCAGAAGATCGTCTGATTGCCACTTTCAGTCGTAAGATAATTATGGCGCATCTCGTGGAACAGTTCTTGTGGTGGAGCCCTATTTGAGATAGCAGCATGTTCGCAAGCATACTTTGTGGAATTAGAACCGTTGGAGGAAGAAGTCTTATTCCATTCTGCATGCTTTCCATTGTTGTCTGAGATGATTACTACAACTTGATTGTCTCACAACCACTTCCCTCCACATAATCCACATGATGCGGTCTAGAGCTACATCATCCGAAGCATTTATAGCTTCTGTCTGCAGCTTTCAAATCCCTTTCTAATACATCCACAATGCAGAAACGGAAGAGACAGAGTGAATTCAAAAAGGTCCAGCCGCCACAAATTACTAACGATGACAACGCTGTCTTTGAACAGATTAATTTATTGAAAGCATACAGCACTACACACACATACACACAAAAATCTTCTTTCGACATGACCCTTATTATAACTTATTGGTTTTAATTAATTACCCCTAACTGATCAACTCATTTGTACATGTATCTTAATCGACTGTGAATAATGAAGCAACATTTCAACTTGATGAGAGAATGGGAAGGGGGGAGACAAGAGAATGGGTACAAACGGAAGTAAGGGGAAACACTGACAGACTGACTGTGGAGTTACTGGCCTTGGCCCTGATAGTCCTCTTCACTAATAACAGTTTGACTAATCTATAAGCTCCAAGAACCTACATTTAAGCAGGACAGACTTCGGTTAAAATAGCAGAGTTGACCCCTTACTCTAACCCCGGAAGAGTGCTTTTAAATAGTCTTGACCTGGTGTTAGTAGTGACCCCTACCAGAAGCTAGTTGTCTGTTCCTGTCCAGTGCCTTTTGATGATATCAATGACAATTACTAACATCCACGAGTATCGAAAAGGAAAAAGGTATCGATTACTAGAAACTAGACTCTTTGTTGGTTTAAGGGGAGTGGCACGAGCTCACTCAATGTTAGAATGACATTAGAAGACTATCTTAGTCGCCGCGGGGAGAGAAAATTGATTCATGAGACTTCTATTTTATCCGACTTGCGACTCTAAACATGTTATACATTCCCTCAACTTATCTTAGAAATACTTGGATTCAACAGTTTTCTGGGAGCTAGTTTAGATGTGGAGAAGAGTGTCCCAGTTGTCTTTTAGGATGAAGGTGGTACGACACTTGTACTTAGAGGCGAATCTGCCTGGTTTAAATTCAATTCAGCTGGAGGGTCTAGATTGAATGTGTACATTTTACATTTGAGGTGTAGGTGCTTTGTTCAATCCAAAATTGCTATTATACTAATTATTGAACTCAATATTGGCTACAAAAATGAGTTGTTGTTTGTTTTATTTGTCTTCTCGAAGAACCGATATGAGGAATTGATCTTGTATTTTACATTTCTCACAGAGTCTAAAAGTCTGCCTCGTTTTTATAAGAATTAAGTAATCTTCTATTCTTAAGAAATGTGAGCGTTTGGAGGTTTTAATGATTGACTAGGATACAAAGATTGGTGTTACTGTTTTAATATAATTTCATTGTTTCCTAAATTATCTATTATATTTTGATTATAAAGTTTGTTGTTATTAATATTTCCACACAAATGATAAATCTTTTCGTGAGACTTAACCTCTGAGGAATAGATTTCACAATGTGGAATGTAAATCATGAACTACAATTGAATCAAGAATCTTTACATAGTCTCTGGTCAACTTCTAGTCAAGTAAACATGTTGTAAATGACACCGTAAAAGAAAGACACGGAAACTGCTGCTCACTCGTACTTTTACCACAAGTCAATCACAAGTATTACAATTCATTTAGATCTAGTTGATTTCCTAACACCTAATTCACATCTTATAAATCACAACATGGAGATCTGCTGATTGTATCTGTTTTATCCATTATCCATGTTACATTATAACAGTATATATGTTTCATTGTATAGTGATAGTCATTAATATGTGAGTTTTTATACATTGACTTTATGTCTCCAAGGTCGCTCTATATGTCAAGGCTGCCTCAACATAACGGTGGCGAAAAGAAAGTCTAAATCGACCACCTGCAGAAAATGGATATGTCTATCTGCAAAGGATGTGGCAAAGTATATTGGTAGAAGCTGGGAAAAAATACTGCATTCCTCGATAATCTTC
Source organism: Biomphalaria pfeifferi (assembly GCA_030265305.1). Lineage (NCBI taxonomy): Eukaryota > Metazoa > Mollusca > Gastropoda > Planorbidae > Biomphalaria > Biomphalaria pfeifferi. Next base: position 2,064,390 of record JASAOG010000076.1, read on the forward strand.
AGACTCGAAGAAAAACCTTATTATTATTATGTTGCAAATAGTTGCAATGGAGTCATAATGATCAATATTACCAAATAAGATAGACAATAGTTTCTAATGTAACCATGATGGTTTCCGTTCACTGTCAAAAAGCGCGAGCTAAACAGTACGGCACTATAATGAGCTCCCCAGAACCCTCAAAGACGTTTCTGCACGAAACAAAACCAGGTAAAAGAAGGAGAGGCAGACAGAGGACGTAATGGAAGGAGAAAGTCATGGAATGCACGGGCCTCTCAATGGAAAAGGGTAATGGAGAGGAAACGTTGACAGATCATGTGTGGTGCACCGAACAGTGTAAAGTACAGGAGGTCCAGTTTAACAGTTTGTTGTTTACTTGTACGTATAAATGTTTTTTTCTGAAACTGTTTGCGTCTTGCCGCCTGTCGCTTTTCTTGTTCGCTACAGAGTTTATTCAAACCAAGTAGAGACCTTATAGAGCAATTCACAGATTCTATCATTTGACAAGACCAAGAACCTTGCCAAGTGTGAAAGAAAGGCGAAACAAAAATTGGGAAATATTTTGTACACAAAAAACAGAAACCAAGATTTAATAAATAAAACCAAGGCAGCAAAAAGATGGAGAGACGTTATAAACAAGACGAGACATTGAGACACAACGAAACAGCAGAGACTGTACGAGACACTCATGAGAAGACAGTACCAGACAGCTTCAAGAGGACACACTCAGTGGTCTTGTCTCTGACACTTACACTGCGTTTAAAGGCCCATTTAATTAAGAACCATACTTCAGAAGCCGTCATCAGTGTAGGACTTCTTGATACACATTAATTCAAAATATAGAGCGCTTGTCATGGTCATGTCAAACAATTTTTTTCTTTACATTGCTTGGGAGGGGGGGGGGGGAGAAAACAATAGGACGTCATTACGGTTAATTCTGTGTGGAGGTCTATAAAGTTAGTTCTTTGTGGAGGTCTATAAAGTTAGTTCTGTGTGGAGGTCTATAAAGTTAGTTCTGTGTGGATGTCTATAAAGCTAGTTCTGTGTGGAGGTCTATAAAGTTAGTTCTGTGTGGAGGTCTATAAAGTTAGTTCTGTGTGGAGGTCTATAAAGTTAGTTCTGTGTGGAGGTCTATAAAGTTAGTTCTTTGTGGAGGTCTATAAAGCTAGTTCTGTGAGGAGGTCTATAAAGTTAGTTCTGTGTGGAGGTCTATAAATTTAGTTCTGTGTGGAGGTCTATAAAGTTAGTTCTTTTCGGGCGTCTTTAAAGTTAGTTCTGTGTGGACGTTATTGCTGCCAATGACTTCACAAGAGTGCGATGTTTTAATGTCAAAATAAATAGAACTCTAAAAGATAGCTCCGGGCAGACGAAGAGGTCACTTCTTTCTAAAGTCACAAATACTTGGATATAAGCTTATTTCTATAAGACATCTTGAATCTACATGCTGTTTAACAAATATTTTGTTTTTATTGCTGTTTTTATTGTTTCGTTTCATTAGAAATATTGCTATTGGCTAGTTGCAGGATAAATGTTGGACTACAGTGAATCTCTTTCGTTACACTGATTTCTAGAATCCAGTTTTCATTCTTTAAGATAAAGTAATATAATTTAAAAAAAGGAAAGTGAAATGGAGAAATGTTGATAACCTCAAGTTAAAGAAAAAACGCAAGAAACTTTATAGAGCAAGCTGGAGAGAGATTTTAAATAAATAGACAAACTCAACAGTGTCAAGGAAGCCATTTAGAACATGGGGAGGTTTGAGTTTATAACCCCTTACCAGGGGTTTTTGCAGTTAAATCCCTCTCTTTTATAAAACAAAACAAAAGCAATTGCAAACGGAGAGCACAGTTAAGGAAGAATTTGATTTTTAAACCCCCTCCAAAATTTACGAGAAACCCCCTCTTCAATATAAAAAAAGGCAAATTACACACTCAAAATTCTATGAGCGTAGCCAAAGGGGTTTTTGAGTTTACCCCCCCCCCCCCTTCAGTAGGGTTTGAAGCTAAAAAATGCCTCTTCAATATAAAAAAAGCGAATTACGGACTTAAAATGTTCTGAACGTAGCTAAATGGGTTTTGACTCCTTGCGCGGGAGGGTCTAAATCAGTAGAAATACCACATCATTGTTTTGAAATAAAACTTTTTAATAACAGGAAAATGCACTGTACATACCTCAAAATATGCACGTTGTTGGCTTTCAATATCAGAAATAGTGCTAGGCGGAGGGGCTTCGCCCCGCGCTGGGGGAACTCCTAGTGCTCCCCCAGACCGCCTTGCTGCCAATAGCAGGGAATCTACAATTTTTCCACTAACTTCAGGAAGAACCTATTCTAGTGCACAATAAACGTCTTCCGAAAGAATGAAGGGTCAGAATGTAATGAGGATTATGTACACATACACATAAATACATATAATTTTTTTTTTTTCGCGGAAGGGGTCGCATAGGTTGCAGTGGCCTAAGGCCGGCCCTGCAAAATAGCGGCGTATGCTACGCCGCCGGTCGACTGGTATCTTTTAAAATACATAGCTTATGAACACTTCCTATGTTCTGTACGACAGAAAGAAAAAATATTGCTGGATTTAAACTGTTATCCGACTTAAATGGGAATCTCCAATGGAGGTAATCAAGATCATTGTTTCTCTTCAACAAACAACGCTGGTTGTCTCCCCTTTTCCATTTTTGATTCAGTTAACTTTATAATAGAACAAGATCCAATTGATCAATGATTTATAATTTGAATTCTTGTTTTGTTAATGAAACGTAATTTTAATTATTATGGGTAAAAAAAAAAATATGTGACTTTTGAAATATTTTGTTTGGCGATGTTACTGTGCAATGTATTATTGCAACACTATGGAAGGACAAGCAAAACCAATGTTTAGAACATGTCAAATCTCTGTCGAGATGCACGAGGACCTAGTCCATATACACCGTGTGATGTTATACATTTTTTTCAACATATGATGGCGGACACCTGCACGGCTGATATGGTACAGAGAAGGAATATGGGGGAGTTTCCCCGGTGTGCTTGGCCTTTGGCCTCGCTTCTAATCTGAGCGTCTTGGGATACAGCAGACAGAAATTTGTTCAGACAGGCAGATGGAGACAAGTCCTATAGTTTCAGAGGTCTTAGACTCAATTCTTTGGACAATTAAAAAGAACAAAGTCAATGTCTAGAATAACGTCTTTATAGAAAATACAAATGTCTAGTTCACATTGAAACGATTTAATCGGTTTTGAAACAACAACAAAGTTTGTGTATTCATCAAGAAATTGAAGTTTTCATTTTATTTTATACATAAACTATAAATGATGTTACATAAAGAATTTTTTTTCAACACATGATGAATGTGAATGAGTGAAAAAAAAGTTGTACAACAAACTGAAATAAAATGTATTTATTATTAGAAGGGCTATTTTACAAAGAAATTGCACGTACTGCTAAATTTTAGCATTTTTTAAGCATATTCTATATATATTATAGACAGTTCTATTTAGGCTGTACATCGGAGAACTTTTTAATGTTTAAAGAGCCCCCCTCCCACCTTTAAGAGGAAAGGTTACTGTTTGATTCTACACCTCAAGTTATGAAATTTCGTGATGAGGAAGAAATTATTGTAGTAAGAATAGTTTTAAGTTAATGGTTTCTGAGATAAAAACAGCAAGGTTCTATATAGGCCTAACGTCTTCTAAGTCCTAAGGTACGAGTATTTCATTTTATTAACATTGTTTATTTTACCAGATCCACAGTGTCATCCATTTCAAAACACTAAAAGCGCTAATAAAATCTGATTTCATCTTCATCCTGTACTCTATGAAAACCTGCCCTCAGGGGTCTGACTTGATTTATTTACCACACGTAGGACTTACATGCACCACAACATGCACCACAACATGCACCACTTACGAGTTTAGTCGGTTTTGAGCTGCGTAGCCTTTTTATTTGTTTGTTTTTCTTGCGATGATCTAATTCTTAGTATTTAATGGTAAATGGAAAGGAATCGGTAGAGACATTTCAAATGGAAAGGAGACAAATTCTAATAATACACCACATGAAAATTAAATAAAAATAAATAAGTGATGTAGCCAGTGGGTACTTTGAAGAAAAAAAAAGAGACTTTTTTCTAAGTCACATCTTTGCCACGATTTTAAAATTCAAAACAACTCATGACGCCATAAATATATCTTCCATTTAAGAGCCTTATGTAGATTGGAACAGTAATTAATGTCCCAATAAAACATTTTAATCAAAATGGTTCAAAATAAACCAATGGATTTATATAAGTCATTGGTTTACAGAAAACATGTTGGACATGGCATTTGGTAGCTGCAGCTTCAGCTATATATGCTGTAATGCATTTTGCTTACACACTGAGTTAATGCTAACACAAGAGCGAGGCTCAAGTTTCCATGGCTGTGTGTCTGAACTCGAGGAACACACGTTGACATGACCATTCTCTAAACTGGACTGCTAGAGCTACACAATAGCTATAGAGGTCAAAGTGCATCACGTGCTGATTGTCACTGCTGAAGACAGAGCAGAAATAGGACATTTATCAATGGTATCAATATGTTAAGTTTACTCTTTTAAGCTGAAGTACAGACAACGTGCAAGGTTTGTTTAGTGGTAAATGTAATATTTGTTTCGTTGAAAGCGTAGTATAGGCACAACATATTGTCTGCATTCCTCCCCCTCTTGGTACCTATCTAGTCATTGAAACATAGTGTCTGCATTCCTACCATCTCTTGGTACCTATCTAGTCATTGAAATTCCAACGTATTTAGTGAACATTGCTTGGTTTCACTGTGGGAATGATGGTGTAGTGACAGTGTAGTCTGTTTAAACATTTGATTTTAAAGTTCTTGACTTTTGGGGGATCACCTGTTTGAGTATGGAAAAACAAAAGATAATGTAAATTAACGCTTTATGAACTTTTGAAAATGAAAATGTACATTGATATAATTAAGTCAAAAACTCTTTACTCAACATTGTAGGGTTGAATTGAAGGATATATAGAAAACAAGCATAATAAAAACACAAACTTAAAATCAGCCACGAAGTGGTCCACACAAGCAGGTAAAAAGGCAGTTTCAATATTTTCAGAAAGAACATCAGAATGAAATTCTATAAAAGACAAATGACAGAGAAGAATGGAGAAAGAAGGATGACGGGTCTTGTGTGGTGCCCCAGCTTTTAACAGACCAACGGATAGGTGAAAGTGAATGTAAAGTTAGATGAGAACCTGGCCTAACTGATGTCTTATCATAAATATATAATTGCTCTAATTGTTTTGTAAAGGGACTATTTCTTATTCCTCAAGAAAGAAAACATTTCCTTACAAAAAAAAATAATTTTTCCTTAGTCTAGTGTTCTAGGGTTCTTTGGCGTTAAAGCAGTTCACACGATAATATGAAAAACTACTTATCCATGTCCAAGTTACATGCATACTAAATAGATTTTTTCTCTTAAAAAAAAATTTAAAAATTTTTTTTATGTAAGTGTAGTAGTTAGTACAACAGAACTTACTTAATTTAGCAATACATATATAATAAAAAAAATATTTTAAAAAAAAAAAAATATATAAAACCGTTTGCATAAATGTGTTACAAATATGAGATAAAGACATCTCCCCTACTTAAGAGCCTCCAGTGTTTATAATAGTGAATAGTTGTAAAAGTGGTGTATTTTTATTAAAAAAAAACTGCTTGCATAAGTAATTTAAAAAATTAGATTTTTCTCTTTCAGAAAAGAAAAAAGTAGCCATTGCATCAAAACTTTGAATGGTCTCAAAATTATGATGTTGGATTTTCACTATCTTTTATAGTTTACGAGATCCAAATGGTACGGACGGACAGACATTCCACACAAAACTAATAGTGTCTTTCCCCTTTTGGGGGCCACTAAAAATACTTTTTTAAAAAAATTATATGAAGTGTAATTGATTCAATTAGTTTGGATTAACCATGCTATTTCATTTTTTAATAGATCTAAACTCTAGACAAACATTAATTAATTTTTCAATAGATGCTAGCTGCGTTTGATTGATATTCGATGTTTTTTAAACTAGTTTTAATTTAGTTAATGTCTTTGTGCCAGTGACGTATTACCAAACCAGTAGGTGATGGCAAAGTTAATAAGACTGCTTGTGGTTGCTGTATAGAAAAGTTGAATTATTGTTTTGTCAATGAGAAATAGATAAAATGAAACTTTGGTTTGATGCAATCAGGTAAGATAAGACTTAACTATGATGAAAAGTGGGTAAAATTAAAACTAAGCTAAGTTGAAATCAGATAAGGCAAAACTTTACTAAGATGAAACGTAGGTAAATGAAACTTATATAAGACGCCATGAAGTCAGAAGAAGGTATATCTCTTGGTATGAAGAACTTTATAAAGGTAGATAAAAGCAGGTGGATAGGGTGATTGGCTATGATTAGACTTCTTAATCATTGTTAATTTTGAAAACTTATATAAGGACCAAATATATATATTATATTGTTTATATATATATTGCCCACAAAAGTGGGCAAACAAAAGCTGTCAATCTTGCCTGAGCTAATGGAACTCGTGCCCTGGAGTTATTTATTGATCTGCAGTCTTTGTATTGAACCCATCGCCTTCTGATGGCTTTGATCACCTGGTGACAAAAGGAGACTCATTTGTTAAATTCAGATAAGACAGAATTATAATATAATATAATATAATCATACACTTTGAACTATTGACCTTGCATCTAGACTAGATTAACCTTTCCCTTACATTATTAAAGATTGTCAAGACATCAAAGATTGACTGCATTGAAGTTTGAAAAGGAAAGATCAAACAGTTTCTTAGACCAACTTGGGCAGGGTTTAGTTTTTGGATTTAAGGAAAAATACAAAGAAAAAGAATTGCTGAAATGTAGGTAATCACTTCAACCAACAAATAACTAGATTAACACGTGGATATGCATAGGTTTATAAGAATCATAAGGCTTGAGAAAATAGAGTATCGAGACTTAGATTCTATAGACACAATATCCAAGTGAATCAATGATTCATGAAATGTTGATAAATTATTGGAAATTCAGAGTGCTTTGATATTTCAAATTGGCATCACTAAATAAAAAGACACACACAATGAGAAACATAATGTAAATGAGTTCGAATCTTAAATTCACAGAATAAGAAATGACATGAAGAGACTTTAACTTCCCAGAATAAGAAATGACATAAAGACACTTTAAATTCACAGAACAAGAAATGACGTGAAGAAACTAATGAATCGTCCCAACTTGTCTTTCCTTTTTTTATAACTTTACTGTACAATTAATTTCTCAAATAAATCCGGAAAAATATAGATTGAAAACTCTGTTGGTTTGTTTTTAGCTTAGAAGCTTCTAGTTGACCTTGACATATTTTATTACACACGTTTATACCAGTAGATGAAAATCTATAATAGACGTCTGCATAGTGAAGTTTAAAACTACATAATAACATGTATCTTTCTGATTCTCCAGTGTCTACACAGACCAGGTAAATCTTTAATAGTATCTATGGAGTTCCAAAGAGTACAGCTTACCCCCGAACTGAAGAGAATGTAGATGCTGACAAATAAAACCTGGCAACAAAAAACAAAATTCATTATTAATATTGTGTAGAATGAGTAGTGAGAAGAAAATACTTAGTATAAATATGCTGTCAGAGAGCATTAAAAACTATATGACTGATTTATAGGATTAGTACAGTACAAAAATAAATCTCAAATTCCATCTCTTATAACTGAGCCACACCGGAAGTTAATATTGGTCTTATGTTTAACACTAACTACAATATTAATAAAGAAAATAGACGAACATAGAATTCATAGATGCAATGGCTACCTGAATATATGTAGTCATAGACAGGACAATGCTAAGCAAGGTTAAACCTTTATCATTGCCTGGAATCATTTGAACAATGTTGATAACACCCAGGAGAAATGTAAGTACCACAGTGGCTTTGATGGTCTGCCTACAGACGAAACGTCACAGGAAGGTATCATAAAATGTAACGTCACATGGGGGAAAAAAGATAAAATGTCCCAAGAGAGAAACTTAAATGTAACAAAACAAGAAAATATAAAAATAATGTTTAAAAAAAAACAACCATAGCTTATATTGAAAGTTTGAATCAGTCATGCAATTTAATTTGTAAATAAATGTAGACTAACAATAATACATTTGTGTGAACAGAAATATTTTTACCTATTGTTTTAATTTTTATACAATTTTATGCTTATAGCTTTCTCAATATGCTATGATCTTATCTGCTTCAACTTATACCACCACATCAGTCAAGTACAATTTCTTTCCCTTGTGTGATGCCAAACAAATTAATTAATTACCAATGGTTAATTAACTAATTGGTTAATTTTTTTAATTAATTCTTGTTTTGTAAGATAAAAGAAATAATTGTGCAAAATTTCAGCTTGATCCAAGATTGGGTGTGGGAGAAATAACTTGTACAAACATTTTACCATACAGAGTGAGTTGATATGCTTTGTAAAAAGAGGGGAAAACTGAAAATCACAAGTGGGAAACAAAAGGCGAGATGTATGTCACAAGTGGGAAACAAAAAATGAGACATCACAAGGGGAGAAACGAAATAAAAGATTTTCATCCATGGCAGAAAAACTATAATTAGATATCTACTTTTGTTTATCGGGTGTAAAGTATATAAAAAATATTGATAATCTATGTTTCTGTACTGTTATATGATAGTTTTGTGTATTTCTTTAGCTTTGAAGAATCGAATTCTCTAAGCTTTTCGTTTGTAGGTTAATTTTGTTTATATTTAATTGGCATCATTGAAGTGCGTCATTGACATAGTTTAGTTTATCATAAAATATCGCAAATTAAACTCTATTGACTTATAAAAAAGTATAACCAGTGTGCGGGTGGTGCGGGCCGCACAGGGCACCAAGTGGAGAGGGGCACCAAATTTCCCCCAGAGTGTATTAATTTCCTATTTCCCTGAGCGTTTCAGTAAAAACGACTAATTGTATGGACACGAACAAACATAAACTACTGTATTTTAAACATGAACTAACGATTTATAAACTAGTCATGTCGCTATTTTGTTTCATCTCCTTGACTATTTCTTCCATACAATGTAAGCTATAGAACAGTTTGAATCTAATTTACTAGATTCGGACACACGTTACATGTTGTTATTACACTGATCGATGCTCTGTAATATAAAGAAGAAGAAGAAGATAGGCCAACCTTTTTTTACTTCATTGTTTAGTCCACTGGTTTAATCTAGATATTGAGTTAACAATATATTTCTAAACTCTAGCTCTAAACAATTGTCTTAGTTTGTCATTTCTTTATGATTCTTTATAGTTTAATTTTGGAAATAATTCTATTGTAATGTCAATATTTTAAAATAAGCTAACCTTTGTTTTCTACGAGTTTTTTAAAACTAACTAGTTAAATGTAATACTGTAACGTAAACAAAATGATGAACAGTGCTCAGAATCGACTAGTCTGGCTGGCGCCTTAAAACCCTTTTGAAGCTCAGGCGGAGAAATCGGCATTTCTGGTTCTGTCCGGTCTGGGTAGACTATAAGGGCCCCATACCCAGATCTATCGGGATCCCTCATTACCGATTCGAGGGCAGTTTTACTATATACTTAAACTGTATAGCTGTACTCAATTTGTGATCTGACTGCCCCTAAGTACAATGTGCGTAGCATGTAAGCTTTGGCACCCCACTTTGTGCTGGCCAGCTTTCTTAGTAACGCTAACTTCTCCGAGGCTTTTCTTTAAACTTCCTGGTCGTGCTAGAACATTGACAGCTTTCTATCCAGGGTCATCCCTAGATATTTTGGCGTGTTTTCACGTTGGAGTCGCAGCCCACCGAGTTTAAGAAGCCTTAAGAATGTCGATCCCTAGGCTGAACAGGAACCAGGTCGTTTTGGCAACTTTTATCTGAATCTGTCATTTGTCGCAATACGAGGCGATGGTTTGGAGGTCTGCTTGTAATGCCGCCTGTATTTGGTCGGCTTTCTTCCCGGTTGACCAGAGGACAATGTCATCCGCATAAAGCAGTTTCTTTGACCGCAGTGAAATTCGTTTCTTAAATTTCTAAGTCTAAAGAAGCATCGAGACAATTTCAAGTCACTTCATTGCCAGAGTCCACCGACTATAGGCTAGCTGTTATTGGGTATGAATTAACTGAACAATTAAAAGCAACAAAGCAAGATGAGACGGTTATCATTGAATCCAGAAAAGATTTTGAGGCCGACATCCTGAATGATGAAAAAGAAGAAAATACTTCAATACCGCAGGTTCTAGAGACTAAAGGACAGCACACAAGCATGTCTTTAGCACACTCCTCAAAAATTCATACTGAAGAAGCTGAACCATCAGACAGTGTAAACAATACAGAAAGCAGGATAATGAACTCTAGACTGAACGACATTGGAGATTGGCCTGATGTCATCACAGATAATATTCGCATACACTCAAGGTTCTGAAACAGTTCAGCGTATGGACAGTCAATTCAGAGAGGTGTATAGCCATCAAGAATCAGCAAAAGGAAAGACTAGAAAGCTTTCAAAGGCTTGGTTTTTCCGGTAAATGTCAAACGGCGAGAAAGTTCCTAGAAAGTTGATATGTTATTAGGCAAAAAAAGAATCCTTATTTTGCTTCCTCTGCATACTCTTCTCAACAAGATCAAGTACCAAATCTTCATTTAAATCCAAACATAAATTTAATGAGTGGTGGAGGTTATCCCCGAAAACAGAAAAACATGAGACCAGCTGAGCTCACATTCAGTCATCGCTTGCCTGGAGGGAACTTGAAATTCGCCTGAGAATAGGGAACAATATTGACAACAAGGATCAAGATTTGATTATACAAGAGACGAAAACCTGGAGAGTTAGTAAAATTACTATCAAAGTACGATCCACTCTTGAGGGAGCATGTGCTTTGAACCAAGCTTTGTTCCAGACCGAATACATACATGTCTCCACAAATACAAAATGAATTTATTACAATATTGGGGGATCACGCTAAAAAACAAATCATACAGCAAGTACAACAAGCCAAATATTTCTCTATTATTTGGACAGTACACCTGACATCTCAAAGCTGGATCAAACTTCCCAAATTTTACGGTGCGTTGTCATGGATAATGTCGGGGTGCAGGTTCGTGAGTCTTTTGTTGATTTCATCGACACAAAGGACAAGCATGCTGCTGGAATCGCTGAGATGATTCTAGAGAAAATGCGTTCGGATGGCTTAGACATAATGGACTGCAGGGGTCAAGGCTATGATAATGCTGCGGTCATGAAAGGTCAAAACTACGGTGTCCAAAAACGTATTCTAGAAGTCACTATTCAATGCCTGCTCAAACCTTTCTCTTAATTTAGCAGAAATTCGAGCTGCTGAAGCAGAAGTCAATTCGATAACATTTTTTGGTACACTGGACCGTTCACACTCTTTTTTCTCAACTTCAACTCACCGCTGTGATATCCTCATTAAAATTACCGGAACTAGCCTTAAACGTTTAGTTGAGACCCGCTGGAGCGCCAGAGGAGACATTAACTAGCAGAGATAAACATTCATCGACTAGATCTGAAGCAGGTGGATTATTGGTTGCTATTCAGTCTTTTAATTTTCTCACCTATCTTGGATTTTGGGCTCCTGTATTAACTGAAATTAATGATGCGCAATTCTACCTTCGAAAACAAGGATTGTCTATTCGAGACTGCTCACTCAAACTAAAAACATTAGAGACATTTTTAAGTAGTTTGTTTGTTTGTAAAATGTTTTAAATGTTTCGGATGTTCCTTCAGAGTTGAAGATAATTACTTCCTAGTCCAAACCTCCCGCAGGACGACGGGGGATGGGAGCGGGCAGGGTTTGAACCCTGGACCACCGATAAATCTGAACGACAATCCAGCGCGCAAACCGCACGACCAGGCAGCCATCCAGAGGGCATCGCTGAAGCCAGCATTACCTTTGCCGAAAGCGTGTGCTCAGATCTGAGAATCAGTACAGAACCTCAAAAACGTATTGGCCATAAAAAAAATGACTGGTGAGAAAAGTGACAACTCTGTACTTACACACAGAGAAGAGCTACGAAGGGAAATTTATTCTACCTTGGACAGGCTTTGTTCAAGAAATAATTACCCGATTCGAGCAACTTCATGATGTAACAGATAGATATGAATTTTAGCTGCCTTCCCAGCTATTAAATCCTCAGGTCGAAATCAACTCGATAGTACTCCTAGCGACATTGATAAAAACGAATTTCTGCTGGAGCGAAATAGGTTTCAACGGTTTGTCACAGTTTCATCAGAAGCCTCCGCACTTCCAAAACAAGAACCTTGAATCTTATAAAAAAAATAGCTAGATGATTTAGTCCCGAATATCGTCATCATGATTCGCATATTTTTGACTATTGCGGCAAGCGTCGCTACATGCGAGAGAAGTTTTTCCAAACTTAAACTGATCAAGAATTACTTGCGATCAACGATGACAAATTTACAACTCACTAATTTGGCCATTTTGTCCATTGAACAAGAGCTGGTGGAAAAAAATTGATTTCGATAAAATTATTGATACTTTTAACAGCAAGAAAGCGCGTATAATTCATTTGTAGTATGTTTATGTAAAATTGATTTTTTTGAATTAACAATATTTGATTAATGAATACATATTATTTTAAACAAAAAAGTAAGGTTTTGCAATGTTATTAATTACTTAGTTGTTTGGGTTTTTTTTTTTTTGGTGGGAGGGCATCAAGATGAGGTACCGCACCAGGCATCATATGCTCTAGCTACGCCACTGAGTATAACTAACACATTTTCTATTGTTTTTAATGATTATTTCAAGTTATCATTTTATTGATTTTCTATTGATTTTAACAATATTCGCGTCTTTATAATTGTCTTATCAAACACGTACCATAATCGCTGACATTCCGATATACTGTCACGGCACAGCTTTAAAATTACGATTCTGATGAGGTTCAGAAGTATTAGAAGATTAACCTGGCAAGAGAAAGAGAATTTTGTCATGAATCTTGAAACATTGGAATGGCTGATCAACACATAATGAATGGAAGATCTATGTACATGGAATGGAAGATAAGCAAATAATCAAGCTAACTAAAACTACTAGACTGACTGTTAGACACATCTTAAGTTATTATAATATTGAATTGCAATCTCTTTTGACAGCGAAGTAAGTAAGGTAACCCTTTCAGATTTTGCGATCTAAAGTGCAGATGATGTAAAGGTCTTCTGTTGTTTTGGCCGATGACAAACTAGGGTGCCAGCACAAAGACCAACCGCCTGTACTTTACCAAAGTAATGTCCTTAAAGCTATATGGACTCAGAGACATCCTGAAAATTCCGAAGTTCAAAATCCCAGTCTTCACCGAGATTCGAACCGAGAACCCACGGGTTAAGAAATTAAACCTAGGTAGATTTTTTTAAATTACTTTATTTAACAAGGAAATCGTAAGTCAGAAAACATCTTAGATGCCATTGAATTAAGAAGACATTTTTTCTCCTTACCAACATAATAAGAATAACTGGACCTTTGACTAAGATAATCCTCCAAAGTGTTTCATCATTCCATCTATAACAGTCATCTGTTTCCAGTGTCTGAACTATACACCAACACATGATACAGACTGTAGGGGGACCTATAGACATCAAGAGGAATACTCAAATGTGTTGCCATAATACTATAAGTAACTAAATGACATATTATAAAATAAGAGACATTACTAAGTAAAAACAATCACACAGACATATACAATATTATATAGTAAGGTACCAATTGTGGCTTTACTTAATCTATAATTAAATAATCAAAATATATATTATATATCTTAACGCAGTCAAGAAAAAGGTAATGTAAATACCTTCTAATGTAGCAGCGTCATCTATCTTACAAAGTAGAAGTCTCTATTAGCGTCAAATATCTCTGAAGGTTAAAATCTTTAGCCGCGTCAATTATCTCCAAAAGTAAAAGTATCTAGCAGCATCATATATTTCCAAAAGTAAATGTATTTAGCTCAAATATTTTATAGAGACTCGGAATTTCCACAAAAGAAGCAAAGTTTAACCCAATTAAATTTTAATTAATCTGAAGCATGGTTCACGGTATCATCTATTATCCTAAGACTTAACATACAAGAAATGTCAATGGTTCAACTTACCCCAACCAGCCAAATAGATGAAATATTTTGGGATGTTTTCATCTCGTAATGGCTTCATGACAACCATGTGCAGATAAATGCCTTCCAACAGCATCCAGTTAAACATTGAGAGTAGGGAGAAGTTCATGGAGCTGTATGTTATACAGGCCACCCATTTCTGGGAGTCTCTTGTCCTCTTTAATACAGAAATATTACAAAAAATGTAAAAACATTAAACCATTTTTCTAACCAATTGGCTTATGAATAAAAATAATTGTCTTTGAGCCACAGGGGGCTAGTAACATGCATTAATGGATTTTAAGATTGTACAAAGGAGAAAGAAGATATCGTTTATGAAAACAGACACATAATCTCCTTAGTTTCCACCGAAGTCAAACATTTCACATGTAGGCCTAACGTTTGAGTGAAACTAGCGTAAACGTATATTTACATAGTTATATCAACTCACTTTATCTATTTGTCTTTCTGCCTCTCTGGTAAAAAGTTAAAACATATTATTTTTCGCCCATTTCCCATTCTCGGATCAAGCTAAAATTTAGCAAAATTATTCATTGAACGTGACGAGATATGAATCAATAAAAAAAAAACAATTTTGTTAATTTATTGTTGGTGATTAACTATTTTCTTTTATATCGGAATAACGTAAAATAAATGCTACTTAACGAGCGATGTGGATGTATGTATGGATTTAATCCACTTATTACGTTTGGACACTTTTTTTTCTCTCACTTTCCATTCTGGGATCAAGTTGAAATTGAACAAAATTATTTCTAGTCGATGATAATATAAGAATCAATTTAAAGCTAAAGCATGAGATTGCACTGAACAAAAACAATTGGTAAAAAAATATTTCTAAGAGCACAGTAAGTTCTCCAGTTGTCTCATTAGCTGTCAGCTGTTCCTTATGTCATTATATTTGTATTTGTGTTAAACCTGCAGTATTTTATAGATATTTGTACATAAAATGATTTGATTGGCTTTTTTTTCTTTGGATATTTCAAACCCATTCAGGTAATACTGTAATGTGTGATTTAACAGTGTAGGACTTAAATTCTGTCAAATTTCACTTCGTAAATATTTGTCATGGAAAGTTCATCAATATGGGACTAAGAAGAAATTAACAACACTTATACATTTAGTCATAAAACAGTTTATTAATGAGATGCTTATTGTGAGAAATTAATGCATCCATAGCCAGTCTAGGATTAGGTGATGATAGTGGGTTTGGTGTTAAAAAGAGAACAAAAGTTGTACAAGCCTCAATTAACACTGACCTGACTGCTCGTAATCAACATATAATAATTATATAATATAATAATTGATTTATAGAAATAGGTCAATGTTTTAAAAAAGTTTGCTTCAGATTGCTTGACTTAACTTACCAGTATAACAACTATTATTACCGGTACCAGTAGAGTCACTGCTACTATCACCGCATACATAAAAAATGCGAGCAAGAGGTTTTTGTGTATGACCAACCGGCTAGTTTGACCAGTTCTGGAAGAGATGAACAAGAATTACAATCTAAAATGTACAGTTTTACTAATTTACAACTTTATACTACACTAAGGCAAGGGAAACTATCTTGTTTTGTTGTGGTGAAGGATGGTCAATACTTTGGAAGTAAAGATTAAGTCAAAGAATGCAACACGAAAGAGGAGACATCCTGGAAATGTAAAAAAATATATTTATATTTGTAAATCTACATATTTCAAGAAGAAAATATTATTAGCTTTATAAAAACTAACTATAATAAGAACAGAAATAAATAAATATGTTGATAGAATAGTATCTTGAACAAGGGAAAGAAATTGTATTTGACTGAAGTGTTGGTATAAGCTGAATTAGTCCTCTTTATAAGTCGCCGCTTCATATTGAAACAAACAATATATAGCAACACAATTGGTTAATATGCATGACTAAACGCATGACGCGTAGGATGTAATCATCTTCTTTTTTGAAGTAACGTCCGTCTGTATTATACATGATAAGATAAGATATCGTACAACGCGTTATATCCCTAGTACTGCTTAGCCGCACTATATTTTATAGCATTACAGATTTTATATGAACACAAAATGTCTGTCTATCCGTCTGGTAAAAGTTTGTAAATGTTGCCAATATTTTTTTTTAACTAGCTAATTAACTATTGATAATTATTTTATTTAGTATCTTGAACAAGGGAAAGAAATTGTATTTGACTGAAGTGTTGGTATAAGCTGAATTAGTCCTCTTTATAAGTCGCCGCTTCATATTGAAACAAACAATATATAGCAACACAATCTCCTGTAATCATAAGTACCTCACTAGCAGAATGGTTAACACATCGGCCCGAAGAGGACTGAGCCACAGAGTTCTAATTCAGTTCTTTCTATCCATTCTTAGATTGATTATTGCTTTAATCATGATTCAATCCTCTATCTAGTTCTCACCTGAATTTTTTCAGCAAGATAAATGTGACAGTGACCACAACCGTGGATACAAGACTCAGAAGTATATGAGTGATGGCCCCGTTCATTGCCAACCTCTATAAGTATAATAAACAAAGTAAGACACTTGTAAAGGATGACATTTAAGTGTCTTTATTAAGCGAATTAAAAAATTAACAACTATTTGTAAAGCATTACTATACCGATGTAAACTAATAAATTAAAAGTTATGTATAGAACAAAATCTTACCAATAAACTATTATCACTCTGTAAATAACCTGCAACAAAGTGGAAAAGTTACAATGTTTATTATTGATGAATAGCATTCAAGAAACAGATCTACTGGCATCATGTGTTAACATCTACATTTTATTTCTGTATTATTTATGACTTATGACTTCATTTTCAAACAATGAAAATGTTACAGCTGTTTGATAATTAGTCCCCCAGTCAATTCATCCCAAAACGATCAAATATGTAAACTTATAGGTAACGAAGCTATGAAGGTTATAAATCCATTTAATCTAATAATCTAAAGCGTTTACAAAAAGCACAATGTACGGAGTAGGTATGCATGTATGTTCTTTGTTATGTATGTTCGACACCGTTTGGCCAATCTTGATAAAACTTGGCATTAATGTTCCATAGATCAAGGCTCAAATCCTCTCTTGCAAAAAACCTGGACAGAAACCCTGCTGTATTGCGCAGTGCTTACATGTCACCATACAGGTCGGAGATCAATAAGTCTGGGGCAGTCAAACAGAAGATGGGGCACGGTTTCCTCTTCTTCCCCGCAGCGGGGCACCGTGAATCGAAATTTGGTCATAGTCGTGAGAAATATGAGCCAACAGGACAGTCTTGCACTGTGCTATAATAGCTTGCTCAGGCCTGGACAGCCTCCACCACGGGGAAGTGCGGGCAGGGCGCCTCATGCAATACCAGACTCCGAGGGCTTTTTGGGACTTGTCCCAGCACTCGAACCACTTTTCCATTTCTATTTTTTTTTAATTATAGCCAGAGCATGGTTGAAACTTACAGCCTGTTCGGTGGGTGGAATTTGCCCTCCTTAGCGGGCCAAGGAGTCTGCAATAGTGTTGCCAGTCACACCTATGTGACTCGGTACCCACTGCATTATTACAGGGGTGCCAAAGCGTAGCTTTATGCTGTGTGAAGCCATGATGACAGTGTCGATATTGGGGGTCATTGTCCAGGGCTTTGCAAAGCCTGTAGAACAGGTTTTGGGTCAGTGACCACAACAATCTGTGTTGCCCTCAAATGTCCCTCGCCGAGAGTCAATGACTTTTAAGACTTCACAGACTGCCATGGCCTCCGCATCAAAACTGCAAACACTACCACATGGTCCAAACATTTTGACTGGGTCAGAGCCAAGAAAGTCGTTGTAGCCTCCATAGCCTGCTCTTCCAGAATCTATCGATGCCGACCCATAAGTATATGCAAAAATGGCACTGGGCTGGAAGGCGTTAATGGTCTCCAGTGCTAGAATTTGAAGATCGTTAGATGAAAGACTTAGCTAAGTGCCTTTAGGGTCTACTAGTTCCAAGCGTATGTCTGGGGTCGGTGGGCGACACCAAGGGGGAAGGGGATGAAAACGTTGAATGTTTTGTCGGTTGGTGGAGAGGCCAGCTTCATCAGATAGTCTAGTGGCATGATGCATAAAAGACTGCATCTGGATATGTCTTCTGCATCTCCAACCATTCACTAGTTTTCTAGCTGGGAGGTATTCATCCAGCCTTATATACCGCTCAAAGCAGGTCAGTAGGCTACTAACCTTTCCCTCCTAAGGTTTTGTGGACCTACATTAGCCATTACTTCAGCCTCATTTACTGGGCTTTTCCTAAAAGTTCCACAGGCAAATCTTAGTGCTTGGGACTGTATAATATAGATAATAGACACAAAAGACTTTACTAGATTTAGGTCAACCAGAAGGACGTTTTGCGAAGGAGATTTGGCGACTTGGTCGTTTAGGCGCTACATTATTTAGATACATTATATATGTTTATTTTATTTCCCCTTTAAAAAGAATATGCTTGTCTCATTTTTTTTACATGTGTGTTTGTGTTCAAACATATGGGGGGGAGAACAAAGTATTTTATACAATTCACTTGTTTGTTCAACTCTTACTTATACAAGACTAAATGAAACATAAAATGTCACATCATTCCATTGGGAGACTTACTTGAGCCAGCGCAGCATTCGACCTGTGTTAAGTTCGTGTCCCAGATATCAGACAGTGTTATGTTCTGAGTCCAGCACAGTGTGCCATTATACAGCTGATAATTTGCTGTCATAAGAAAAAACATCTTGTATATGAAGCGAATCTCCTGTGTATGTACTTTTAAAATCAAATGTATTTAGCATAGAAAGAAATCTAGGACCTCTTTGTAAATGTCATATAGCTCTTGAAGGTGGAGTGTGAAGTATATAAATATGTTTATATTTATAAAAGAAGCCAATTTATAACTCATGTATGTAACTAAAGTCTAAAACAAGGAAAAACATCAAAAATTTTTTTTTTTAATCTCATACTAAATGTAATTGTATCTATTAGTTTGGACCAGTCAAGTGATTAAATTTGTAATAGATCTAAACCAACAACAATAAATATGTGCGATTAGAAACAAGATTAATATTTGTTTTTATTTAGCGCAATTTCATGCGTTTAGCTTTCTCAATGCGCTATGATCCGATCACTTGTCTCACTGCGCTATGATCCGATCACTTGTCTCACTGCGCTATGATCCGGTCACTTGTCTCACTGCGCTATGATCGGATCACTTGTCTCACTGCGCTATGATCCGATCACTTGTCTCACTGCGCTATGATCCGATCACTTGTCTCACTGCGCTATGATCCGGTCACTTGATTCACTGCGCTATGATCCGATCACTTGTCTCACTGCGCTATGATCCGGTCACTTGATTCACTGCGCAATGGTCCGGTCACTTGTCTGGTCCAGTTGGGAAAAGTGTGTGGGGGGGGGGGGGGGGGTGGACTTTCTCTGTAAATGTTAGCGTGATCCTTTTTAACTGCATTACACACAAAGTTGTAGGACTTCAAACTCGGGGCTCAAGCCTCCTCAAGGTATTTAATTCAACTTATACTACTACATGTCAAGTACAATTTCTTTCGCTTGCTCGATACCAAACAAATTAATTACCAATAGGTCACGAACTAATTGGTTATTTTGTTGTTGTTGATTAATGTTTTGTCTGGTACAAGAATTAATTGTGCAACATTTCAACGTGATCCGAGATGGGTCTCAGAGAAATCACGTGTACACAATGTTTTACCAGACAGGCAGAATGGGGTGTGGTGGAAATCACGTGTACACAATGTTTTACTAGACAGGCAGATGGGGTGTGGTGGAAATCACGTGTACACAATGTTTTACTAGACAGGCAGATGGGGTTTGGTGGAAATCACGTGTACACAATGTTTTACTAGACAGGCAGATGGGGTGTGGTGGAAATCACGTGTACACAATGTTTTACTAGACAGGCAGATGGGGTGTGGTGGAAATCACGTGTACACAATGTTTTACCAGACAGGCAGAATGGGTTTGATATAAACTTTGTGAAAAACATAACAATTAAACAGTAAATATCTAATTGTTTGTGTTTTATTTTTATTTTTTTGCCATCTAGCCTGGAGTTATCATTCTTTGATAAATTCATATTTTTTCGCAAGGCCATCAATTAAGATCATTATCATTTCAAATAGAATGAATTACGAGTAATGGAATGTTAGGGCATAATCAGTGGAGTCAAACTTCTCTTTTTTCATTTTTCAACTGTCTTCGCAATTAGCGTTTTATTTTTGTTTGTTTCTTTTGTTGTTGTTATTGCTTTTTTGCCCTCTAATTTATTTGCAGCGTTCTATGTAAAAGTATCACAGCGATATATTCTTGGAGCTAGTTGTTATTGGGGCAAGCTGTTTCGGAGCAGCTGTTTTGTAGCTAGCCGTTTTGGAGCAGCTATTTTGACACTGCGCATTTAAGGCGAAAACTAACGCATATAAACAAATTCTATTTTTTTTTTAATCTGTTCTAAGTTCTCTGTAAAAAAAAAACAACTCCTTTTTATAAACTAGCAATTTTTAGCGGCCCCCGAAAGGGGAAAAGACGCTATTAGTTTTGTGTGGTTTGTCTGTCCGTCCGTCCGTCCCGTTTAGATCTCGTAAACTAGAAAAGATATTTAAAATCCAACATCATGATTCTGATGCCAGGGCTACTTGATTCTTTTCTTAAAGCAGTATTTTTCATATAGTTACACCATTTTTACAAACTATTCACAATCAATAGTAACAAACAATAGCTGTAATTTAGTAAGGGAGATAATTACTTTTCATATTTTAACACATTCATGCAAAACGGTTTTAGATTTTTTGTCAAAAATTATTTATTTTACAATTTTTTGCTAAATTAAATAAGTTCTGTCATAATAACTGCTACATATACAAAAAAAATGTTTACTCTCATTTTTGAATAGAAAAAAATCGATTTTGTATGTATACAAGTGGAACATAATTTAAATCAACAATAAATAAGTAGTTTTTCATATTACCGCGTGGTGGCCCCGCGAGGCCGTGGCGACTAGATATCGAAATAAAGGAAAGGGAGATTTTTTTTACGGAGATTGTAATTTTTTCGAGGCTTTGAATAAGAGATTGAAGCTTACAGAACAATTTAATCAATTAGATCAGTGATTCCCAAAGTGGTCTATAAAGACAAAATGCGGAAAACACCAAAGCTAAAACATTGATTTTACCAGCCGATGTAGTTTTAAAAACTGTTTTACACAAACCTACATCTGATATTAAAAAAATTGCTTTAAGCAACACTACACTTCAAGGACACGTCGGTGGCAAGAGTTAAAAAATGAAAAGCTTATTATGTTATTCTTTGCAAACGACATATATACAGTTTGGAATCAGCGGTGTCACAGGCTCTGACTAGGTGTAGTGATGTGTGCTGCAAACTGCATTAGGGTCACCGGCTCCTTATTTTTACTCAGGGTTGACCCACAAAACTTTTCCCATGTTAATAGTTGCAAGGCCGGAGATTTTTGAATTCAGTTTTACTTCTGCTAGGTGGGTAGCCAGCCAAGGCTAATAAGCGCTTCCTGTTCGAAGTTTACTGGCTTCGCCCCTTCTCCTGTTAGTGAAAACATCTTCGCGGACTCACTATTTGAGTCACACGTGAAAGATCAAGAAATACATTTTAAACTGCTCCTTGGGAAAACTTTTGCAATGATACTTAAAGCAAATTAATTATTTAATTAAAATTTAATGTTTGAAGCACTACTTCATAGAACAACAAATTCCTATTTGAAACATAATATCAGTAGCAACGGATGATAAACCTGCAAATAGACTTTTGCAGTGTGTCTGGTGATTCAAGCAATACATAGTAATTTTTATTTAATTGGTTTAAATGTGAATTTTATCAATAAAAAAGATAGATCTCTTTAGTTTAGTATGTAGCTTTAAATTACTTTTTCACTTTTCAACTCAGTACAGATAGAAATGAGTTTTTAAAAAATGTTGAATTTGAAAAAAAATTGCAAGTTAAACAGGGGGTCTACCAAAAACCTGCCTGGGTGGACCACTTCGGGGGTCGATTTTGAGTTTGTGTTTCCACACAAACTGTTTTCGTAACCTTGTTATTGACACACTTCAAAAGGAAATTAATTGACAAACACTCCTTAATAAACTAGAATTGTCTACAGTCATCGTCTACTGGATATGTCCTTGAAGAAAGGATTAGGTGGGGCAAGGGTCAGTTTAAAAATAGAATCTCATTAGAGACTGTCTCTAGCAGAAAACTGAGGTGACATCCACAGCATAGAGCCTTAGGACATTGGGTTATGTCTGTAATGTATGTCTGTAATGTATGTTTGTAATGTATGTTTGTGATTTGTTTTTGTGATGTATGTTTGTGATTGCATGTTTTTGATGTATGTTTGCAATGTTTGTTTGTGATGTATGTTTGCACTGTGTGTTTGTAATGTATGATTGTGATGTATGTTTGTGATGTTTCGTGTTGAAGTATGTTTGTGATGTATGTCTGTGATGTATTTATGTCATGTATGTTTGCGATTTTTTTGGTTTAAAGTTAAAGCCATTTTATAGCTGATACTTAAGCTGATACAAATGATTATTTTAGTGTCGTTTAAATCACTAACGGAGTTAATCTGAAGGTTCTCTTTATAGAAGTTTTCTGACTTCTTTAGCTCAATTTACTAAAGACTTCTTAAGCTCTTAACTAAGTCACACTCTTCTTGTTTGAGTTTAAGAAGTTTAAATACGGGAATTATAAAGAGGGCAGGGGTAGCGAGAGTGCGAATGACGTCAGTGTGGAAGCTGACACTGGCATAGTCCCTGGGAAATGGAATCCAATTTTTTTGAACCCCCCTTCTTGGTTAATTCATAAACAATTCCTCTCTGCAGTGAATGGGAAAAGAATGTATCAAGGGAAATAACCGTTTCCCAGTCAGGAGTACTCGTTCTTTAAATTTCAAATTTGTGTAGTCGGTGGCCGCCATAAATGAGATTTAGATCTGGATATTAGCTTTTACCAAAAGGTCAGGACCGAGTCCTAAAATGCAAACACGATATAGCACTCAACAACGGGAGTAGAGACGAAGTTGGGAGATTAGATCAATGTCAGGAATTTGTTGGTTTTTTTTTTTTTTTACAAATTTAATAAATTTTACAATGTTGAAAATCTGTTTTTGGTGAGTCACAGTAAGGCAAGCCGCACAACATTTTCATACATTTTCAACCGGGGGTCCCGGGTTCGAAAACTAGTGAAGACTCGGATTTTTTTAATTTCGGGATCCTTGAGTCCACCAGCTCTAGTGGGTACCTGACATTAGTTGAGGAAAAGTAAAGGCGGTTGGTCGTTGTGCTGGCCACATGACACCCTCGTTAACCGCAGGCATCAGCAACAGATGACCTTTACATTATCCGCCCCATAGATCGTAAGGTCTGAAAGAGGAACTTTACTCTTTATTAATTCTCTCTAATCACTCTATGTTGATTATATTCTCTATAAGACAAGTGCGAGGATTTCGGGTTTCAGAAAAGAGCGTGTAACCATTGGCATGATCTTTGCGGCAAGGCGGCTCCAAGAAAAATGCCAGGAACCTAATGCTGATCTGTTCTTATTATATGTTTATTTAACAAAAGCTTTCGACACGGTTATTAAAGAAGGACCCTGGAAGATCATGACAAAGTTTGTATGTCCACAAAACTTCAGAACCAGGATGATACTATTTCATGAAGGCATGAAGGCTCCTGTTCTGGAGAGAGTAGAACCATTAGAGTCCTATGTTGCAGTATCAAATGCGGTAAAATAGGGTTGTGTTCTATCACTAGCGCTGTCCAGTCTCATGTTCTCTGCTATGCTGGCAAATGCATTCAGGGGTAATGATAGAAACGGAATAAATGTAACTTACAGATTGGATGGCAGCCAATTCAACCCGAGGTGGGTCCAAATCAAATACAAAATCAGCAACATTCGTGGACCTATTATTTGTTGAAGGACTTGAATTCGAAATCGAGGGCTAAAGCCTCCTCAAGTCAATATACTAACCACTGTGCCAGGAAAGTGCTAATGAAAATTGAAAGATTTTATAGTTTTCTATTGTTAGTTTGAAACTTTAAAGCAAAGTATAAAGGGGCTAATCTGAATTATACTACCACACCAGTTAAGTACAATTTTTTTCCCTTGTTCGTGATACTAAACAAAATAGTTTCTTACCAATAGTTCATTAAATAATGGTTATTTTTTAATTGATTCTTGTTTTGCCAGGTAAAAAAATAATTGTGCAAATTTCAGCTTGGGTGTGGGAGAAATAATGTGTACTAACTTTTACCAGACAGACAGACAGACATAGTGAGTTATTATAAGTTTTGCATGGGCGTAGCCAGGGGCAGTTTTGGGATTCAACCCCCCCCCCCCCAAATGAATTCCCCCCCCCCCCCCGCAGGTGGTGATCGGAACTTAGTGATTGATTTTTTGCTTTGATTCGTTTTTTTTTAGTTGATATTTAAATACTAAACCATCACTTGCCACAGGGGGGGGGGGGGTTGAGTTTAAAACCCCTACCAGAGGGTTTGCAGTCAAAACCCCTCATCTATAAAATAAAAAAAAAAATTAAAAAAAAATAATGCAAACGACAATCCCCAAATTCCAAGAGCATAGCTAAAGAAGATTTTGATTTTAAACCTCCCTCCGAAATCTTCGATAAAAACCCCTCTTCAATATAAGACTATCCATACATCAGTCACCAGATTCTAGCCAAGAGGAGTTGTTTGTTTACCCCCCCCCCCCCAGCGGGGTTTGTAGCTACAAACTACTTTTTAATATAAAAAAAGCAAATTACACACTCAAAATTCTATGAGCGTAGCTAAATGGATTCTTAAGTTTAAATCCTCTTCAGCGGGGTTTGAAGCTAAAAAAAATACCTCTTCAATATAAAACAAATTTAAAATTACTCAAAATGTTATAATCGTAGCCAAAAAGGATTTTGAGTTTAAACCCCCTCCAGCGGGGTTTGAAGCTAAAAACGACCTCTTCAATATAAAAAAGCAAATTACACACTCAAAATTCTATGAGCGTAGCCAAAGGAAATCTTTAGTTTAAACCCCCTTCAGCGAGGTTTGAAGCTAAAAAAAAATGCTTTGAGCGTAACCAAAGGGTGATTTTGAGTTTAAACCCCCTCCTCCAGACCACCAGAGGGCTTTTTTAAAAGTTTAAAACCCCTCCAGACGGTTTCAGTTTAAATACCCCCATACAGAGAGTTTTGAGGTTGAAAATCTCTCTATTCAATTTTATTCTATAGCAAACTACACTCACCACATTCCATGAACGTGGCTAAGGGGGTTATGAATTTGTTCAAAAATAAAACCCAGAGATTTTTAGTTTAAAACCCCCAACGAATGATTTTAACGATACAACTTTCCTTAGATATAAAATCTAAAGCAAACTACAGTCACCTAATTCCAAGAGCGTATTCAAGAGAGGTTACACATTTCTACCAGTGGCGGGGCTCCATTAATAAAGTGCAATGAATAGTCATCTGCCGAAATTGAAAAACACTAAATGTGGCTCAACAAAGATGGCTAAGACAGATTTTAGGAGTCAGTTATAAAGATCGGGTCTAAATCAAGGAAATTCTATGCCGACGCCTTAGTAAGTTTGTGACAGAGCGTCGCATGAGGTTTGCGGGACATGTTCTTCGACAAAATGAATTTCGCATAATAAGAGTTGCGATGACATGGAGGCCATAACGAGAAAAGAGCAAACAGGGACATCCTAGTACAACTTGGCGCCACACTTTCATTTAGGTTCTCAGAGCA
This sequence comes from Biomphalaria pfeifferi, assembly GCA_030265305.1. Taxonomy (NCBI): domain Eukaryota; kingdom Metazoa; phylum Mollusca; class Gastropoda; family Planorbidae; genus Biomphalaria; species Biomphalaria pfeifferi. The sequence goes on from JASAOG010000076.1 coordinate 2,090,402, forward strand.
GGTGGGAAGAGGCTTCAGACATTGCCAGTGACAGATTTTTGTGGAAGCAGCTTACCGCCTAATGCCCCGAACGACGCGGGAGGGTCTAAGCCAGTAAGCATAGCACATAAGGTTTTTGAAATAAAACTTTTAATTGCAGGATAATGCACCGTAGATACCTCAGAATATGCAATTTGTTGGCTTTCAATACCGGAAATAGTGTTTGGCGGCGGGGCTCACAGCGCTCCCTCAGACCCCCTTGCTGGCAATGGCTGGGTGTCTACATTTTTTTTACTAACTCCAGGTCAGAATATAATAAAGATTAATTATGTACACACACAATTACACACTGAAACTTACACACACATATATATATATATATATTAGCCGTCCCCCGAAAAAAATCGACCATGAAGTTTTGTAAAAACAACTATTAGAAATTAGAAAGATGAAGAGATTATGAGAGAAAAAAAAATTATATTTATTTATTTTTTTTTTTTTTTTTTTTATTTAATTAAAGTAAAGCAAAAAGAAAATCTTAATCGATCACCGGCGGCAATGGTTATGCTTGCATTGGCAAAATATGTAGGCCACAGCTGGGGATGCGTACCTACTTGAAATACTGCATTTCTCATTAATTTTCGGACTCGAAGACGAGCTTTATTATAAATATATGAGGGGATGAGAGAGAAAAAGATTGAGAAAAAGAGAAAGGAAGTGAAGCAGAGAACGTGCCAGAGTAACATAGAAAGAAAGAGAAATAAAGAGTAAAAAATGGAACAAAGAAACAGAAAGTGAAATAAAGAGTAAAAAATGGAACAAAGAAACAGAAAGTGAAATAAAGAGTAAAAAATGGAACAAAGAAACAGAAAGTGAAATAAAGAGTAAAAAGTGAAATAGCTGAAAATAAAACGAAAAAGAAAAAACAATTTTAAAAAGTTTATTTTTTTATTTAAAATTAGTTTTAGAAAAAAATAACAAGCCTACAGTAAGATAAAACGGTTCCAATATGTTAGCCATGGAAAGAGAGGATTCAATGCCATCTTTCAAGAACCACTGATCGCTTTAACGTTCCAGCTAACGTCTGAGTGTTTAAGTGTGTACAATGTTGACAACACAGACATTTGACACCGCGACTAAATGAAACCATTTCAGTGACAAGAGATTCTGTTGGTTTTTTTCCCCTTTGCGTGTTAAGTAGAAGCAAGTCAGATAAACCTTTTTGTTTTGTAAATAAGGTCTGTCTGGTCACTATGACATAGACTGAATCACGAAATCATATTCCCACTCGAACATGTAATGTGTGGTCAAATAAATATAGATCTACTCTATGATGTGCTTCTACAGATCCTTCTAAAGATTTGATGTGGTCACATGGATCTACACTAGAAGGATCTGGAGAAGCTCAAAGATCTTCTCGATAAAATGATGTACTTAAACAGATCCTTCTAAAGGTCTGGTGTGGTTAAATAAGACAATAATAATAGTATGATCTAGCTGTTGTAGTTATTAACATACTAACATTGAACACATCCTACGCCCGCTGATTTGTTCCCAGGCTATATATTTGTTTATTTATTCTCACTTCCCATACACGGACCTCACTTCAACCCCCCCCCCCCGACCAACTTTTAGCTCGTGATTTCTTGTATCTATCAGACTAAAATGGAACGGCCCGCTCACCTTCTCTCTCTCTCTCTCTCTCTGGACTCTCCTTTTTGTTGTTTTTTTATCCTGTGCATCGTTATGTTCTCCGACAGACGTTTGACTTTTACAGCCCTCCTTCCTCCTCGACACATACACGCACACATACACATACACACACATACACGCACACATACTTTTCGGCCATGAATTAAAGAGTAACTTTTACTTTCGCCCCGCCATCCCGCCCACTACAAAATGTTCTACGAACAATCTCTTGACTTAATCATCGACAAATTTAATATACTCTGAGTTGTCTTTCTGACGGACCCCCACCCAATCCCCGCTTTCACAACTGTCGTCCCTTTTTTATTCTAATGATATCCCTAACTTTTGGATAGAAACATCCCCACACACTTTTCTGAATTCTGGACCTAGCACCTTTGTTTAGTTTGACTTTTTTTTTTCATCCTTCTAGAATAGGAAGGCATCGCACACCATCATTTTTAGGCCTAATGGAATAAAATGCATTTTCCATAGACCTCAATGAAATTCCCCCCCCCCCCCCTTTTTTTTTTGCATTGTTTTGGCATTGTGTTCTCTAAAATAAAAAGAGAAATATCAGTTTTGTTTATTTATTGTACTCGTAAATAGGACTCCTTTATTAGTACGTTGAGAAGAGACAGTGCACAGATTTTTGTAGTCCTATCTAGACACGTACATGCGCTCTCTCTCTCTCTCTTAAACAAAACAAAAAAAAAAAAGAAATAGACTCTAAATCTATCCTTCAGATGCTATTAGATATATTTTTGTTTCTTTACTTAAAGGAAGAGTAGATACAAATACAAAATGGTATCAGGGAAATTGGAAAATTAATTGAATTAGAAACAAGATTACAAAGAGAGTTTGTGTTGCCACACAAACTCAGAGGCGGCCCCCGTGGGAGACGGATCCCTGTCGGATCCGCATATTCGCTGGTCCACTAAGGATGGCATCGAGCAGGGTATGAAACCGATACCGTAGAGATAATCAGTCCTGCGCGCTAACCGAACTACCAGGCATTGCTCTTAATCTAATGACTAACTGGTTACAAACTAATAGCCTACTATTGATAATATATCTAAACTAGACCAAGAAATTCTAGATCTAGATTCTATAATGATTTTAATTAGAACTTAAATCTAAATCTAGTTTTTAAAATCTAGCTCTAGTGTAAGAAAAAAATCTAGATCTAGTGTAAAAAATCTAGATTAGATCTAAATCTAGCTATTATGTCTTTTTAAAATGCGAGTCACATTATCTTATCTTATCTTATATAATACAGACGTTACTTCAAAAAAGAAGATGATTACGTCCTACGCGTCATGCATTTAGTCATGCATATTAACCAATGACTTAAATTCTGCCAAGTCAGTGGTTTTTCTGGCTAGCTCAGGCAACCCATTCCATGCTCTAATAGCACTAGGGAAGAAGGAGTATTTGTACAAATTTGTCCTAGCATATGGGACGAGGAATGTGCCTTTATTTTTGTGTCTCTCAGAGTATTTTATTAAATTTTGTCTTTGTATTTGAAGATTATGGTTCAGTGTTTTATGTATAATTGCTACTTTACTTTTGAGTCTTCTGTCCTGAAGGCTTTCTAAATTTAGTGATTTTACTAATGGTGTTACTCTAGTCAAATGTGAATATTCGTTTGTTATGAATCTCACTGCTCTATTTTGTGTTTGTTCCAGTTTCTTTATGTTTTCTTGAGTTGAGGGGTCCCAAACGGTGGATGCTTATTCTATTATTGGTCTAACCAAGGTTAAATAACATTTTAGTTTTATGTTCTTATTTGATTTATAGAAATTTCTTTTAATAAACCCTAATGCTTTGTTGGATTTTTTTATAGTTTCATCAATATGTGGATTCCATGACAGTTTTTTAACACCTAGGTATTTTGCGTTTTTAGTCTGTGTTACTGGCTTGCAATGGATAAGATAAGTGGAATTAATTTGTTTTAGTTTTTTTGTTACTCTTAACAACTGAGATTTTTCTGGGTGGAGAGACATGCTCCAATTTGATTCCCATTTCTGTAATTCATCTAATTCTCTTTGTAAAATATTTGTGTCTTGTGTTGTTTTTATTGTTCTATATATTATGCAATCGTCTGCAAATAATCTGACTTTTGCTCCTGAACTAATGCAATTTGGTAAATCATTTATGTAAATTAAAAATAGTAGTGGACCCAAGACTGTTCCTTGAGGTACACCTGAGTTTACTGTTATCGGTGTTGATTTAGAGCCATTTATTATTACAGTTTGTTCTCTCCCTATCAGAAAATCTTTCATCCACTGATGCAGTGGACCATAAATGCCAAAATATTTTAATTTTTTTAAGCAAACTAAGGTGGTGAACTTTGTCAAAAGCATTGGAAAAATCTAGTAAGATAGCATCTATTTGTTCACTATTATCTAAACCTTTTGAAAAATCATTACGAGGTTTAATAAACATTACTATACCGAGTTGTTTTAGCATTTAAAGAATGTATTCCATATGACGTCAAAGAAAAAAAATTCCATTACGTCACACGTCCTAGTTAGACTAAAAAATGTCATCTATACGAGCAGCTTCTCGAGGGATCATAGACATTGGTGCACCGAGTGAGATTTTTTAGCATTTCATTTGATGTGCTAGTTAGGGTTAATATATATATATAAGGATTAAAGACGCTTTTTTTTTGTTTTGTCTGTCAGTCTGTCTGTCCGTTATGTTAATAGCGAGAAAAAAATAATAAAAGTTATTAAAGTTATTAAAATTTAATTTCCCTTTCGAAACATCGCATTAGTTTTAAGTTTCTATAATAGATTGTTCCGGATGTTTATATATTTATAGTGAGAGAAAATAAGAATTTCAGATTAATCAAATGCCGTTAATTAAATTTGTGGGATGGTCTATTATGAAAATTGGATGTACCATAGCCTTATGGAGATTTTTTCAAACCATACTCTGGTGTTAGGAAGTTGTTTTCCTTAAAAATCGGAGCATAATATTAACGATAATTAAATTTTTCTAACGTTTTAGCTAGAAAATTAAATGTAGTGTAAGAGAGAAGTGCGATTTTACATAAATAGAGTTAAACTATTTTTCATTAAAAATCCGGAACAACCAATTTTCGTAAATGACAAAATTATTTGTTTTATTTATTTGAAGAGGGATTTCAAACATTTATTAGCGTTATTAGATTTTTCATATAAAACTCTGATCATTTTTGGCGACGATTTGTAAGAAAATTAAGGTAATGTAGGTCAATTTCTTTTTCGAAACTGAATCCGGAACATCCTTTACCGATTAAATAACTTTTATTATGTTTCGGCAAGAAAATTAACTGTAAAATAAGTCTAAAAATTAATTTTCAATAATCTTTTCTAGTAAATTACTTTCTTATTTTAAAATCCTGACTAACCTATTGTCGATATTTTTGAAAAAAATAAAATTATTTGACATATTTTTGTTTTAAATTAAAAATTCGGAACAATTGATATTGATAAATAAACTATAGTGACGTAGTGTCAAAGAATATAAGTGTAATATTAGTTAATATTTAACAATATATTAAAGATCATGTGTTTCTTACAATGTTTAAGCATGGAAATAAAATCTAATATAAGTTAGAAGAGCAAACAAATATTCATTGGCATTGATTTGTTTTTCACAAAACATCCGAAACAATCTATTATAGATACTTAAAACTATTGCAATATTTCTGAATGAAAAATTAAAGGTTAAATCAGATTTACAATAGCCTCAAGTGTTTTTTATTAATCTAATCGTGACGGACAGACCGACCAACAGACAAAACGCACAAAAATAATCTTCTTTTATTCGGATGGGGGCACTAAACAAAAAATAAATAAAATCTGATTTTTTAAAAAAGTTTAAGGAATTGGTTTAGCACCATAGCATGTGGCGACGTTACGCTACTGCACGAAAGTCGCTGCATAAAAAGTCCATTTTTAAAAATGTTCGTGATATTTACATACAACGTGCATTATTAGCCTTTATAAACAAACAGAAATGTTTTCTTTTAATTTTAGCAGTTAGTTGACCAGAAAAAAACATCTTTAACTATTATTTATATTTGTTGTAAACATTTCCTGTACATTTTATAAATATATTTGACTTGGTGATACTGAAAATACACAAAAGTTGTTAATCTCTGTTAGAATATTGTAACATTGCCTCCCTTACATTTACGTAATTGTTTTAGAATTGGTGTATTTTTAAGAAAAAATCGCTTGCATAATTAATTTTATAAATTAAACGGTTTGCTTTTAGAAAACCAAAAGTAGCCGTTGCACCTAACTTTTTCAAGCCGGATTTAATGATGAAATAATATTTTTCATATCTCTCCTAGTTTTCGAGATCTGAGTGTGACAGACGGACAGACGGACATTTTGCACAAACCTAATAGCGGCTTTTTCCCCTTACGGGGGCCGCTAAAAAAGAAAAGAATTAAAAATACGGAAGTGCTATTTCTATTTATGCTTTTTGATTGCGGTCTTTTGGGCAAATATCGAAAATAAAATACAAAGGCTTGATATAAAGGTTACGGTTTCTCGCGAATGGCGGCGTTCAGGCTGTGAATCTGTCAAAATCCTGTCTTAGCGACCACCTAAGAAATGAAAGAAACCTGTGTACGAAATTTCGTGCGAATTCGTACGGCAGTCAATGAGATCTCTGTGGTATTTTGCGCTCATAATCAAAATTTTTAACATGAGCAAGATAAAAGTGAAAGTTGTTGAACAGCGCAAACACAATAGTGATTTTCCTTATTTAGAAGAAGCAAGCAGGAAAAAATATTTTCGCTTGAAGTGTTCTGTTTATACATTTCGTAACTAACGGAGTCAGATAGATGGAGATATGTGTTTTAGATGTAGGCATCGTGCCTGCTGGCTTACTCTTTGAACCAATTACAGAGGTGTCAAGGTAAATAGAGACATCTTTGAAAATCACAAGTGAAGAATATCTTAGCTACAGGTGAAGAATATCTTAGCTACAGGTGAAGAATATCTTAGCTACAGGTGAAGAATATCTTAGCTACAGGTGAAGAATATCTTAGCTACAAGTGAAAAATATCTTAGCTACAGGTGAAGAATATCTAAGCTACAAGTGAAAAATATCTTAGCTACAGGTGAAGAATATCTTAGCTACAAGTGAAGAATATCTTAGCTACAGGTTTTGTTCTCAATGCTAATGGAAACTGCTTTCAAATAATCTTTTTTTTTCATGCAGCAAGAAAATGAATTATCTGGATTTGTTGTCAATGTTTGAAAAAACTGGAATTTTAAACCCATCAAAATGGTCTTCAGGCCATCAGGAGAATGATTACAGGGATAGGGGGTTTGAACCACCATTTAGACAGCCAAAATGATTAGCAGACCCCCAAAGAAAGTAATGATGAATGAAAGTATGCGACATGCTGAAACAGCGTTTTTCAAACTTTTACAAGTGACACTTTTCCGCCAGAACAAAATTTTAAAAAACATTCGCTTTAGCCAGCTGAGTTGTGAAAGCGGGTTGCACCCCCCCCCCCCCCCCCCCCGTCTACGTAAATTAGGGCGCCAAGTGTTTTCTTGCTATCTTAGCTACAGACATTCATTCTCCTTTAGTTTACAATGCAGTATTTTACCTAAGAACAAGAGGACAGATCAAATACAGTGTGAGGAATCAGATCTGAAGTGTGAGTGACGGCTATTGCAGCAGTGGTTGTGTTTAAAAATGGCTTGATCGTTGTTAGGTTATTCTCGTGTTCTGAAAGATGTCTCATAGAGAGCGCGTTGCTTTGGTAACAAAAACAATAGACAGAACGATAGTATCGCTCCTATTTAAACTATGTAAGTTAATCATTTAATTTATTAAAACATTGGTAGTCACGTCATTGTTACCTGACTAATAATGAAATTGAAATTAGAAGAACAATGCAACTAAACAGATTTATAGTTCTTGAAAAAAAAAGACCGACTTCGAACCCACTTTGTTATTACTTCAAGGCCACTTGGGGAAGGGGGCCATAGTTTGAGAATCACTGAACTAAAAGTCTCTATATTTAATAAATACCGCACTCGATATAATCATGACATTTTCAACAGAAATGAGATGCTAATATTTTTAGAAGAGCTATAAGATTCAGGATGACAGGTCCACTGCTAATTTTACCCATCTAAACCAGGGGTCGGCAACCGCTTTTGTCTCTTGCTTAGCTTGCTCTATTATAAAAATCTACCATATATATATATATATATATATATATATATATCCTATAATAATAGAACATTCTTTAAACCTCAAAGAGAAGTATTTTCGACCTGAAAATGTCACCTGCAGGTTACATGGTAAGTTCGTCCGTACTTCTTCAGCTCTTATCGTTTCAATATTTTCTACCTTGTACCATTGCAGGTAATTCTGTGGTTATTATTGAACCTATTGTGATTATTAATTTACAGTTCTTGAAAATAATAATAATAAAAAACCGACTAACCACTTTGTTAGCACGTCACAGATGGCTGCCTGGTCGTTCGGTATGCGCGCTGGACTGTCGTTCGGACTTCTCGATGGTCCTGGGTTCATACCCTGCCCGCTGCCATCTCCGTCGTTCTGTTGGAGGTTCGGACTAGGAAGTAAATTATCTTGAACTTTGAAGGAACATCCGAAGCATATAAAACATTTTACAAGCAAACATTTATTGTTGTTATTGTTGATATTATTGTGGGACTTCTTATGGCCCGACAGTTACGCTGGGCAGGCCACGTATCCCGTATGGGAGACGAACGTATGCCAAAGGCAGTCTTTTTTTGGTGAGCTAAAAGGTGGTCGACGTAACAGAGGCGCCCCACGGAAACGCTTCAAAGACCAGCTTAGGCGTCACTTTGCTTGGCTGACATAGAAGAGACACCTGGTTGCATGTGGCGTCGGAACGAGACAGCTGGAGGTCACTCACGAAGGCATCGGGATACACATTTGAGACCAAAAGAAAATCAGCTGCCGAGGACAAACGCAGACGACGAAAAGAAAATCTAAATCGACCACCTGCGGACAATGGTTATGCTTGTCCTGGATGTGGCAAAATATGCAGGTCACAGCTGGGGCTGCGCAGCCACGGGAAATACTGTATTCCTCATTAATCTTCAGACTCGAAGACAAGCCTTATTATTATTATTATTGTGATTATTAATGTTGTAATTGATACTTTTTTGTTGTTGTTGTTGCTGTTGTTAATTTGGATTTTCATTTTAATTGATTTGTTTCTTTCTATTACCTAAACTTAAATTCAAACAATTAAAATACAACAGTTTGATCGAAACTTTACATAAAGTCTCGCGGTTGGCTCAGCTTCGCAGCACGGGTCAAAGACATGGACAATTGACAACGCTAGTGATAGTTTAGCAATAAAAGTTAGTGCCAGTGGATTGAAATGTTGGCTCTTAGGATCGATGGATCGATTGAAAATCTTCCAGTTAGTAGAAAATTTTAATCATTTAATTCGGGACAATCAATTTCCAATAAACCGAACAATTTCATTTTTCTGTTGCATTTTACGTCTCGAGAGACGATCTTTTCCTTAGAATAGATTCTAGTTTGGTGATAGAGTATTGATGTTGTGCATTGAAAAATTGTATAAGTATTATATGCAAGACCATGCGCAAAATATTCCTGAAAGTCTATTGTTTATTTAAATCTTCAGTGGATACATGCGGGATATTCCACTTGCGTATGTTCTAGGTATAAATCCTTAGACCAATTTTTAATTAAAGATGATATTATTTAGAAAAATTAGCTAGTATTTTTTTTTTCAAAAAGATGTATATAAACTGTAGAATTTCTAGGAAAATCGTAAGATCTGTTTTCGAGATCCGTGTCTAGCCTGTGTCCAATGTCCAGCTGACGTGTTGAACCCATGAAGAGTTTGCTAGCTGGTAGGAGAACTTGCAGAACTTTAAACCAATGCTAATGGTAAAACAAATGTTACTAGACGGAAGACATCGGGGGCTTATGACTTATGTGTGCTTCTAGACTGGAGTACTAGCATAGATCTGAAAAACAGTCTGAAATTGTATCAAATTGTAAATTGTAAATGATATATCTTTAAGCAAATCTTTATGTTTTTAGATAAGTAGGAACATCTGGAGCTTTGTTTCAGTTGAAATGTAGTTTTGTTTGGTATTCTTATAATAGTATTATAATATGGTGCGTTAAACGTGCGTTGTATTTGTCTATTTAATAAAAAATTTTTACTTAAGAACAAAAAATAATAAGAATAACTTTGAGCTTCGTTTTCAAAATGAATGGGAAAAGGTAAGAGGTAACCTAAAGAAAGAAGAAGTTCCCCTTTCAGACCTAAAGGTCATGATGGTCATCTGTTTCTGTTGCCCACAGTTAACAAGAGTGTCATGTGGCAAGCACAATGACCAACCGCCTGTCAGGTACCTTTAGAACTGTATAATCCCGAAATTAAAAATCCCCAGTCTTCACTGGAATTCAAACTCGGGACTCTAGGTTCGGAAGCCAAGCGCTTTACCACTCAGCCTAAAGAAAAATTATTTTCTTAACTCAGCTAGATCTACAGACTTACTGGAGTAATGAAATTATTTGACACGGGGAAATACACATTAAAACACTAAAAAATGTTAAATAGGTTTTCTAATCTGTTATCTACAATATAAAATGTTTATGTAAGATTTCTCTTCTTTCTTTTTCTTTCAGCCCCCTCAGACAAAGAAATGTATTATGGCCAAGAGAGCGTATTACAAAATAATATCAAGTCTAGACATACTTTCCTTTAGCCTGAGAACTGAATGTTCTCTAGGATCTATCTCTGAAATTGTCAATCGTAAAGTTTCATTCAGAGATTCACTCAGACACTTGTTTGATTAATCTAAAGAGAGAGAGGACGAGAGAGAAATGAAGAAATAGTGAGAGGTGAGAGAGAGAGAGAGGCTCAGAGACTAAAGATTCCATTGTTGATATGAAAACGGTTTTTCCACATTTCTTCTTTTTAGATATTTAATATTGAAGATGCAAACAAGAAGAAGAGAACTCCTTTACAGAACTCCTTTACATAACTCCTTTACAGAACTCTTTTACAGAACTTTTACAAAACTCCTCTACAGCCAGCAATTGACAATGAACTTACATAAACAGTTTGACCACCGGTCAGACAGCTTTTAAACCACTTCCATCAGATTTGATATTGAGTTCTCGTCCCATCTCACAACTAAATCTCTGATTTTTTGTTCTGACTTAGAATGAATTGAAAGTTTTTAACCGATAAAAAAAAAAGGTAAAACATTATGAAAGTTTGGTGTCAGAAGACGGTTGGCAGGATTGGATACTCGCATGATTGCTTTGATATTTTGTGAACGTTAAGCTCAGCATCAGCCAATTATTTGTCGACGGCAGAACTTTTGTTTAATAAGATTTAGTAAGATAGATTCACTGAAGTGATTAATGTCTGCGTTTCAGAAATACACGTGCTTAAAGATAATGCAAGAAAATGAACGCATTCAGGCTTATAGAGGTGGGATCTACAGATAGAAGTGGGGTCTACAGATAGAAGTGAGATCTACAGATAGAAGTGGGGTCTACAGATAGAAGTGAGATCTACAGATAGAAGTGGGGTCTACAGATAGAAGTGAGATCTACAGATAGAAGCGAGATCTACAGACAGAAGTGAGATCTACAGATAGATCTTCAGATAGACGTAATCATGCACGGTAAAATGATTTATTAAAGAGACTTACATGTGTCAGGGATAAGTGTTATGGACTTAATGTGTGTGTGTCAAGTGTCTGATGTAATTTTAGTAGGGTTGATGCAGATGAGCAATTAAAAGATCTGACAGCTGAGGAAAGAAATACTGCGTCAATTGTGGTTATTGTATGTTAAAAGTATAAGTGAGTCAAGAGATGTTTTCAATCATTCGACATCCCGTGTTTTAGTATTGTTGTACAATGAAATTGAAAACTATAAATATCTGTTAATGAATTTCTTTTTTTTTCCAAAGCTAATATTAACTCATTCTGCCTGTCTGTAGTTACGTCGACTTGAGGATGCTTGAGCCATAAGTGCGAATTCAGGTCGTTCCCATGATTTAAAAATAAAATGTTTTGAAAAAAGTGATAAGGGTCAAATGTCACCCAGATAACCTTTTCTTTCTAACCGTCCCTCATTATTCCCCCAACTGGTCTAGATAAATGATTGGATCATAGCGTAGTGAGAAAGCTAAAAGCATGAAATTGCGCTAAACAAAATGGTAAAAATATTTCTAATTGAACAGATTTATTGTTGTTGGGCTAGAACTATTAAAAATTCAATTACAGAATTACAGACTGTCCAAACTTATTGATAAAATTACACTTCGTATAAGCTTTGTTTGCTTCTTTTTTTAGTAAGTTGTTTGATGTTGTTTCTTTTTGTTTGTTTGTTTGTATTGTTAGTTTCCGTATCAAGTGAATACGCTACATAGACTCGCTGTCTGGAGCTACAAGCAGACACCGAGATCCATCAAGTATTACAGCCGCACTTAACCTTATTAAGGGGTGATAATGAAAGAATCTTTGTTCTTGTGTTTAGCCTGAGATTGATTGCAAGTTTGATAAGATCAATCACTCTAGGTAGTAGATGCACTATGTAACAGGTAGCTGTGGGAGGGAACAAGGGTTACCTGTTGCACCTGCTGGGCTTGTACAGTTCCAGAATGTTGAGTTACCATCAAGCATTATTGTTGTCAACTTGTATGCATTAGTGTTATCTGTAAGTATAGAGTTATACAGTATCATTACAAGTTAGAAGAGATCATAAAGACAGCGTAGGATTAAATGAATGCAAGCGAAAAATTCTTTTCCTTAAAATGACCCAAAACAAATCTGTATCCATCAAAGGGTTAAAAGAAAATAAAAACCAAGTCAATAGGCAGGGGGAATAACGAAAGATAGAAATTGAAATACCAGTTAATAAATTGGCAGTGGCGTAGCTACCAATGTGCGGGTGGTGCGGGCCGCACAGGGCACCAAGTGGAGAGGGCACCAAATTTCTCCCTGTGTGTATTAATTTCCTATTTCCCTGAGCGTTTCAGTAAAAACGACTAATTGTATGGACACGAACAAACATAAACGACTGTATTTTAAACATGAACTAACGATTTATAAACTAGTCATGTCGCTATTTTGTTTAATCTCCTAAACTATTTCTTCCTTACAATGTAAGCTATAGAACAGTTTGAATCTAATTTACTAGATTTATTTCGGACACACGGTACAATGAATTTATTACAATATTGGGGAATCACGCTAAAAAAAAAATCATACAGCAAGTACAACAAGCCAAATATTTCTCTATTATTTTGACATTACACCTGACATCTCAAAGCTGGATCAAACTTCCCAAATTTTACGGTGCGTTGTCATGGATAATGACGGGGTTCAGGTTCGTGAGTCTTTTGTTGCCTTCATCGACACAAAGGACAAGCATGCTGCTGGAATCACTGAGATGATTCTAGAGAAATAGCGTTCGGATGGCTTAGACATAATGGACTGCAGGGGTCAAGGCTATGATAATGCTGCGGTCATGAAAGGTCATTAAGGTCATCAAAGAATTAACAATATTTGATTAATGAATACATATTATTTTGAACAAAAAAGTAAGGTTTTGCAACGTTATTAATTAGTTAGTTGTTGGTTTTTTTTTTGGGGGGGGGGATCAAGATGAGGTATTGCACCAGGCATCCTATACTCTAGCTACGCCACTGTAAATTAGTTAGGGAATAACAAAAGATAGAAATTAAAGTATCAGTCAATAAATTAGGCAGGGAATAACAATAAAAAGAAATTAAAATACCAGTCAATAAATTAGGCAGGGAATAACAAAAGATAGAAATAAAAGTATCAGTCAATAAATTAGGCAGTGCATAACAAAAAAATAGAAATTAAAATACCAGCAAAAAAAATTTTAAAAAAAATAACTAAGTAGTTGTATCAATTAGTTTGGATCAGTCATTTAATTGAATTTGTAATAGATCTAGATAAACAAAATAAATCTGTCAGATTACAAATATTTGTACCAATTGTTTTTATTTAGCACAATTTCATGCTTTGAGCTTGCTTTCTCAACGAGTTCTGATCCTATCTCTTGTCTGGACCAGTTATGGAAAGGGATGGTGGAGAAATAAAGGAGTATAGGAGTAACCACTGTAACAGAGAAGTGCTTATGAAAATAAGAAGGTTTTATGTTTATCTTTTGTTAGTGTCAAACTTTGAAGCAAAGTATAAAGAAGACTAATTCAACTTATACCACCACATCAGTCAAGTACAATTTCTTTCCCTTTTTCGATACAAAATAATTAATTAACAATAGGTAATTGGCTAATGGTTACTTTATTTTTTTTATTGATTCTTGTTTTGTCACATAAAAGAAATAAGTGTGCAAAATTTCAGCTTGATCTGAGATTGAGTGTGAGAAAAATCCCGTGTACAAACTTTTTACCAGACAGACAGACAGTGTGAGTTGATTTAAGCTTTGTAAAAACACATCCGATGAATCCCAACGATAGTCATCAAAACTTAAGCCAATAAACATGAAAAAAACGAATAAAATCCAGTTTATCCAACTATTGTTATCCACTTCAGACAGAGCAATTATCCATTTATTGTTATCCACTTCAGACAGAGCAATTATCTAACTGTCACTATTCGCTTGAGACAAATTGTTCCTCTCCAACTAAACAAACAGAAATACTTTTATAGTTTTTGTACAACCATGCTGTCTTTTTACCTAGTGGACATCTGTCAACATTTGTACATATGGAGGTCATTAAGTTTTACTTTTTTAAAAATCTATATCAATGATTCAATGACTTCAGAAAATGTCTCGAATAAATCGATCAGGCTTTAAATGTCGGGGTTTCCAGCGTTGTACTATTTGATTGAGCTTCATGGAAACTTTACCTAGCAAACACTGTTGTTACGTTCTGGACTGCACTTTCAGTTTAGTAAACTGTTTCAGTAAGTCAGACAAAAATTGTAAAAGTACATTCTAGATGCCCAGAATGAGACCAGTTGTTATCTAAACTTATTCAGTGAGACACAAAAAAACAAAAATGCAAAAAGATTCTATTATGTATTAGCAGTCGTTTTATTTCTATAACTATGTCAGTAATCACCTGAAATACTAAATTGTTTGTTGCGGTGAACTGCAAGATGTCAATTAAATGTTAACCCTTTTTCTTTTCTTTAGTGCAATCATTATTTATTTCTTAAAGTCTAAACAATAGAAAGAGAATAATGATCATCAACATTGAATAGCACATTTTGTTGTTACAGTTGCAAGAAATGATTAACAAAATCTCTAAGTCAAAATAAAAGAAACACTTTTTGTTTGCACTATCACGCAAAGACATTTGTCACTGTGGCAGGTCAGTAAAAACTTCAACAGCTGCACAACCTTATCATAAACTTTAAGATCTATGCATTTGCCACCGAGGTCCATGTTTATCACAGTAATCAACGTTGGTGCCAAATTTCTAGACGTCTCTACCCCCATGAGACTTTTCCCTATTTTTTCCCCCGGAAACAGGTTGGACGGCTAGGGGTTAGCAGAAGTCTACGTTTTGTTAAACGTATATTTTACTTTATGTTCGAACTTCACAATCACGGACATCTAATCGCTTAACATTCAGCGGAAGACTTCTTTATTGAAAAAGATTGTTCGTCTATCATACTAACTTAAATGCATTAGCACAAGTTTTTCTCATTCATATAAGAAATATCGAATGTACATTTGTTTAGAGGCCTTAAATAAACATTTCTCTACTTTCTAGTTAGATAAGTCGGAAGTTTCACATTTTAATCACATCGAACTGAAGATAATGGACCAAAAAATTGTGTTCTTGCGTCATCCGTAAACAAAATCCTTCGATCTATTATTTCGTGTCATCTGTTCATCTGTTTCTCCGATTATTACTTTTGTATGTCTCCCTCTGAGTCTAGGATGTTTTCTGGTCGCTTGAACAATCGAAAATGAAATTCTCCGCCCCTCTCCAAGTCTGAGGAAATGTTTCTGGTCTGTCAGCTCTCTTTTCCCTGAGGGCCTTATCGCCTGCACCCCAATCCTGATAATTCTGAGTCTTCGGCTCCGGCTTTAATAGTAAGAGACACTGAATTATTAGTGCTATAATTGACTGGAGAAGGCCATGTTGTAATTATTTGGTCGAGTTCAATTGTTTTCCAACAGATTGCACTGTATAGCTGACCTAGGGATCGGATAGATTCAGCCGAAGTAATTAAAATTGATCCGTTGTATTTCTTTCATTAAATATATATCTTGGTTAATTTAAATGGATCCCATGTGTTTGTCTGTTAAATAAATTCAACTATTTGACTAACATTTAATTTTTTTAAAGTAGAGCCAAGTTATCATCTATTCACAATTGAAGAGATTAGACACAGGGCTACTACAGCGACTGACCTCACAATGACCTGCTAACTAGTGTAAAAAAAAAAGTAAACTAAAACTCTATGATCATATTACAAGGTCTTCAAGGCTCGCAAAGACCTTCTTTCAGGGAACAGTACCAGGAAAAAAAAAGAGGCAGAGAATGCGATGGGAAGGCTATATAACAGAATGCAAAGGCCTGCCATTGAAAGAGGTTCTAACTAAGGCAAAAGACAGGGTAATGGAGAAAGACCATTGAAAAATCTTGTGTGGTGCAAAAAACGGTCCAACAGACTAAGGGATAGTTGAGGTGAAGTGTGTTTGTTAGTTTGTTGGTGGAGGTGTATAGGCCTAATACTGTTTAAGTAAGCTGTGTCTCTAGATCTATGGCAGACAAAATCCAATAAAAACCTAACGTGTAAAGAGAGGGATACAAAAGGAAAACAAAAAAAGAATACTCAGGTATTAGAGAAGTCACGGGCAAAAACAAACGGCTGGCTGGGGAGCGCTATAAAGCGGACATAGGACATACTCATACTCAAGTTTACTTAGGGGAGGGAGCTGGTTGTTGGGGGGGGGGGGGGAGAAAAGTGATCTAGAATTCACAGGCCAGAAGGGAGTGTGTATGGGTGGGCAATTTAAAGCAGGCTGTTCCAATTCAATGTAACATATACTAGAACACACTGGCCAAAAGGGACGTTATTAAAACGAGGGTAGTTTTATTGAAAGTGAGGCGGCCTAAAGGTTCGTGGTTGGGAAAGATGGCTTTATATTGGAGGATGACAAAAATGTAGGTGATTTTATTGTAATGCTGACAGCTCCACTGAATATACAAGGGCCAAGAGTGTGTGTAGTTTCATTTAAAAGTAGTGAGTGTGATGTGGGGGGGCGTTATAATGCAAGGAAACGAGAAAACTAATGGGCCTAAGAAGTGTTTGTCCATACCCTAAATAAGGAGCTTTCAACCGTAGCGTAGTAAGGCCTACGGGTATCTGCTCTTCGTATACAGTTCCAACAAGATAATTTGTAACTTTTACTGTCGGGCTTGTGCATTCATGCTGCAACGTTAGTTCCACAATAGTAGCAGAACTAACTTTGAGTTAAGAGTATAAATAAAAGTTTGTGAATTTGGAGGGACTATTGTTGATTTGGGACTAATGTTGATTTGGGACTATTGTTGATTTGGGACTAACGTTGAGTAGTATGACTATGGAGAAACTAACTTTGGATGCGAAAACACCAGAGAAATGCTAAGCAAGATTTTGGATGAACTTCTAGTAGTTGTATAATCTAGATTGTACAGTTTAACTTCGAAGAAACTGAGGATGAGTATGAAGAAAAAACGATGTCTGTGAATATGAAGATACTAACGAGGTTGGTGATTAAAATTCTCAAAATTTTGTACATCTACATGGTAACCATTTGCACAAGTTCAAAGTTACCAATGAGTTCATCCCTTCTTGTCTCCAAATATGGAAACTGCAGACGTAACTATTAATATGTTAAAAACTATTTCTTGGATTGATAATCATTTGATAATGATGCATCAATTTTTCTACGACGTTTGGGGACCTTAGGCATGGAGCATAGATGTGAGCCCTAGGAATGGAGCTTAGATGTGAGCCTCGGTTTACTTACCCTCCAAAATAAAGAGGATAGAAATATCCAAAAGTTTTATTTATAATTATGTTCCACAATAAGTAACATCAGAACGCCATTCCCTGTTGTTTCTATCCTTTACACCAGAATGTCATTCCTTCTTGTTTCTATCCTTTACCTCAGAACGTCATTTCCTGTTGTTTCTATCCTTTACCTCAGAACGCCATTTCCTGTTGTTTCTATCCTTTTCATCAGAACGTCATTCCCTGTTGTTTCTATTCTTTACATAAAAACGCCATTCCCTGTTGTTTCTATCCTTTACATCGGAACGTCATTCCCTGTTATTTCTATTTTTTACATCAGAACGTCATTCCCTGTTGTTTGTATCCTTTACATCAGAACGCCATCTTGTTGTTTGTATCCTTTACATTAGAACGCCATTCCCTGTTGTTTCTATCCTTTACATCAGAACGTCATTCCCTGTTGTTTGTATCCTTTACATCAGAACGTCATTCCCTGTTGTTTGTATCCTTTACATCAGAACGCCATCTTGTTTTTTGTATCCTTTACATTAGAACGCCATTCTCAGTTGTTTCTATCCTTTACATCAGAACGTCATTTCCTGTTGTTTCTATCCTTTACATCAGAAAGTCATTCCCTATTGTTTCTATCCTTTACATCAGAACGTCATTCCCTGTTGTTTCTTTTTTTTACATCAGAACGTCATTCCCTGTTGTTTCTATCCTTTACATCAAAAAGCGATTCCTTGTTGTTTGTATCCTTTACATCGGAACGTCATTCCATGTTGTTTCTATTGTTTACATCGGAACGTCATTACGTTGTTTCTATCCTTTACATCGGAACGTCATTCCCTGTTGTTTCTATCCTTTACATCGGAACGTCATTATCTGTTGTTTCTTTCTTTTACATCGGAACGTCATTCCCTGTTGTTTCTATCCTTTACATAGGAACGTCATTCCCTGCTGTTTCTATCCTTTACATCGGAACGTCATTCCCTGTTGTTTGTATCCTTTACATCAGAAAGCCTATTCCCTGTTGTTTCTATCCTTTACATCAGAAAGTCATTCCCTGTTGTTTGTAGCATTTACATCGGAACGTCTTTCCCTGTTGTTTCTATACTTTACATAAAAACGCCACCCTTTTTGTTTCTATCCTTTACATCAGAACGTCATTCCCTGTTGTTTCTATACTTTACATCAGAACGCCATTCCCTGTTGTTTCTATCCTTTACATCAGAACGTCATTCCCTACTGTTTGTATCCTTTACATCGGTACGTCATTCCCTGTTGTTTCTATCCTTTACATCTGAACGCCATTTCCTGTTGTTTCTATCCTTTATATCAGAACGCCATTCCCTGTTGTTTCTATCCTTTACATCAGAACGCCATTCCCTGTTGTTTGTATCCTTTACATCACCTTTTCATAAGTTGAAAGGCGTAAGAGAAATCTACTAGTTAAAAAACTTCTCGTTAATAGTCGCCATCTACATGAGTACATAACATCGACTCTTAACTACTATCTGTTTTCATTTAATATCGTCTCTAATTTTACAGTTATTTCACATCATCATTTATTTGTTTAACATATATACCTTTATTTAGCATTACCTTCTATTTAAAATCAAATCGCATTTTATTCAGCATCGTCTCTAATTTAAACATGTCTCCTACTTAGCATTGGCTTATCCCTAACATTATCTGCAACTTAACTTACTCTGTTTCAAAAAGTTACGTTTGCAAAAGATGACAAAACAATCCAACGGGGTAGGAGGGGGGCCACACAGAAATAACATTAGATCTACAGGTTTGATTGGCACAATGAAGCCAGTAGACATTAGACCGATGTATTTCATTCAGACCAATCCTCAAATAAATTGTCACACAGACTAACCACATAACAAATAAAGATCAACATCTCTTCTATTAGCATATCTTTGAACATTGTTAGTAAATGAATCAATCGCCTTTTAATCAAAATGATGGCATTCTAACAATCATTTTTCAACCATAAATCAGTCCCTACGTAAATCGTATTCCTAAATATCGATGACTTAAGTCATAAACTATGATTCACTAATACAAAACACAACCATTTACAAGAGTATGAAAAACACAGGAAACATTGATAGGGGTCTGCTTCTTCCTCAATGCTATTACAGCAGAAAAAAGGTTGCCTGAATCAGACAGGAAAACTAATCACTTTGAAGATTTTCTAATTAAAATGCAAGACTAGACACATTGTATACGCGTAGGGTGTAATTATTTTCTGTTAAGAAGGAATATTTGATAAGATAAGATAAGATAAGATAGTCTTACCTAATGCAAGAATCAATCCAATAGCCAAGAAACAATCACGTCCAAAATTTCTTGTAGAAGAAACACTATCAACACCGTCGTGTCTTGTATTCGTTCTGAGCCTGTAACAGGAGATGAAAATAAACTGGCGGCTCACTTAGATCTGTGTGCATTGACCAAGTGCAATACAGTTAACTAGACACGAGATGTCCTGACGCGGTTTACACAAGGGTCAGCACCGAGCGTTTTATTGGGTGGCAGTGTAGGGCCAATATTACCGCCCAGTCTCTTGACAACTTGGAGTTTCTCAATGTCCCTCCCAACTCACTCACTTCTTCTTAAACTTAGCAATGGGAGAGGGGAAGGAGGCTGACCTGGATGACACAGACACACATTTCTGAATGGACACGTCCGACTTAGACTAAATGGACGGGATCAGGTGTTTCATTTTTTTTTTACCAAAAATAGTTTACGTTGTGAATAGATGGGGTTACAAATCACTTTCTCTAATAACACTTTTTTTAAAGACTATTTTCAACAAATATTTCTATCAAAATAAGTAATTAGATCTAAATTTAAACAAACACATCTATATATTATCTAAGCTGGAAAAACTGCTTTTCATCTTTCTTAAAGCTGATCGAATTGTGCTAGTCGAGACTGCAGTGTCTTAATGTTGGTACTCGCCATTCGTTCTAGATCTATATCGAGCCCTAACGTTGAGATCTATACACATGCGCTTAAGGGCGCACCAGCGCACTGTTGAACACTGGATGTGGTTGGAAGGTTGAGATGAGCTAGAAGAGTCAGTTGAGAACGTCATTCCCTGGTGAGAACCGGTGTAGGTGCTCTATATGGGCTGTCTGGTCAGGAAGGTGTCTGAGAAAAAGTGGAAGGGTCATTCCTGTGAGTGGAAGACATTCCTGGTGGTTTCTGAAGGCAACCGTTCCTGAGACAACCAGAAGATAAAGAGTGACACAAGACTGTGACATTGGAGTAGCTGCGATAGAAGCGACATTGGCGGCGACAGTGAACCTTGCAGAAAAGTGACGACAGAGGCGTCGACATTGAACCATTTAGGAAAGTGACGACAGAGGCGTCGACATTAAACCATGTAGAAAAGAGACGACAGAGGCGTCAGTATTAAACATTGTAGGAAAACTATGCTATCTATATTTGTGGTTTCCTCATATTACCTGTAAAAAAGCCATCATCTTTTACCTAGAATAATTGTTTCACTTCAGTTTATCTCAATATAATACACAATTGGAGATTTTCGCACTAGAAGTTCTAACACGGTAATCTGATCATTCTTTCCCTTATGATTTGTAAGATCCCGTTTACTTTTTTTAAATCAATAAAATGCATAAGAGAGAAAAAGAAAAAGAAAGTGATATAAGGAAGTATGGTGACGATATAATGGAACCCACTTTGTGCTACAAACAAAAGAGCTTAGAAATATGTAAATAAAAGAGCTTAGAAATATTTAAAGTGCACAAAAATAATGACTTGGTTCTATAACATTCTTCGCTTATCAATATTTTTCATACTATTCACTGCATACACCAACAAGCTTGATATTTATGTAGCCTACATGTATGTGTTTTTTTTTTTTTTTTTGGTTTGTAGCTCCAAACAGTTAGTGTGTTAGATGTAGGCGCATTAAATTTTTTATTCAAACATAAACAAGTTGTTTTTTTATTTTGTCATATGTCCATCGCTTCTTTCCTTGTACAATTTTCAGACCAGTATTTAAAAACATTTAAACCACCTAGTGATTTCAATAGTTTCTATTCAGCCTACACAACCAAACAATCGCCCACCTTTTCTCAGGGCTACATCAGAAAAACAACATACACTCCATAACAGTATGATCATCTCCAATAATCGTTCCAATTCTTTTCACTTATGTTCAGTTCTTAGTATAATGTTCAGAACAGAATCGAACGACTTCTTTGTTTCATCTATCACAGCAGCAACACCCTAAGTTGTTATCATGACTGATCTGTTGGTTTAATGTAAAGCCTTTAATGGAATACTCAGCAGGCGGTAGGCAGAAGGAGGTCGGAGTAGATTAGATCTGGATTCCCTAATCTCATTTTGACCCAAATGTCTGTGCGTGAATCTGCCCGGTCGAACTCTATCGTTGTCTGGGTATGGAATTAAATGTTTCTGCACGCAAAAAAAAGTATGTTTGGTGTGGGTGTCTGTTGGTGTGTTTGGTGTGGGTGTTTGTTAGTGTGTTTGATGTGGGAGTCTGTTAGCGTGATTGGTGTGGGTGTCTTTTAGTGTGTTAAGTGTGGGTGTTTGTTAGTGTGTTTGGTGTGGGAGTCTGTTAGTGTGTTTGGTGTGGGTATCTGTTAGTGTGTTTGATGTGGGTGTCTGCTAGTGTGTTTGGTGCGGAAGTCAGTTAGTGTGTTTGGTGTGGGTGTCTGTTGGTGTGTTTGGTGTGGGTGTCTGTTAGTATGTTTGGTGTGGGTGTCTGTTAGTATGTTTGGTGTGGGTGTCTGTTAGTGTGTTTGGTGTGGAAGTCAGTTAGTGTGTTTGGTGCGGAAGTCAGTTAGTGTGTTTGGTACGGAAGTCAGTTAGTGTGTTTGGTGTGGGTGTCTGGTAGTATGTTTGGTGTGGGTGTCTGTTAGTGTGTTTGTTTAGAAATGTGTGCATCGCGTAAAAGGAAAACGTTGAGTTCATGTGCCCGTGTGTATACGTTTCTAACTCTAGTTGATACACACTCACTGGGATGAGGGAGAGATACAGAGAGAGAGGGGGGGGGAGAGAAACAAATAGAAGATAGAAAGACAATACAACAATGTTGAGATAGCTTTTAAATCTTGAATACGATTTTAGACTATAAGAAACATATTATACATTTCTAAATCAATCAACTCAAACAAGAAAAACATACAGAAAATACAAGATCAGTTATGTCATTAAATTTTTAATGGATCTAGACAAAAATAACAAATCTGTGCGATTAGAAATAGTTTTACCGATCGTTTTTCTTTTTTAATGTATTTTTTGTTTGTATAGCGCAGTTCCATGCTTTAAGCTTTCTTACTGCGCTATGATCCTATCACTTTCTTACTGCGCTATGATCCTATCACTTTCTTACTGCGCTATGATCCTATCACTTTCTCAATGCGCTATGATCCTATCACTTTCTTACTGCGCTATGATAGGATCACTTGTCTCACTGCGCTATGATCCTATCACTTTCTCAATGCGCTATGATCCTATCACTTTCTTACTGCGCTATGATCCTATCACTTTCTCAATGCGCTATGATCCTATCACTTTCTCACTGCGCCATGATCCTATCACTTTCTTACTGCGCTATGATCCTATCACTTTCTCAATGCGCTATGATCCTATCACTTTCTCACTGCGCTATGATCCTATCACTTATCTGGACCAGTTGGGAACAGGGATGAGGAAGAAAGGGCTATCTCTTGAGTGTTACAGTGAGCTCCTTTTAAATGTATAACAAAAACTGCTGTACCATTGGAAACCTACATCGTTCCGTCTTTAACTAGTCTAACATGATAACATATATTTAGGTAGGAAATCATTATGTATGAATTCCCTGTCGAACTTCTGTGAAGAGTTTATAGGCTTGCAAGTTGTCAGTCTTTTTTTAGTTTAATGTTTAAATATTATTTAATGTGACAGTATTCATTATTTGATTATTTTATTCAATTATCTATTGTTAACAATTTCACCTCAGTACTTTAAATAAAAATGTATATATATATATATATATACAGTGCTTTTTTTTGTGACGGTACGCACCGGTACGGCTTACCGTCACCTTTTTCAATGTGGTGGGAAAATATTACTTTTCTTTTATTTTAATGTTTATTAGTAGTTTATTGTTAGTAATATATATATATGTGGCATTTTACGTCTCGATAGACGATCTTTTCCCTTTGCAACTTCTTGTGTGACTAAAGAGGCCAATCCTTGATACACAGCTGCGATCGCAGGTTGGGCATATATAATCACCAGGCGCCGTTGCATTTTCACCCTTCTTTCTGCTTCTGTGTATGACATCTGCAATCCGTGACCCTTTCTTTATGCTCTCTCTCCAAGTGGATCTGTCCAGTGCCACCTCTTCCCAGCTGCCAGTGTCGATTTTGAAGAGCTTCATGTCGCGTTTGCATACATCCGTATAACGTAAAAGTGGGCGGCCAGCGGCTCTCCTGCCTTCTATTAGATCGCCATACAGGAGGTCCTGTGGAAGTCGACCTACTGGCATTCTAAGAACGTGGCCAAGCCAGCCAAGGCGTCTGCTGCTGATAACAGAGCGGATGTCCTGGCACCCTGCTCTTTGTAGCACTTCTTCATTGGTTATCTTATCTTGACACCTTATTTTAAAGATCCGCCATAGGCATCGGAGGTGGAAGACATTCAGCTTTTTTTCCTGCCATGAGCAGGTTGACCAAGTTTCACCTCCGTACAGCAAGGTGCTCAACACACAGGTCCAGTAGACTAGGGCTTTAGTACTGTTAGTCAGCAATATGTTGTCCCAGACTCTTTTCTGCAACCGTGACATGGTGGCCATTGCCTTGGCTATCCTGTTGTTTATGTCTTTATTCAGTAGAGTGTTGTTGGACTTATATATATATAGTTGGAACCTGGATGCGGATCTCAAAAACGGCTCTAACAATTTTTCTAAAAATTTTTGTGTTAGCTGGCCGAACAAAATTTCAAACAATAGTCTGTGAGGGAAAACTTAGGAAGAACAGATAGAGCAAGAAATCCAAAAAACGAAAAACGCATACAATAAGCATTGCAAAACAAGCCCTAGACTAAAACCCACAGGGGAAGAGAAAGTCCGGAATACCAAAGCAAACATTGAGAAGATCAGTAGACCAAAGATGGACATGGACCCAGCTGAGAGGGCATTGCCTAGAACAGAATCTGATGGCGAATTGCTGTTGCGGCCAAAGGCTTCACTTGGAGTCAAAAGGAAATAAGTCAAAGTCAAGTAATCGCTGAGAAAAGCTAGCTCATTGGCCACACGGTGAAAATCCTAGTTTGATCGTCATTATTTTTTAGGTAAAAAATGAAATAAATTCAATATTTAGCTATAGAACTAGATCTAGGTATAGATCCAACATTAGTTTTGAAAGGACTATCTCGTTCTTGAAAGGACGGGTCAAAAAATGTTTCATTGTTTTTTAATCTAACATTCATTTGTTGTTAAAAGAAAAACAATTACTCTAGAAGCTGTATAAAGGAGATAGATTTTTATTCAATCCAATGATTAATGATTTATTTGTTCCACTTTATCAAAGATCATTTTTTGTTTATTCTTTCGAAACAGAATCCTAACCATCTAGAAGAGGAAATATTCGATGAAACAAAATGTCCGCTGAAGCAACTGGCTGTGTTTAGCCTTTATGTTTCAGTCACTAGGGGAAATAAGAAAGTGAGACTGTCAAGTTTGAGAGTGTGTCGTGACAAGTTATGTGGCTAAGTCTGAATGACAGAATATTATCAGTCAACACCCCGCTAACCTTGCTAGGGAAAAAAATAACAAGACTTATGTTTCTAGGACAGACTCTATTAGTGTGCCAGTCCCAAGTGGATTTATTTTTAGACTTATTAGACTTTTTTACATCATTTAAATGTTTCAAAGATACACAAATCGTAGGCGTACAAAAGTTTTTTTGAAAACCATGCTCATCTAGACTTATATAAGCAATTACTAGCATTACACACCGGCTACGCCCGTGATTTGTTGCCATGATTGATATTGTTAAGTATGGCCGGAACAATCCTTTTCGTTTCTTTTGTAATTTTCAATAGACGGGCCACACATTGACCTTGACCTCTCAACCCGTGAGTTAGTGTATCTGTTACAATGAAACTAAAAGGACAGTTCTCTTTCTCTCCTTCTCTCTCTCTCTCTGGAACTGCCTATTTCTTGACTTAATGTGAAAAGACCCGCTTTATAACTCCACCCCCTACACACAGGCAAATATGCTCTTGGTCCGTGAATTCTAGTATCACTTTTACTTATCCACTACCCCAGCCCCTTCCCCTCGCTCTCCAGTCCACAACAAAAAGTTCTACGTAAGATCTCTGACTTTTCTTCGGCTTCTTAATTCAATATTTAATAAATCCGATGCTGCTTTCCGATCGTAACAAACACACACACAAACACACACACACACTTATCTTATCTTCTTATCTTATCAAACTCAGACACATCCGTTTTCAGTTTTCGGCCCTTTTATTACAATATCATACCGAGCTTTGTTAGCATCCTCCGAATCTCCGATTGATTAACAAGACATTTTCAGCTACAAAATTGTATATAAATAGCAGCTTCGATTAGTTTAAACTTTTTTTTTTTGCATCCTTTAATTATAAGCAAGCAATTTACGGTATAAAAAACCGCACACATTTCTTCAGACCATCAGTTTCAGGCCCAGACGAAGAATAAAAGAGTTACTTCATCCGAAAGCCCCAATAGAATTATTTTTCCCAATACTACATTTATTTTTGGATTTCTGTCTTTTAAATAAAAGGAAATATCAATTTGGTTTTATTAATTGTAATCGTCTATTTCATTTCTTTTGAATGATGAGAAATAGACTCTAGATCATAGATATAAAAAAATGTCTTTTTTTTTTATATTAGGATATTTTTTTTTAGCGCGTCTTAAAGGAAACGGATATGACGTAAGCAACTTATAAATAAAGGAGAAACGAAAATATACGAAATTTGTGTGCGATTTCTTAATATGCTTTCTATATAGACTGCGGACTTTTTTTTTGGGGGGGGGGGGGGGATACCAAAAATAATATATTAATAATAAATATTCGCTTTCGCGAATTGCGGTGTTTAGATCAGGAACCTGTTAAAGCGCGTCTTAGCAAGCACCTAAGAGTTAAAGGAAATCTGTGTATGACATTTTAAGCTCATGTGAATCCCTACGGCTGTTGATTAGATTTCTTGATACATAAATCAGTGAATGAGTCAGTGGTATTTTGTGCTTGGAATTGGAATTATAAAATTTAAAAAAAACAACATGGCGTAGTCAGCTGTAGTGTAGGCAACCGAAAACTGAGTTGTTTATTAAATTTAAAGTGGCTTTAAGTTTATTGAAATATTATATAAGCTATACTTATATATAATTCTTAAAACATATATAGATTGCATCTAGATTCTAAATCTAGAAATGCAAATACCAATAAATAATCGCATAAGTATGTATTGCCCGCTGGCCGAGTGGATAACATCGTTCTTTCAAGCAGCTAACGGTGTCAACAGCATGTGTTCGATACCCGCTTGAAACTAACATTTTCCATTATTATTTTTTTTATATATTTGATTCTAAGTTGTATAATGGAGGCATTGTCTTTTTTTAGATGTAGTTTTGAATGTTTTCCTTGCTAGCTCTATCATGTAAAACTAGTTCACAAGAAACTCTGGCCTTATCAGACGTACGTTATTATCGTAACTTCTTAGCAAATCATTTAATTTCATAGTTGCTTTATCTAGATTACAAATTTAAAAAAAAAATCGAATGCTACAAATATACATTACCTATATAACATAATTCCTTTTTTGTGTTGTTGTTGTTGTTGTTGCTGCTAACAGTTAACCTTGGAGCTAGAATAACGCTGCAGAAGAGTATCAGCGATTAAAGTCCTAAAACTCTTATAGATAATTTGTTCTCTTTCTATCGAAAACGTCATGAGTTTGAAATGATGTTGTAATACAAATGTTCTCTCTTATAAAAAGCTTTTTCACTAGCTAGTAGTTCATGGTCAACAAGGGAAATAGTGACTCTCAATTTCTCCTACAGGATTAGATTGAAATGGTTGGACCTTCTTTTAGTCTTTTTTTTTTTTTTTTTCCTCATTTGAAGATTCGATTTGTTTTGTTTTTTAAGAATGGGAGTTTATTATACTCAGTCCTAATTTGTTTGCTAGGAAAACAAAGTCTTTAGAGAATCTTAAATTGGAATGAATAAAAAGTTAAAAAATGTAAACACATTTTCTGTCGGATAGCAAGATACAATATATTTAAATGTACAATTGAAATTGCCACAAAAAAATGTATTACTTTTAACTGATTAGGTAAAAACGTCCAGAACTTTGAACTGTGATTTTTATCCGATAAGACCATCTTATATACTAAAGAAACTGCACTGTTATTTTAAAGTGGGTTACCTGACAAGTGTTAAGGCGTGTCTCTGTTTGCATATGATAGAGGAAGAGACCGAGTGAATAAATAAAATACTGTTTCTGCAATCTAGAGCTTTTTTTTTTAATGTTGCAAATTTCATCAGAATTACAAATGCTAGACTAATAACTTCATCATAATTACAAATGCTAGACTAATAACTTCATCATAATTACAAATGCTAGACTAATAACTTCATCATAATTACAAATGCTAGACTAATAACTTAGCTAACCAAAAGTGAATATTCATTTGTTTAAATATAAATATCACGGCTCTAGTTTGTGACTGTTCTATTTGCTTCGTGTTTCCTTGATTTGAGGGGGTCCAAAACAGGCTAATGTCTAGCCAAGGTTCAATAGCAATTTAATTGTATGCTCTTGTTTGATTTTTTAAATATTTTCGTCAATATGAGGATTTTGTCATAACTTTTATTTTATAAAACAACTAGATATGATGACTTTTTTTACAACTCACTCTGTCTGTCTGGTAAAAAAAGTTTGTATATGTTATTTCTCCCACACCCAATCTTGGATCAAACTGAAACTCTGCACACTTATTTCTTTTACCTGAAAAAAAAAACAATAATAAAAAACTGTTATTTAATAATTGATAATGTTACGTATTTCTGAATCTTCTGGCTAAATGTACTAGTAGGCACACAAATAAAAACACTGTAAAGAGCTTGACGACTAAACTTTCAGCTTCATATAACTTTATTGACTATTAACTCTAACAATTTGTTACTGTAACATGTAGCGTAGAAGACTGTACAATATCTGTCAGTTTACAGTTAGCTATACTTCGTTGCAATCCATCTCTTCACTTCGTTGCAATCCATCTCTTCACTTCGTTGCTATTCCTCTCTTCTCAACTTGCATGTATTCCACAGAACAGACCAACGACACACTTCCCAGTGTCGCTCCAGGTTTCCCAGAGCTGAACCAAGTCGTACTCCTCAAGTCTATCGAATCAGAGCCGAACACGTCTTACATCGACTGTAACGGCTCAAGTCCACTGTAGTTCGCTGTATAGACTTTAACGACAGTAATCCACTCCAGTTAACTCTACCTTAGTTAACTTGCATCGAGTCGTA
The DNA here is from genome assembly GCA_030265305.1 of Biomphalaria pfeifferi. Lineage (NCBI taxonomy): Eukaryota > Metazoa > Mollusca > Gastropoda > Planorbidae > Biomphalaria > Biomphalaria pfeifferi. Next base: position 2,119,700 of record JASAOG010000076.1, read on the forward strand.
CAATCTCTCTTCTACTGTCTCGCACAGTAGACAACAGTGCCGACGACTCACTCACGACTGACTTTCACATTAACTTTCTGGCTTATATAGAGTCCCTAATCGCTTCTCCAAAGTTGCACAAACACTGCTTGTATCTTCTGGAATAACACGTGAGGAAACGTCACATCCTGTCTTTATTTATACATGTAGATTCCAGAGAACACTCGCTGCAGTGTCATCAAGTCGGGGTCACACGTAGTGACCTCTATCTGTCACTGTTCATTAGTAACTGTCCCCCTACTTAGATCTGTTCGTCCCCTGGAACAACACGCGAGGACACGTCACATCCTGTCTTTGTTTGTACATGTAGATTCAAGAGAACACTCGCTGCTGTGTCATCTCGACGGGGTCATACGTTGACCTCTACCTATCACTGTTCATTTGTAACAATAATAATAATAATTTTATTTATAAAGTGCTGTTAACAAACAAAATGCAGGCTAAAGGCGCTGTAATAACATTACAAACACAAACACGAGAACTAAAATGACAAACTAATGTAAAAAAAATTTAAACAGGAATGTCTTAGTGTTCTTCTTGAAAGTAGTGTAGCATGTAGTCTGTCTGAGATCAATGGAAAGTGAGTTCCAAACCTTTGGGCCGTGCACTGAAAAAGCCCGCAGACCGTAGCTTTTGAGGGAGAAACGTGGCACCACTAGAAGTGATGAGTTCATTTAGCGCAGGGCTCTCTGAGAGACATATGAAGTAATCAGTTCTCTAAAGTACAGGGGCATCTCATTGTTATATATACACTGATGACAAAGTGTGGCCACCTTGTAATCGATTCTCGCTTTCACGGGAAGCCAATGGAGCGTGAATCGTATAACTGTGAGTCATCGGCAAAGAAGTGGTATAAGATACCTGTTGGCCGTGTGACACCGCTGAGTGGATATGTATACATAGTGAACAGTACTGGGCCTAGAACTGATACCTGGGGTACTCCGTACTTCAAAAGTAAGCTTGTTGATTCTGTCCCGTTAACAACAACACTTTGTGTGCGTTCAGTCAGGTAAGATGCTAGCCACTTTAGGACTATTCCTCCTAGATCAAAAATGGCAGAGAATCTGACCATCATCATTTCATGATCTAGCGTATCAAAGGCTGCGGACAAGTCCAGCATGGAAAGTATTTAATTAACTATTGGTAATTAATTATTTATTTTTATTATATCAAATAAAGGAAAGAAAGTGTACTTTAAGTGGTAGTGAAAGTTTAATGAAACTCATTTATACTTTGATTTGAAGTTTCTAAAACTAACCAACTATAAATCCTTCTATTTTCATAAGCACCTTTCTAGTACATTAGTTCCTCAACTTATTTGACGAGGCTAGAGTCCTGGAGTAGTTGAACTTTTTTTTATGGAATTAAAAAGCGATCACGGTACTATTGACCCAGATACCCATTCTTTCCCTCACCCCACCCCTTTCCCAATTGGTCCAGACAAGTGAAAGGTTCATAGCGTAGTGAGGAAGCCTAAAAGCAGGAAATGGCGCTAAAGAATTGGTACAACTAGAGTTCTAATCGCGTAGATTTAGTATTGCCAATCTAGATCAATTACAAATTAAATTACACGACTGATCCGAACTAATTGATACAATTACACTTAATATAAGCTTTATTTTTTAAAAGTATTTTTTTTTAAGATTAGTGGTTTTTATTTCTTTTAGTGGGTAAGGGTTGTCACTATTTACTAATTGGCATTTTTCTGGGTAGAAAGACAGCCTAGATTCCTTAGTGCTATTAGAGCATGGAATGGGTTGCCTGAGCTAGCCAGGAAAACCAGTGACTTGGCAGAATTTAAGTCATTGGTTAATATGCATGACTGAATGCATGACGCGTAAGACGTAATCATCTTCTTTTTTGAAGTAACGTCTGTATTATATATTAGGCTATATAAGATCTATGTTCTATTTTTTTATATCCATGTATGACTGTATTTCTTGTAATTCTCTTTGTAAAATTTCAGTATCTTGTGTTGTTTTTATTGTATAAATGATACACACTTTTAAAAAAATTTCTGTTTGCATAGTTTCTTTAATTTGGTACTAAACCAATTTTTTATTTGTTTCGTGAATTTTTGGTTGGTATTTAATATCATATAGAGATATAGCTTTTAATGCAATTTAAGAACTCAACTGCTTTGTTCGTGTCTTTTTCTGCTAGAAATATTTGTTGGAAGTTAAATGCAGCCTGGTGTAATTAAAATTAAGTTGCTTTGATTGCTGAATAATATTTCGAAAAGGCGGATTCATCTCACAGGCTTTTTAACGACTAAATGATCCAGCTAGGCTACAAAAAATATAGACTTACATCAGTAGTTTAACTGGGTCTCATAACGTAAAGGAATGTTTCTTTAAGTGGAAGAATCTCCCGTTTAGCTCTGCTAGAGACTTAGTTTTGTACCGGTATTTCAAAACAAAAAAAAAGTTGTTAAAACTCTCATTTTAAAAACCCTTACTGAAACTGTGCAAAGTAAAATGTCTATAATAAATTGGATCTGATTTTGTTGTTTTTTTAAAGGAACGATAATTAAATTGGTTTTATCGTTCAATCAGATATTTTTATGTTTGAGCAAAAACTAATTCATTATCCTGCAGAAGTGTATGATATTTGAAATGCGCAATGATCAACTGTAGGCCTGCATATTGTTTTTTTTTCGCTGGAAGCTGAATTGCATATTTCTTTTTCATGAACTGATTTGATGTCTAGTAAATAAGATAAAACGAAATGTTTCTATTATAAACACGTTATAGGTTGTTTTTTTAATTGTTCCTTTGTTTGTTTTTTTAATTGTTCCTTTGTTTGTTTTTTTAATTGTTCCTTTGTTTGTTTTTTTAATTGTTCCTTTGTTTGTTTTTTTAATTGTTCCTTTGTTTGTTTTTTTAATTGTTCCTTTGTTTGTTTTTTTAATTGTTCCTTTGTTTGTTTTTTTAATTGTTCCTTTGTTTGTTTTTTTAATTGTTCCTTTGTTTGTTTTTTTAATTGTTCCTTTGTTTGTTTTTTTAATTGTTCCTTTGTTTGTTTTTTTAATTGTTCCTTTGTTTGTTTTTTTAATTGTTCCTTTGTTTGTTTTTTTAATTGTTCCTTTGTTTGTTTTTTTAATTGTTCCTTTGTTTGTTTTTTTAATTGTTCCTTTGTTTGTTTTTTTAATTGTTCCTTTGTTTGTTTTTTTAATTGTTCCTTTGTTTGTTTTTTTTGTTTGTTCGTTTGTTTGTTTTTTTTGTTTGTTCGTTTGTTTGTTTTTTTAAAGGAAGAGTTTCCAGTGGATAATATGTAGGATTGCGATTCTCAATCTGTGAAAAGTCCCCTAAAGGGAGAGTAAAAGGCTGACACGGGGCTAGAATGTGTGTGTGTGTGTGTTTTTTTTGTTATCAAAATCAGATTGATATTGGCAAAATTAGATTTATTTGAAATGTATTAGTAAATTATGCTACGATCTAGAGGCGCTGTGGCTTAACGGTAAAGTGCTTGGAACCATGGGTCCCGAGTTTGAATCCTGGTGAAGACGGATTTTTAATTTCGGGATATTTGGGTGCCTTTGAGTCCACACGGCTCTAATGAGTACATGACACTAGTCGGGGAAAAGTAAAGGCGGCTGGTCACTGTGCTGGTCACATGATACCCTCGTTACCAGTGGGTCACACAAACAGATGACCTTTACATCATCTGCGCTATAGGTCGCAAGGTCTGAAAGGGGAACTTTACCATGCTAAGATCAAGCATTTAATTATATCAATTATTCTGCTAGCGAAAGTGGTTATATTGAAATGGGTCCTGGTATGCGTTTGAATTTCTTCTCGTGTCCAATTAACGATTTAGTTGAAGAGTTAGAATAAAAGTTTAATTTAGTTTACGTGTCTAGTACGAAACCACGGCTACACTTATTCCATTTCGGCTATATCTAGGTCAGGTGGTAGATAAACGTCAACTCGGTTCTACGGGTCTGATGGCTTACTCAACACGATTTGACAACGATCATGTCCGTTACTGTAAAATGTGCTCTAAAAGTCTCCCACTTTTCATTGTAGGTACGTGACTCTTCAAACAATCTTGCGCTCTAAGGCATTATCTCTACACAACAAGATACGAATCTATAATACAAACGTTAAGTCTGTCCTTCTATACGGTTCAGAAACTTGGAGAGCGCTAAAACAAATATGGAAAAGCTCCAAACCTTTGTTAACAGATGCCTACGCCGGATATTAGGAATAAGATGGCCAGAAAAGATAACTACTATCGATTTGTGGGAGAGAACTAGACAAAAGCCCATAGCCCAAGACATCACAAAACGAAAATGGAGCTGGATAGGACAAACCCTGTGAAAACCAGCTACCAATGTTGCAAGGCAGGCACTTGGCTGGAACCCACAAAGATAGAGGAAAGTGGGCAGACCCAAGCAAACCTGGAAGAGGTCAGTCATCAGTGAAGCTGAGGGTACTGGAATGACATGGGAGCAAATGAAGAAAGCTGCTCAGAGCCGAGTTCGGTGGAGAGGTGTGGCTGCGGCCCTATGCTCCCCTGGGAGTGCGCAGGATTAAGTCAAGTCAAGACGTGACTAGTTTTAGATCTACATCGTTGCACACATTTAATTTACATGCGCACTTTTTAGTTTGATGTATTGTGTGCGTTGTAGACGCCAAGATAATGTAATTTTGCAGATCACCATGCAGGAGATCGCTTGAACACGGATACCGATTAGAGTGCTATCCCAGCTGGCGGATGTGAGAACCGTCTGGAGGGAGGGGTGTCACACCAAAGAAAAAAATGGAAACCCTGAACTGGAGTTAACACGAAAAAAAAATGTCTGGCAGGGGTAGAAGAGTCTCCGAGTGTAAATTTTTTTGATGGATCCAGATATAAATAAAAAAAAATATTTTACATGAATTGGTATTTCAGTAAATAATATACAATGTTCATTTATGTATTTCAAAAGTGTCAGTAATAATCTTCACTATAAGATTGAAGAAAGAAGATTCCATAAGCAACTTATTAGTATTAAAATAGCCCCAAAATAATTACATTTCCCCATTTGCCCTAAAAAAATGAAGTAGGCCTAAGTTAATGTCATCGGAAAGTATTCTCTACGCCTTACGATAAATATTCCGTCTGTCCGTCTATCACGGTCTGTTTGGTTTCTGTTTTGTTTTTCTTGTTGTTTACGTTTCAAAGCTTCACCTTGACCTATTTCTTAGTTTGTTGGACCTTTGGTGCACCACGCATGATTCTTCGACCGTCTTCCTCTCTGTCTTTTACCTTGGATAGAACCTCTTTCAATGACAGGCTCTTCCATTCTTTTATGTTGCCTTCCCATCGCTTTCTCTGTCTGTCTCTACTTCTTTTACCCGGTACTGTTCCCTGAAGGAAGGTCGTTGCGAGCCCTGAAGACCTTATAATATGGCCATTGAATTTTAGTTTGCTTTTTTTTTTTTTACAATAATTAGCAGGTCATCGTGTGGTTCAATTGCTGTAGCAACCCTGTCATTAATCTCTTCATTTGTGATGCAGTCTTTAAATGTGATACCTAGTATCCTTCTGTAGCATCTCAATTCTATTGCTAGGATCCTCTCAGCTTCCAAGACTCGCAAGCATATAAAAATGTGACCATGACCACGGGGCGCACCTTTCAAAGCTAGGTTCTGTTTAATTTCATATGTTTAACTCGACCAAAAAAACTAACACGGCGAAAAGAAAATCTTAATCGACGACCGACGGACAATGGTTATGCTTGCCCTGGATGTGGCAAAATATGTGGGTCTCAGCTGGGGCAACGTAGTCACGGGAAATACTGCATTCCTCATTAATCTTCGGACTCGAAGACAAGCCTTATTATGTAAATGATGGTTTTCTAAAGTGCCGATTTCTCACTGAAGGCATCAATGAAGAAACTTTTTCCTTTGGTTAAAAGTTATTGTACTCAACGTGTATAATATCCTAGACTGTTTGTTAAATGTTTTAAAATTATGCTTCTCATTCACATTTACATTCTTTCTCCCTGAAAACAAAACTGAACACCTTATTCAAAATGTAAGTAGCTTGTAGAACAGAAATCAGTTCATTTAGAAATACAAATCTTTATTGAAACATTTTTGGGGGGGTTTAGCTAAGGTAAAATATCATTTTAGTTGAATGTTCTTTTAAGAAAAGTTATAGCCTAATACTTTGTGTGTACGCTATGACCTTAGATCTCTATGTTCTAAATATATCAACTTTTTGGTCACATGTTGCACTAAGTTGTCGCCCACTTTCCCGGATTGAACTGATTTGTTAGTCATTCAGGAGAAATTCAGTTGGACAATTCTTACTGATCTAACAGGAAGTACGTTTAATTTTGGCCAGTCAGACTTCATTAAAGGCGAAGAGAAAATAAAAAAATCTGGTTAATGACTGTGGAGCCATTTTAAGCTTCCGTTCACCTCCTAAAAAAAAGATCTCTTTTTAAAAGAAATAATAAAGTTATTTGATTTTAAACAATTTATTGTTATGTATAAAGTTGTCTTGTGGCCTCTGGGATAAGCTGAATTAGATATGCAAATCATTTATAGCCACGACGTGTATAATATCAAAAAACGAACATCAACAGATGGACTGACTTTGTCCACATTAGGAAGGAATGGAACCAGACCTCTGGACATGGCACAAGACAAGCAAGACACGTTTAGAAAATTTCTCAATTCGAATACATTTTACGAAATATTGTTTTTATTATTATATTATTATTAATATTAATATGTGTTCATTTTTCTAAATCTCTAGCAACTCAACTCTATGGAGCGCAGATGATGTAATGGTTTATATGTTTCAGTTTTTCTGTTTCTATGGCTGACAGTTGACGAAGATGTTATGTGGCAAGCACAACGACCGACTGCCTTTCCCAGTGTACGTCAGGTACCCATAGATTATAGATAATACATAAAATAACGTTTGCACTAGCAAACCTGCTTTTTTCCCCCTTATGGCCTCTATATGTTCTATTATTAGAATCCCCTTTCACTTCATGTTTCTTTCAACATCCTCGGTATTGACGGAATTTCCGAATGAAAACTAAATCTTATCACAGCGGCTCCTCATAGACTCGACGTTATTTTGTTACTTTGGCTTTACTATTGTTTACAAGTCATTCTATAGGTCGTGCATTATCTCTAAATGAGACAAAACATGTCTACCAATGTGCTCGTGTTGTCAGTGCGCTATTCTGTGCACATCGCGATCAAACTCAGCAAGTAAAGAAACTTTTTTTCAGGTCAGGGAATGCCTAAGATTTACAACAATTGGTATCTGGAAGTGCGATTGGACGACTCAATGGATGTACTATTTTGTGTCATAATGATTCTCCATTCTTCTCTGTCATTTGCATTTGATAGAATTTCATTCTGATAATCTTCCTGAATACTGAAACCTGCCTGGGTGGACCACTTCGAGGGCCGATTTTGAGTTTGTGTTTCTACACAAACTGTCTTTGTATCCTTGTTTAAAGTATAATTTATCATATATCAATAACAAAGAATAAACAAAAAAAGTAACAAAGAAACTCAAATTAGGTCCGATTTCTAGCAATCAATTTTTTTTTAAATAGCTACAAAAGTTTTAACGTAAACACATTAAACACTCGACAAGAATATATAATATTAACAATATGTTACTATCCAGTGAACGATTTGTCGATGAACGAATTGTCAGAGAACGATGTGTTGTCTGAACGATTGTCGGTGAACTATGTGACAAGTCAAAAGCTTGCTGTCAGAGTCACTCAATTTTATCACAGCATTAATTATTATTTTATCATTATTTATTTATTTTAGCTCAGTTATTTCCCCGTCCTATCCCCAATTTCTTCACCCGCCCCACCTTTTCCTCGTCTCACTAGACTGAGTCCACCACCTTGGCGGCTTTTCATTTATCTACCCTTTGACCGAGGTAAAGATAAAAACACAGTCTCTTTTGTCTTACCCGCCGGATGTCTGACAGCCGCAGTTGACACCGCCATGGGTGGAATGCAAGTCAATCTGTCTCCTCCCACCCCCTTCTCCCATGTCTCTCTTTGATCAAAGAGATTACTCGGGTCAGCAAGCCTCGTGACACTCCAAGGTGCGACTCTTGTCGGATTCACCCACGTGTAAGGTAATTCTTAGCCTAGGGCATTTTCTGTTTCCGCCCATATCTCCGGGCCTATATAAGACAAAATAAGGCGGAATAGACACTCTCTCATTTCTCATTCTATCTGAGCAATCGAGTCTGGAATATATCATTTATTCTTACTCCTGGGGGAATACCTGGTGGTAAGCCGAACTTAATCACAAAAAGATCTATTTTTCATAGGCGATGTGAACTTGCATTTTGACAGTGAAAATGAGACATACGCGATGTCGCTGAAAAATGCGCTAAAGGATCGCAACTTAGACCAACTGATAAATGTTCCGACACACGTCAAAGGCCATACTTTTGACTGGATTGTTACAAATGCAAGTGAGCTTATAGCCAAACTCAATGTCTCAGACCGCGGCTTGTCAGATCATTTTCTAGTACACTTTGAAATGCGCCTATCAAAAGCAAAAAAGCCAAAGAAAAACGTGACTTCCCGTAAACTTAAAGCCATAGATATTGCCTCCTTCAAAATGGACGTGACCTCTTTGCTGTTGCAACAGAGCAACACAGACGTTCTCAGCAATTACAATTCTTGCTTGAAAAGTTGCTGGACAGCCATGCACCTCTTGTCCCTCGTACAGTCTCAGTTAGGCCATCTGCACCCTGGTTGACGGAAAACATAAAGACTGCCAAACTTATTCGCCGACGTGCTGAACGTACATTTCAAAAGACAGGTCTGACGATACATCGACAAATATACATACTAGAAAAAAACAAGGTTAACCGTATGATTAGAGACGCAAAAGCTAGTCATATTCGACAAAAAATCGAAACTTCTGATTCTTCAAAGGAGCTATTTAGGATCACCTCTGAAATGTTAGGGGGAGCAAATAACGAACGTTTGCCGTCATCTATCCCAGTATCTGAACTTCCTGATTCCTTCAATATATTCTTCATTGGGAAGATTGAGCAGATTAGAAATGACATGCCATCCCTCTCATCACAGCTTGACCACTCTCCAATTTTTCAAAATACTCCTTTTTGCGAATTTCAGCGTGTATCTGAAGATTATGTCAAAAGTATTATTCTAAAGAAGTATTATTCTAAAGATGCCAAATAAGTCATGTGACCTTGATCCCATTCCAACTTCCTTGCTCCTTGAATGTTTAGATGAGCTTGTACCTACAATTACTAACATTGTGAACTCTTCACTGACTTCAGGCATTGTACCAAAGCAATTTAAGCATGCACTTGTCAGGCCCTTATTAAAGAAATCCAGTTTTAACCCGGAAGGTCAAAAACCTATCGCCCGGTATCAAATCTTCCCTTCCTGTCAAAGCTTCTGAAGCGCATCGTGTTAGCGCAAATTCTTTCTCATCTTGAACAGTACTGTCTCTTGGAAGAATTTCAATCTGCATATAGGAAGTGCCGTAGCACAGCAGTGGTCAGGGTACTAAACGACTTACTTCACAATTCCGACAAAGGCCACATGTCAGAATTCTTTCCATGCTGGACTTGTCCGCAGTCTTTGATACGCTAGACCATGAAATTTTGATGGCCAGATTCTCTGCAACTTTTGGTTTAGCAGGAGTCGTCCTAAAGTGGCTTGGATCCTACCTGACGGAACGCACCCAAAGTGTCGTTGTTAGCGGGACGGAATCAACAAGCTTACTTTTGAAGTAAGGAGTACCCCAAGGATCAGTTCTAGGCCCAGTACTATGTACACATATCCACTCAGCGGTGTCATACGGCCAACCGGTATCTTATACCATTTCTTTGCCGATGACTCACAGTTATACGATTCATCAGTACCCTCAGAGGTATCGCATCTGGCAGAGAAAATCAGTAGTACCGTTGCAAGGGTGAGCGATTGGATGGTTGAAAATAAACTCAAGATGAACGAAGACAAGACAGAAACAATTAAGATTGGCACTAGGAACAATGTCTCAAAAGTTGAAAGCACAGATTCTCTCTTTATCACGAACTGCCATGTTCCTTTTGTCCATGTAGTGCGGAATCTTGGAGTTTTCTTCGACTCAACACTATCTTTCGACCCACACATAAGTCAGCTCTGCAAAGGTCTTTATCTGCAGCTGCGCAGATTAGGCCAGATCCGACCATATTTAACAACGGAGTCAACAAAAACGCTAGCTGTGGCATTCATACTCTCCCGCCTTGATTACTGCAACGCCGTGCTAGCAGGTGTACCTGATGACAAAATAGCCAAGCTGCAACGTATACAGAACAACGCCGCTCGAATAGTCCTTAAAAAAAAATAGACAAGATTCTGCTACTACGCTCTTGCGCACGCTCCATTGGCTTCCCGTGAAAGCGAGAATCGATTACAAGGTCGCCACACTTTGTCATCAGTGTATATATAACAACGAGATGCCCTTGTACCTTAGAGAACTGATTACTCCATATGTCCCCCAAAGAGCCCTGCGCTCAATGGACTCAACGCTTTTAGTAGTGCCACGTTTCTCCCTCAAAAGCTACGGTCTGCGGGCTTTTTCAGTTCACGGACCAAAGGTTTGGAACTCACTCCCCATTGATCTCAGACAGACAACATGCTACACCACTTTTAAGAAGAACATTAAGACCTATCTGTTTAAAACTTCTTTAGATTAGTTTGTTATGTTAGCGTTTGTGTTTGTAATGTTGTTACAGCGCCTTGAGCCTACATTTTGTTTGTTAACAGCGCTTTATAAATGAAATTATTATTATTAAATTATTACTAAGTTCCATCTTTATTACTCTGTGTATATTTCTCACTGGATATTATCATGTGTAATTTATTATTTCATTTATAATTAATTAGTGTATTGTGTATTTCTCACTGTCGTAAGTAGAAGACATAAACATGGCATATGTATTTATTTATGTATTGCATTAATCTATTAATGCTACGTTACTCAATTGATCGTTGATGCAACCATGTATATATTTGTACATTTTGTTTTATTTATCTCGGGTGACCGCCTTGATAATTTTACCGACACGCAAATACTGCGCTTAGAAAAGATATGCGAATTATCTCCCCCTTTACTCATTTTACTTTGACGAGAGTTGCGCCCCTTGAACAAACACCCTCTCCATTCAAGCGCGCTCCATTGTTCTCGGCCGACGGTCGTATGTAAACAAACCGTCATGGTCGCTGACCACCGCCCATTCCCCCCCCCCCCCTCCTCTTTTCTCTTCCAACTTACGTTGTTTATTTGAGATTATTATTTCACCTTTTATGTACATTTTTATATTGCTACTATCAGCCATCTATTTTCCAAAGCCCATTTGTCATCATCTCCTCATTGTACTCAAAAGCAATTTTACCAATCTGACGAATGCACCTCAGTCGAAGGCATCGATAAGATGCATGAGAGACATGTCCTAACTTGTCTTTATTTATCCGCAGCCTCCCTCAGGTGTCTGCCTATTTATCTGCCTATTTGCTGTTCAGTGTCTACTCGACACTTCTCAACTTTTCGTTTGGATCACCTGCCTATTTATCGGATCACTCACCTGCCTATTTATATGGCATTGTCTGCCTAGTCAACTGCCTATTTGTTTGGCTCTATTGCCTTCGTACTTAGTGCTATTCAGCACTGCACTATTGCCTACTTGCTATTGAGTATCACCTAGTGCCTACGTGGATCTACTCAACTTGGCGCTATCGGATCTACTTGCCCGCCTATTCGACAGTCCACTTGTCAACCCATAGACCCAGAGTCTGTTCGAGACGTCATAGCTACGCCAACCCTCTGCAACTCACTGGACTTATCCTGTTAACTACGCTGCCCCCGGCAGATCAGCTCTGCCCGCAGTAACCTTGTGCCCACGTTAGCCGGCCACCCGCCCTACTGTGCCCACTACAGATATCAGGACTTTGGATTGAGACTCCATAAGAACTGTGTCACCGGCGTCCCTCGACCCGCTAGTGCGCCACCTACAGCTGCAGAACCTCAAGCCAGGATCACAGCCAGCTGCGACGTCAACAGGACAACCAGCTACGTTCAGAAGACAAAGTGGCATACTCTCTTACTAAGTGCAAGAGTGATGATTAGATATATTATTGATTAGAGATAGAGGCAAACCCTCCCCCTTTTTATTCTTCTATGTAAATATTTATGTACATAAATATTCTTCAATTTTAACTTTGTATCTTTCTTTCATTGCTTGTCTCGAATTGTCGTGGAACACTTTAGCCTTCTTCTCCATAAACGAGGAGCAAGAAAGAAATTAGAAAAAAAAAAAGCTTGTTCTTGTACTCGTGCACCCTTGTGATTCTGACACCCGAATTCTAGAGCTGTAGATATACAGGGGGGTATTTGTATTTATTTCATTCATAGTATTTTAATTCATAAAATAAATACAACTTCAGAGTATGGGTATAACCAGCAATGTACAGGCAGGATACCGAGGAATGCTAAAACATTCTCTAGTAAGTGAAAGTACATGTACTGAAGAAGTCCACTGGTCTGGGCTAAACTAATGTACTTCATTCCTTCCCAGCCAATAATGTTCTTACTTGATTACACCTTGCATTCCCTGATGGAGTGGACTGCTGTCCCTTTGATTACCATTCGAGACGTTTAGCGTATTCGTTAGCTGTCTAGGCTAGGCTATCTGAACTAGCCCCTACCGAACGAGTGTTGCTGACCCACTCATTTTTTTTTTGTACAAACAAATTAATTTTTTTTTTTGTACAACCAAACTAGATCTAGATAGAGATCTAAAACCAAGCGAGTACGTTGATACGTTGAGTAATTCAAAGAAAAGAAAAGTCAGCGATATGCAACAACAAACGAATGTACATAGATTTTTAAAAAGAAGAAGAAAATGGGCAAGCACTCTGTTTCACTCCATAACCTTCCCTTAACCGAGTAACTATATCATACGTAGATAAATAAGCCTATAGCGTCACGATAAGAATAAAATATTCTAAAAACAGAAGTAAATACAGACATAACTGTTTAGGTGAAGAAACAAAAAAAGAAAATGCACGAAACACACACACATTAAAAATGTCTACATTAGTTTTGGTGTTACTCCATCCGATACAATAATAATCTTGCTACACAAGAACATGGTTATTATGTGCAACAGTTGATCTAAATCTTATCTTATATAATACAGACGTTACTTCAAAAAAGAAGATGATTACGTCCTACGCGTCATGCATTTAGTCATGCATATTAACCAATGACTTAAATTCTGTCAAGTCACTGGTTTTTCTGGCTAGCTCAGGCAACCCATTCCATGCTCTAATAGCACTAGGGAAGAAATCTAGATCAGAAGACACCAGGCCAGAAAAAAAAAATACCGATACAGTTGAGGAACTTACATCTAGTATAAACATGGACAAAGAAAATCGATAAGTCTACAATTGGAAAACAGGCGAATTCCGGTAGGCCTACCCAAAAAAACAACAACTCCAGTCCAGTCGTTGCCTTCAAAAGCCGCCTCCCATCGGTCATAAAGTGGTTGGGCCTAAGAAAAACTTTTGGTGCAATACAACATTATCTAAATCCGAAACTTTGTCCACACCGACTCATACACAAGTCATAGTTAATTCAAGACGCTAAGCGGGGATGTCATTTTAGCTTTGAATAGGAGTATTAGCACTTCAATTAAATCATTCAATAAAATGTATCTGTCTGCAGGGCCACCGCTACCTATTGTGCAATGTGTGCATTGCACGCAGGCGGCCGACTTTAGGGGGGCGTCCAAATCATTAATACAATGCTACTTTTTAAAAAAATTAGTTAAATAAAATTACTTAAATATTGTATTTAAATATTAATTATTCTATTATCCTTTGAAAATATAAACGATATTTCGTACATGATAAATTATTTTGGAAAGTAGAACAAAAAAAAATAGAGCAGCGTACGAGGGATTCCCAAGAGTTTTTCCATAGGCGCCTACTCATTTCTGGCCTTGAATTTTCGAGGGTTGTTTATAATATTTGTTTTGAGTCGAATGGCCCGCACCGTAAGTACATCTGTTAACGGTCATGAAAAAGTCAATTTTAAAAATATTTTCATGGGGTGGAGGGGTGCTAGTTCCTTTCAAGGGAGGGGGGAGGGCGCAACGTCCTGACAAAAAGGTGTGTGTGTGTTTCCTAGGCGGCAGTATGAAGGGGTTATTAAGCGATTGATTGGTGGATATGCAGTTATGATGAAATTAGCTTAGGCCTACCAATTGCAAATGTGAGACGATCTTAAGACATGAACGAGTACAGACTTTATTTTTGTTGTGAGCTAGATTTTGTTTAAATATCAGTTTAATTTATTACTATTAGATCGATATTTTATCTCAAGTTAAATCGTAAATAATAACAATTATATTGAGTTTTTGTTCGCAAAGAAGTTTTGTTCAAGTTTTTTAAAGTTTATTTATTTTAAAAAAATATATATAAAACGCCTACATCCGTTCAGTTGTACTAGCTGTCTTGAGCTACAAGCCAACAACCCACCAACAACAGGAAAGGGGGGGGGGGGCGGAAAAAATGTTCATACCCCTTGCCGACTTGAGCGGAAACCTGCCGTATCTTCAATTCTACTTCCAGGAAGAACTTTTAACAACGCATAACAATTATGTAGACAACAACAACAAAGTTTCAGTGAAATTTCATGACGTTAATTTGGTTTTTATACACAGTGTTCAATTAATAGAGGCTAAATGAAACCTAAAAATTGTTTCTTTTCTTTTTTTATAACATTCTAAAAAAAAACACCTCACGGACTTCCCAGTGTAAGCCTACATCGCTCCTCTGGGCTCCAACTTCTAAAGGGGGCTCGAACGAAAATATCTAGTGAGTCGCCACCCGGAAATGTGAGAAACACTGCCTTACTATGTTGTTTAAGTGACTTGTACTTTGGATTTTAAACTTAAGAAAAATATTCACTGCTGACCTTCTTTTGTTGGATAAATTTTTAATCAACTCTGAATCCGTGTATGTCTGATGATTGTGGATATAATGCACATCTCTCCAAAATACAATCGTGATAATTATTATAGCTTTTGTATTTCAAGCTTTTTTTTTTATCGGATTATGCTTTAACTTACAATAACAAACAGGTTAACATATCCACGTCCATATCCCGCCGCAGCTCATCAATTATAATCGTTGCAAATACGGGAGCATAAGCGAGTAGTCATAAAGAGATTAGTTTATATGGTGTTCATTAAGATGTCAGATTCCTGTAGGTAAATATACCCGAAATTGTTCCTAGAGCATGGTTCATAGTTGTACTTGAGGGATACAACAACGGTGCGAATATGAAAGGGAAAAAAGGAATGGCCTACAAAAAAATGGATTTAAATCAAAGGGGACTTTTAGAACAGTGTCCAGCTCAGTCTTAATGGAATTTTTTTTCTAGAGGGAAAAAATGGGGGGGGGGGGGTGCATTTTTAATTTCGCACGCAGGCGGCCCTGTGTGTCTTTAATAAAAAGATTCAAATAACGATTACAATCAATTACAACCGGTAATCAATTATACCATATGTTCAACTTGAAGAGTTTTATCTCAAACTTAAAGCATTTTTTTTATAACAGTACCAAAGGTAGGTAAGGAACTCGTTCCCATGAAGTCTCCGCACATGAAAACCAATCAGTTCGTAGTTTTGGTCTTATTACCATTTTGTTTTTAATTTATTTGCCTAAAAAGGTTTTTTTCTTTCATTTACATTAATAAGCATCCAAATATTCTGTGCACCATTATGTTATATTATTTTAAGATTGTTCTATTTTTTCAAAGTGTAACATGTATAATGCAATGGTGTGTAAATTTAATTCTTGTATTTTGAATAGACTGGAAACTTTATTAGGGTTCAATGGGTAACCCAAAATTTATATCATTAATACCGGTATATAATATGTAATATTGCCAAGACGGTCCTGGGTTTAAGGTTAAGATGTAATCATCTTCAACTCTAAAGGAGCACCCCAAACGTAAACAAAAATTAACTGAAGAAATGATCGCTACACAGAGATTTGGGTAGAAGAAATTGCTTTAGAACTATCCACACTAAACAACTGCTTCAGATAAAAAAGAACCCAAAGATCTACAGATTTTGCTTTAACCTAGTTTTCTTTTTTTACGAATAAGGGCTGTTAGATCACTTACATTAAAGTTCTGATCAGTACATAATTATTATTTATTTTCAAAAGAAATAGCCTGGACAACCAATAGTCCTCAATCACATTTTTTGGTATTAACAAGCAAATATGATTGAGTCTAAATTAATAAACAAAAAAAGAAAAATTAAATAAAATGTAACTAGAGATTATTTAAGCTGTAAATTTGTCCATATTGTCCTGCGAAAAAAAAATACTTAGGGGTTTGTTATGAAAATGATTTACTGTATTAGTTGTCATTCTTAAATTTACAAGTGCATGTAAGAATGTGTTAACAAAATGTGTGTTGTGTAGTCTTTCTTTGTAATTAAAGCCATACTATGCAGGCATGGTTTTTGACTTAATTGTTTTATTATGTTATAAAAGGTTTGAACTGTTTATTTTTAAAACAACAAAGAAATATGATACCATTTGGCATGTGTCCTAGTTTGAATCCAGACTCAGCAGAGACTTGTGCTTGCTGAGCATCTAAAGGCAGCATTGAAACCTTCTCCCAGATACCCTCTCTCAATCACAAAAAGAGATTGGACCATAGTGCACTGAGCATATTATAAGCATGAAAGATGCACTATATAAAAGCAATTTTTAACAAATTTAAACTAAGAAAATATTATTGGTGAAACAATGTATTTATTGGTGAAATTGTATTCAAATTGTTCAATACATGACAAGGAAAACATGATTGTTTCCCTTAAAATAAGAAATTCTGTGGACCAGACATATAAAAACAACAACAGTTAATCTTGCCTTGTCTTGAGGAACTTTTTGGTTACTTTATCTTTTTCTCTGGAAATAAAACAAATAATTTTGTATTTATTTCATAACAATATCTGCAACATCAAAAGTAATACCCAACAGGTAACAAAAAACTAAACAATTTTCTTAAGTAACAAAAACAAAATAAATCAATAAAGATGTTATTCTTGTTGTATAATTTGCAGACTTTACATTATATTTTGCTACATATGACTTACATAATGTACACAACAGCACCCCAACCAGAAACAGCATCACGATCAAAGGCATTCATGAGGGCCTGTGAGATAGTTTCAAACAAATCATCTGGACCCTAGAAAAGAACAAGTCAACCCTTAGTTTTATATAATTGATGAGATTTTCTCAAGATCAGAATAACCTTTTTTTGTTAAACTAAATGCATGAGTTCAAGTATATTTACTTGAAAATGTGGTCAAAGAATGAGTATTATAAATGTTTGCAGAGCTCAGTCTTAACTCTAAAAAAAAGTAACCACATAAGGCACACAGTTTTCATTTTTTAAAAACTTCTTTTGATATACTCATGATTAATGAAAATAGTGAAGAATATTTCTAAAAGAAATTTAAAAAAAAATAAAATTATGTATGGTTTGTTGCGATATAGTGGGCAGTAGGTCCAAACAGATTCTTGTTTCGAGAGACATTCCTCTATTACTTTCCAAAAACTGTTACGTCCTCAGTTTCTCTCCTATACACTAGTATACTATGACTCTTAGATTTTCCTACTATCCACTAGCATTCTACCCTTACAGATTTAATACTTCATTTCAATTAATAATATGAGTTCAGAAATCCTAGATAACATGCAAGTCATTCATTAAAAAATCCAGATTAGTTCATTCTGGCCCAAACTAATGTAATATAAATACCATACAATTAATGTTTTGTGTTTTTATTAAAAGGTTTAAATTACCAGTTATTATGTAACTGCATTCTTCAAATAAGATGGGTCATTGTGTTGGATATGCAAGGCTTCTTTAAACTACCTATACAAAATACTTTATCTCTTCTTCATATTTAGCCATTCTATTGATTGACCTTTCAGAATATAGTTAATCTTTATTCCTTCTTACCAGGTCTGGCTCCCAAAGAGATTCACACATGCCATACATCTGTTCTGAACAAGTTCCACTGACTACAAAATCATTGGTTTCCATTGGACAGCCAATTAGATCCATTGAAGCTATGTAAGGCTCACCTGTCTTAGGATCAAGTCCTGCTATGACTGGCTCTATAAAATAAGGACCAAACCTGAAATATTAGATTAGAAGCATCGTAAATATTGCACTCTAGATATTGAAACTATTCAATACAATGTGAGATAGTTTTTTATAAATATGGATACAGATTCAAATAGAAAAGGAACACAGTCATAAAATGATAACAGAACCTTAATTAAAACTCAAAGCCTATTTGATCCAAACAGGCACAATTTATATTTAGACAATCTGTTCCTTGTAGGCAATAGTCCAATACAATGAAAAGTGTTCATACGATTTATAAACATTTCCAAATTAATATTTTCGTGCCTAATGTTAAGTCAATCAAACTACATGTAGAACAGTGTTTCCCAAATTGTGTTTCCATGGAACACTGGGCGTAAATAGGTGATACAAAAACTACTAAAATACTTAGCTAGTAGGCCACAACGTGAATTACTTCTCTAAAAAAATAAAGTGTTCCTCTAAATACTCAAAATTTGCAAAGTGTTCCGTTAAGAAAAAGTTTGGGAAACACTGGTGTAGAATTTGCTTAGTTTTTATCTCTTAAATACTACAAGTTTCTCTGATAAGCTACTTTTCAGTTTTGGAAATTTTCACTTAAATCTCACACATTTTTTTTCTATTTTCGTTTAGTCCATCTCTATATATATGTATGACATTTGAGACTACTCATTTGAAAATCTTTTGTTTGAAAAATATAAATCAATATAATCATAATCAGCTGGAAAGGTTACCTTTTTTCATAAAGCAAATTTGAAACCATACTCATAAATGTCTTAGGCTTTATTCTCCTATTTTCTCTAAGCTCATACATATTAAGACGAAACTTTAACCTCTGTAGCCTGGGAAACAGAAAAAGTAAAGTGTTTAAATATGCAGGGCATAAAGTTTTATTGAAGAAACACTGGTAGATAAGTAAGTACATACAACAGATGACAAAAAAGTGTAGCAACTTACACTGTCTGCACATCTGTAGCAAGGCCTGGTAACCCCAAGTACAGATGGGGTCCCATTTCAAAAATTTTATCAAAATCCATGCTGACAGTCTGTCCCTGAATACCAAAACGTCTGTCAGCTGCAATAGCGACACAGTTTTTCCCTTTCATAGCCATAATGGCAGCACCATTGTAAGCCAAAATGCTCTAGGAAAAAAAAAAATTAAAAAAAACACACACTCAAATAGATATAGAAAAAAACTGAGTAAGAGACTCTATTAAGTCTAACAATTATAATAATAAATCTTTATTATTCAAGAGGTAATTTGTCTTACAATTGTTCATTTACTATATAGATAGATCTAACAATATATTTAATATTATGAATGAATGGCCATGTCTTCAATACCTAAGATTAAGGATAAGTGCAGTGTTTCAAGTGACTGTAAACCCACATCTAATGCAGACAAAGTTATTGTCTGCCATGGGTCTACCTAAGTTTTCTTTTTGTCTTTTGCATTTATCTTTAGCAAGGACTTTTCCTTGTGTGTCCTGCTCATTATGAGAGCACTCCAACTGTCTCAGAGACCATCTGCTGCCAGATACTTTATGCAAAATAGTGTCTTATTTAATCTTTAAAGCACTTGCAAGGGGGACCTATGCTTTGCAAACATTTAAGCTCAACAAAAAAAGATCATCTTTGGCATGCAGTCATCCCCCATGCGATGTGTCAGCGCAGGTGTGAAATTGTAGTGCTTCTATACTATCCACACTGGCATCCAGCAGAATGTGGTTATTTGTAAGATGGTCTTGCAAGTGTAAGGTCTTAGAGTCATACAAAAAAGTTTCTCACATAGTGATATATATTCCTTAATGAGTTTTGTGTGTTTGCTTTTGTCATTAGTGATAGTGCTTAGTATTAGGTGTATTTGATAATAATGTGTATTTAGTTGCTGATTGGAGGCCCGGTGGCTGAGTGGTTAAGCGCTTGTCTTCCAAACCTGGGGTTCTGGGTTCAAATCTCGGTGAAGACTGGGACTTTGAATTTCATGATTTTTATGGTGCCCAAGTCCACCAAACTCTAATCACTAATGGGTTCTAACTTCAGTTGGGGAAAGTAAAGCCACAGTGAAGGTGGTTGGTTGTTGTGCTGGCCACATGACACCCTGCTCATTAACTATTGGCCAAAGAAACAGATGACCTTAAACATGCCTTGACATCATCTACCTTATAAATCACAGGTCTTAAAGTTAAAGGGGAACTTTACTTATGTCACTGATAAGTGTGAATTGTGAATACTTTTTAAGACTTTTAGTCACAGAATCGGTAGCTAGTGTCAAAGAATGATTTAAAATTTATATAGATCTAGTAAATAAAGTAAAAAATATAGGTACTTTGATAAAAATGTCAACTTTAATGAATCTAAATGAAACTAGTATAGTTAGATAGATCTTTTTGAATGGAGTTCAGTGATACCTCATTTATGCTTCTAGGTTAATTAGAACATAAGTTATGACCATTTTAGTGTCCGAAAATTAGCCTATTAAAATACCCAAAAAATTGTGACCGAAAGGAGGAGCTTATACATATAAACTGCTATAACCTTTAAATGCTTAAAGATAATGTAATGAAATTTTCCATAGAAATGCACAATTATGTTCTGATAATTATGACAATTTTAAATCTGGATATCTATTAACACTTTTTTTTGTTAAGCCCTTGATGTAGGGATAGGTGTTGAAAAACGACAGAAACAGAATACATATTAACACATAAATGGTCATAACTTTTAAACCAATAGAGATAATTGAATGAAATTTTCAATAGAAATGCATGATTATGTGTTATTTATTTCTTCTTTATGAATCTAAGATAGAAGTTAAAACTTTTTTTTTTTTATTTCTTAAATGTGGGTCGACATTTCAAAAACGACAAAAAAACTAAATGTTGACACTTAAATGGTTATAACTTTTTAACCAGTAGAAATATGCAAATGAAATTTTAAACAGAAATGCATCAATATGTGTTATTTGTTTATTCTATTATAACCCTGAGAAAGCAGTTTAAGAAAATTTTTTTTTCTTTGTTAACGATGAACGACAATTTAAAAAAACGACCAAAATTTATGTTGATTATAACTTTTTAACCAATTGAGATATTTAAATGAAATTTTGAACAGAAATGCATGATTATGTGTTATTTGTTTATTCTATTTTAACCCTGAACAAGAATTTTTTTGAAAATTTGATTTTTGGTAAATGTGGAATGACAAGTTTGAGTTGAGTTTTTTTTTTCGACAAAATATTATGTTGACACTTAAAATGGTTATAACAACCAAAATTTATGTTGGTTATAAATTTTAAACTAATTGAGAAATTTAAATGAAATTTTCTACAGCAATGCATGCATGATTATGTGTTATTTGTTTATTTTATTATAATCTGAAACAGAAGTTTTCAGAATATTGACACTTAAATTGTTGCAACTTTTTAAGCCTTATATTACTTTTTAGGCTTTTAACTGAAATGAACAGCTTTTTGCTGATACTTATAATAAACTTTGGATGAATAACATGTTGGAAAAACAATACAAAATAAAAACAAAAATTTCTATTTCACACTTTGAGAGCTGTAACATTTTAATCTAGACGTAAGAGATAATTATACAAGATTCACAAAAAAAAATAAAAATAAAAAAAAGAGTATTTAAATTTACATATAATGTAAATAACAAATATAGATTTCTTGATGTCATCAGTCTGAGTGCGTTTGCAAATCTACGTCAGTATCCGGAGCTTGTGAGGATCATCCATGATTGTTTGAAGATGAACATTGTTTGGGTGTACCCTATCTGTTTGGCTGAAATAGAAAAAATACTTTTAATGCATACCAATGTAGGCTTGCTGAAAGGGTAAAATTATCAAGGCTTAATATAAATGGTTCATTGCACAATTATCAGCTGTATTGTGAAATTATATTTTTCACATTAAATAAATAACATCCCAGATATGCAACATGTTCCCTTAAAATAAAATATATCTAACTATTTGATTGGTAAGCACATAATGGATTGTTTGTTGTTGGAAATTATCAGTTGAAGTACTGTCTCTGTAGCACCTTACAAAAACCTTCAGCAAGTTTTTTTGTGATCTCGATAAATACTTCATCAACAGTCACATTTCTCAGGGCTTTCAGAATGAGATCTTCAGTATCCAGAGTCTGGCCAAAGCAATCAGTATTGAAAGGAGATTTTCTGGAGAATCCACAATGGCCTTTAGTTTGTCAATGCAGACCATCACATGAGAGATCTAGAAAACAAGAGAATAAATATAATAGCTGCATTAATGGTATCTTTAAAATTACATTAATTTTATTCTTTAAAGTTATAAATGTAGTAGAAATATTACCATTTCCAGATGTTTCATCTTTCATTTTTGTAGATCAGTGTCATCCACGGTCCAGTCAACATCTTGCCAAAAAGCCTTGTTAATAAATATAATAAATGTCAAAAGGGTTGAGACACCTAAAAAGGAATTGTTTTGAAACTATAAAAATGAATTTGACGAAAGAAAATGTAAAAGTTATTACCTTAAAAGACAAACCGCTTTTCTGCAAAAACAAGCACAGTGTTGTTCTGTGTTACCTGGCCTTTCAGTGGCCTCAACATCACCTTCAGGTCGCAACTTCTTCACCATACTAGGTTGTTCAGTGCTGTATTGGACAGGTCTATTTTTGCCAGCAGCATCGCTAGAAAATTTTTTATCCAAGTAAAGTGCAACTAGGTGCCAGCTGCAGGTACTCTTCCTGCAAAAATTCTTCCTCTCTGTTATATGCCTTCGAATCTTATTGTCAACAACATCCACATCAAGGCCCGCCACGCCTATTTTATCTGGGGAAAATGTAACAAAAAAAAGTTAGTTTTATTTAATTGTGAAAAAAAAATGTATCAAACAAAATTACACATATGTACAATTTTAATAAAATGCAGTTTAAAGATTTTTTTATATAAAAAAAGACATTTTATGTAAATTGAAGGCTCAACTTCATAAGTCCAAGTCCAGCCAAGCCTTTACTTTAAAATAAATTTCTACAATTATCCTAAATCTTATAGAGAATATAGTAGATCTATAGTCTATCTATAGATTAATATCTGAGAGTCTATATTTTCATTGAAATAAAATGATGTTTCAATTGATTTGTGTTTTATTTTGTTTATAACATATTTAGTAGTGATTATTATGGTAACTATCACTTAAAATTTTGTATAAATTATTTTATAATTATCGCAATTATATTACCAGCTATTGCAAGAATTATCACTTAAATTTAACTAAAAATGAAAAATAACAATTGAACTAGGTTAAAATCATTCTAAAAGTTTAAAAAATAACATTCAAAATCATGGATGATTAAATAAAACTGTTCTTGATGATGGATTAAAAAAAAATCGATCTAACAAAAAAAGCTATGCAGCCATTGATAACCATTGAATCTATCATTTCCAGTTAGTAATGGCGGCTAGTTTCGTTTTTTAGCCAAGATACTTGATGCACTGGGTGGCCTTTTACTAATAAAGAGGAACACTTATTGCGATTATATGAACAAAAATAGTTAGATTAGATATTAAGGTGCACGGGATGACTTAATTAAATATGCTTATCAGAATAATAAAAACATTAGGGATGGTAAACTTACCCCAAAGCTCAACACGCTAGAACTCCATGAAGACGATAGAAAAGCACTAATATAAATCCAAAGAATTAACTGATATCCGATCCTTGAACAAACAAAGGGCTCTGATTATCCTTTTGTGTCTGATTTTGAAGACAAAACCAGACTGGAACGAAATGGCCACTGCTTTCGGCTTAAATACTGCCGCAAGAATACTACCGGTTCAGGTAACCAAAAAAAATCTCATGCGACCGGAAAATCGAAGTACCTAAAAAAAAATGACTATCATATATTCTTTGCCCAGGGTCAGACTCGATCTAGATTCTAGATCAAGAGTTTAACTATATATAGATATAGATTTAGAGAGTCTATATTTACTATTTCTTGTCACTGTCACTGAGCCTTGGATTGGGTGAGGTCTTTACTGAGTTTACTTTTAGATTTTAGTCTATTATTATCTTGACTATAAAATATAAATAGTCTAGATAGTTTAAATCTTAGTTCTAAAGAATGTAATCTTAAGTCTATAATTTTGAACTAATTTGTTTACTAACCATCCTATCTTAATACTGTAGATATAGATTTTAAATCTTGATATCTAGATCTAGAAGTTTTGAGCTTTGAGATGCCTAAGCAACTGAAAAAGTGCAAAATAATTCACCGGAAGCGCTATTGGCTTCTCTGTTAAGCTAAAACTCGGAATAAATTCGCCTTACACTTACAGACTTATATAGATCTAGATCTACAGCATCTAGATCTATATCATACTATATAGATCTAGAGGATTCTAGATAAATGTTCAGAAAAATATTTCAAGAAAATCTATAGATCTATACCTAGTTTTCTGATGTCTTAATCTAGATTTAGAATCTAGTTGTAAATATAGTGAAAACAAGTTATTATATTTATTAAATCGTAAAAGTCTAAATCTAGGTCTAGATTGTAATTTTAGAATTTTTTTTATATATATATTTTGGAACTCTTTGTTTCTAAAGTAACGTTTGTAAATCTAAAGACGTATGTATTTAGGTCCTTACTAAAGTCTAAGTCGACTAAGTACTAGATCTACATTGACTACATTAGATTAGTAACATACAATTTTTACAATGACAAATTTAGATCTAGAAATACTATTATATAGATCTAGATAATGTAAAACCAAGATCTAGTCAGTGAATTCTGGTTTATATTTAATTAATGTTATTTAAATTGGTATTAGACATTTGTTTACGTCTATCAATTCATTACTATTAGAATTAGACTCTAGTACTAGTAGTAGTACTAGTAGTAGTAGTCAGTCTCAGTAGTAGATAATAGATTACTCATTTAGAATACTCATGATACTGATACTTAGACTTAGTAACAAGTTATTTTAGTAACTTCAACTTGCTAAGTTTACTAAGTGTAATAATATAGACTTATAGTTATAGTAATACTAATACTGTCGACTCTATAATTATAGTAGTCTCTATAGTCTAACTTATAGACAGTATATAGAGTAGTTTTTGCTATTCGGACACCTATAAGCCCAAATTTGAAAGTTTGACTTTGACAGCACATTATTTGACAATGGTTCGACACAGAAAAGAAAATGAAGTATCAAAATCTTCTTTAATTAAAGGAGAATAAGGATGACTACTTACTACTACTTACCTATATTTGTTATTATATTTTAGGTCAAAGAGGTCGTGTGTTTTCATTTAATTCGGACAAATTTGACCCACATTATTTGATTCCGGACAACATAATTTATTTCGGACAGTTTCTATATTTAGGCATCAATAAACTCAGATTTTAATTCTATATTAACATTAACTAAATTTTAAGATCCCCAGGCATAGCCTCTCACATGAAATCATTAAGATGTTTTCAAACTATACATAAATACGAACACAAAAAAAAATTTAAAAAAAACTTATTCTACCAAAATTAGGTCATTGGGACATCTTATATTTAATCATAATGTTTGCATGATTAGATGTGTGTTGAATGTTTGTGGTTTTTGTTTATTAATTTAATACATTTCTAATACAGATGATAGCCATTCTTGCCTAACTGAATCCTCTTTATTCTCTCTATATAAATCTAGATCTATCTAGTAGGTCTAGATCTAAGCATTTAACATCATTCAATGTACCAAGCTCACTCCAAACATTTGCCCATTTATTCTCTATTTAAAAAACAACAACAAATGAACAAATATATTATAAGATCATTTTTATTGATGTCCAAAACTGGCTGTTTGAAATAAATTTTGGTAAGAAAATCGTAATTTAATTCGGACACCCTATTAATTTTTTTTTTGTATGGAATCAAACAACTTGCCTTATAAATCAAATAAATGAACTCCAAAAACAGAATAAATATTGCCGGGCTCATTAGTATAGACTTAGCCGATCAAAAAATATAGTCTTAACCCTAGGAAGAGGTAAAGTCATCCGGGTAACATAGGAAAAAACAACAACCTGACTAACAAATTTGAAATTCATTTTTCTTATATAAAAATACAGCTAAATGGAAGGAAATTGGGCCAAAATCATTGGAAAATGGACAAGCACACTATACAGCGCGCTAGTTTTATAATAAATATTAAAATAATTATTTACTGACCACAAAAACAGCGAATGTCAGAATTCATGTAATGTCCGAAATAAATAAACTACTATATAATTTATAAGATCTAGATTCTAGAACTAGTAACTAGAATCTAGTCACTATTTCGTCTATGTCAGTATGATTGAGTATGTGACTAACTTAGACTTAGACTTGACTTAGTTTTAGTATCTAGATTCTAGCTACATTCCTCATCCCATATGATATGCTAGGACGCCTAGGAAAAATTTGTACAAGTGTAAATACTCCTTCTTCCCTGGTGCTACTAGAGCATGAAATGGGTTGCATGAGCTAGCCAGGAAAACAAAGTGACTTGGCAGAATTTAAGTCATTGGTTAATATGCATGACGCGTAGGACGTATCTTCTTTTTTTGAAGTAACGTCTGTATTATATTTAAGAAGATAAGGAGTATACTATAGTTATAGTCACTATAGTAAATAGTATCTAGTCTTAGTTCTAATTCTATCATTATTTATAAATATTATTAAATAGTATTATATTATTAATTACTATAAAATTTCAAATAATTAATTATGATATTACTAATTACTATTAAATCTGAATCTGAGTAACTGTCTATAGAAATACTATAAGACTAGTGACTAGACAGATTATAGACCTAGTAGTATAGTATTAGTATTATCATTTGATTATCTAGATCTATAGAGTGTATACATTTATATTATATTATCATAAACTATATACTCTATACTAAAATCTACTACTAGACTAGTAAGATCTATATACTATTCTATCTAGATGTATGATAATTTAAATAATAATAATCTTTATTGTCCGTATGGAAATAGCCGGACATTACATGCAGCCTGCGGGCCTTAGTTTGTGTATTACTAATTTAGTGGATTGGATTTATATATATATATATGTATGTATATATATATATGTGTCAAACTTAGCTAATGTTCCTTTTAAGTTTTTCTCTTACACCACGAAAATAAAAGTAGTTTTGCGAAAATGGGTTTGCATCCTTATCAAATATAAAATACTATGGAAGCGAGTTTACCCCATTTGTTAAAAGCTTCTTTAATAGAGATAAATTTAGCTATTAGAATGAAAGAAGCGTGAGATGAATTTGGGATATAAAGTACAATATATATGGGTTTACCCAATTAGTTAAATGAAAGGGATTATAAAGTACGTCAGTACATCTAAATTTGCAGGTATAGGGAGCGAATTTATGTAAAAATGCTTTTGAAATTTAAAACACAAATTTAAAGGTTAATTTCATGAAATAATTCAATCAATAGACTATATTTTTGTATTTTCATATGTGTCAAAGTATAAAACTATCTGTGCAAAGTGAAAGTGTGGTTCTTAAAATTAGATCTAAATTCTAGATCTAGATCCTTTCGATCTTGTCTCATGTAAACATGGCCTAGATCCATGAAATAGTATTGCTTTCATAGAGTTGGGTAACTTTTTTTTTTTGAGGGTTTTAAGTTTGTTTTAGGTTTACTATAAATATGTTACTGCATGACGCGTAGGACGTAATCATCTTCTTTTTTTTTTAAGTAACACCTGTATCATATAAGATAAGATAGGTTTCCAGTTAGTACCCAAGGAACATTTATGCCAAGTTTTATCAAGATTGGTCAAACGGTTTTGATTTCTATGCGGCATATATACAGTAATATACCCATACATACGCTCTTACTTTCTGCTTTATAGTATAGATTATCGATCTAGATCTAGTTCTTGATATCATAGAATTGATAGAAGGTAGATTTTCTATATAGATTATTGATCTAGATTTTAGACCCCTCAACTTAAGTCAGCATAAAGAAACTGGAACATATTTTTAGAACAGACAAAATAGAGAGTGAGAATCATAACAAATGAATCACTTTTACTTGTTTTGGAACAAATTGTATAGTATCAAAACTATTACTATTGCTGTGTGATAATTGTAATTTTTCTTTAATTAAAAAAAAAATGATTTCTTTTCATAGAAAAAAAGGACACCATGAACATAACCTCGTTGCCTGATGATGTTTTTTTTCTGATTTTCAAATATTTGTCTCTGAAAGATCTATGTCGTTTATGCTCTGTGTGCAGAAGATTTCAACATTTAACCTCTAAAGACTCAGTATGGATTCAAAATATACACAGACTCTCCACTGTCAAAAATTTATTACCATTCATCAGGTAATATAATAGTAGCTATTGCTTTATTGTAGACAATTTAGTTTTAACTATCAGATTAGACCATTATGACCTTTACGACATAATGCCATTTTTTCATAAAACCTTTTAATCGAAATATAAGACAATTCATAGGTTATAGAAATAATTTTATAATTTTCTCATTATTTTACCAAATTGGTTTGAAACCAATAAATTTATACAATGTTGTTGTTTTTTTTGTTAGAATTAATGTTTCAAAAATATTGTTTTAGATTCCAAAGAAATTAGTGTTTGTAAGTTAAAATCTAATATTTGAACTTTAACTGCTCTTGAGTAATAAGTTTTTATTGAAATTGATAGCTTAGAAATGTAGCTCATACATAATTGAATTAACAATGCCTTATTGTTCTTTTTTTTCTCTTTTTGTTCAGCCGCAGTCATTCCGCTAAAGATTTATCTCGTATTGCCTACAACTGGATCCATGGAAAATACAAAGAAGGGTTTATTATCAAAGTAAATCGTAGATTTAGGTAATAAAAGATTGTATAAAGAATAATTTTAAATATATCATTTTGTTGTCAGAAAGTTTAGGTACAAATGGATCCCTATAGTTAAGTTATCTATATTGTAGCAACATTTAATTTACTAGTCTATTAGTTCTGATAAAGCTCAGAGACACTTGGGTAAAGTTTGACAACACTTATTATTGAAGACAACTATATATATGCATAAAGAGTTTGAGCTTTGCAAAAATGTTCCTTAGCTGAGAATTTACACTAGTTATCACCTTTCAAAACAAACTCTGTTTATTTTATTGAATTGGCTTTGATTGTTACAAGTATGTCAAATGTTATGTCAAAAGTACCACATTATAATTACAATAATAGACAAGAGTAGTATAAAAAATGAATTTTTTTTGTATTTCGCATAATAATACAAACCTTCTGACAAATAAATCTTTTTTTTTTCCTTCCAGGCTATTACCATGGTTGCAAAAAACAGATGAAGGCATTTGGTTTTCTTGTAGAAACAAAATTTGTTTCATCACTTCAAATTCATCAGGGTATTATTATGAAGAGAAACAGAGATGTCTTCTTGGCTTGCCAGATGATGCCACCAAGTTCACAGTCAAAAACAATGTGGTTGCTAGTGGATGCATGTAGGAATACAGTTGTTTCTTGTAATAATTTCATTAAATATGTGTTATGCTACTCTGTTTTGTTTACAATAAGAAATAATATTGAGCTTATTTATATCGAATAATTGATAGAGAAGGTGTTAAAAACCTTTACAAAAAAAAACGATTTTATATTTTTAAACCATCTGTTGTTGGTTTGTTTGTTTTTTGTTTAGGGGGGGAGGAGGGAGTTAGTGCTGTTTCTCTAATTTTTAATTAATTTTGTAAGCCACATTAAAATGTATTAAATAAAGTAAAAAAAAAATAATTCAGAAATTAAATTTCATGTGTTGGTGAATTTTTTTTGTGTAAATAAATTTTCAGAGATGGCAGTGTCTGTGTATGGGACATCTCTAGAGGAAAATATTTTTGTCACAGAAATATACACCCTGATGAGATACAGTGTATTGATTTCACTGATGATATTATAATATCTGGCACCCGGGATGGGACTATTAAGGTTTGACTCGTATAACAATTAAATAGGAGGCAATGACATTTACTATATTTATATTTTAATATAGTAGTATAATGTAATTATATGGTAATAGTGACATACCAATGAGGAATTATTACTTCAAAATAGTGAAAATCAAATTATGACATCTAGAATCCATACTTGATTATGTAGTCTTTGTCAGCACTTTGAAAATAATTTAAACCATCAAAATAACAAGATGATAGATTATACTATTTTTAATAAGCTCCATGACTAATGTATTTAAATAAATAGAAAATGAAATAGCATTTATTTTACAACTATACCTTACATTTTTGTTTTCCTTGCAGTCATTTCCATTTACCAAGTCAAACTATTCTAAGCTTCCAACAAACTCACATAATGTTGGAGAGAGAATTTGGTGCCTAAACATATCTCCGTGTAAAAGGTTTGCTTCAATAAATAAAAAAAAATATTAAAAATAACAATGTCTCGTTTTCTTAAGATATTTTTTTTGGTGCATTTTATTATTTCTGCTTTAATTTTTTTTTTTTTTTTTGCATGCAGTTACTTTGCTGCTGGATTAGCAGGCTGGCTTTCTGATCCACCAATACTACTTTGGGACTTGGCAAGGTATGAACATATGGCTTTAGTTTGTTTGTTTGTTGTTGTTTTTTTCAGAACAAATTTATACTAGACTTGTAGCTAAACTACTTTTGGAACTTGATTTTTGGGAGCACTATTTAATTACTAAATTACTAAAAGAATGAGTAAGGTAACTGACAATGTGAAGGATTCTTTATTTCACAACTGTATAGAATGAGCCATTTATATGTTGCAATTATTATGTCTCCAGTTCTGAGTGCTTAGGTCGAATGAATTTCAACCATAAACAAGGAGCTGGAGTATTTGATTTGAAGTTTGAGTCACCTCATGAACTCCTCACTTGTGGCTATGACACATTCTTAAGACTTTGGGATTTACGAACGTTAAAATGGTAATAAAAACTGTTCTTGTGTTGTTTAGAACCAAATGTCTTGCAAACTCAAGACCATCACTATCATTTAGGCTGTTGTTTTTATTTTCAGTGTTATTCAATGGGAGGAGCCTTTTGATTCTGCTCTGTACTGTCTTGAAACAGACAGCAATAATTCTATAGCTGTGGGCACAGCTCAGTATGGCATGGTGAGAATGTGGGATAAGCGCAAAACAGAACCAGTTCAGGTTAGAGTTTTATCTCATAAACTTTTCTTACCTGTGTATTTTAGAAATATTTGTTTCAATGTAAAAAGTCAGCAAATCCACTTTCCTATATTTTTCTATTTACTTATATCTCTATTATCTTTCCCAGGCATATTATAGTTACAAAAGTAACAGCCCTGTCTATTCACTCGCTACTGATCATGGTCATCTTTACCTTGCTCTTGATTCTGGACTAAACATATTAAACTTTACAGCACATCACATGCCAAGCAAACTCAATCCTTCAACTTTCATGGGCTATCAGGCATGTTAAAAGGATAGCAATGTTTCTAACCATGTAGATTTGCTATTGACATTTTCAAATTAACAATGACGTGCTAAAAAAATATGAATTAAAATGTCAAATATGCATGTCATCAAATGAAAACATTCTTTGATAAATGAAGTGCACTCTGGAATATTTTGTATTCAACCTGAGAAGTTAATCAAATACAAATGAAATAATAAGATGCTTTTGCATTCATACATTAAAGCAATTCAGGCCTTGTTATTTAAAAATCTGTGATAACAAAGATAATAAACTTGTACAAGAAATATTGTGTGTATGTGTGCTTTCTGTCTTGTTTGTGATTATATGGACATTGCATTATAAAGATGAAATACAGAAAGCAAAACATAGATAATCTTAATAAAGTTTTATTTCATAACAAATAACATCTTTTAAACATTGCACTGCCTAAGTAGTGGCAAGGCTTACCAACAATACTTTTATTTCTAAACAATAATGAAGTAAAGTATCCACAGTTTGAAATTGCTAACAGACAAATGTAAAGAAAAAAAAAAACATTCTAAACTTAAAAAATTATTAATTTAACAATGACATAAATACTAAAATGATATGAAACAATGAATCACAAGTGAAATCAAAAATAGACTACATCTCAAGTTCAACACTGATAACCAGCTATTATATTGAAATTGTTTTATATATATAAAAAAATAACAATAAATGCAATTAAAAAAAGATCAGTTGATTCAGGTGGGAAAAAGGTTAGTGCACAAATATTTGTCTTCAGAACTATCATGGCAATGCATTATGTACTTCAATGATTAAAATGTGTACTTAGAAAAAAAAAGTTTTTACAAAACAAAATATAAAGAGTTGAAATACTTTGAATAAAGCAAGAAGAGGGGAAGTAAAAACATTCATTGCTCTGAATTTGCAATGTAATAAGTAACAAAAGAAAGTTGTTTTTTTTAATCAATTCCTTTTGAGTCCTTTATGAATCTGATGGTGGTCTATAGTTTCTCTATTCATTTCTTGTAATGCTTCACTATTGCAAGGAGTCTTTCCAGTGAGTTTTTAACAGTCCAGCTCATAGTTTAACAATAACATGTGGACTAGAACTTCAACAGTGTGTAAAAAAGTCTCTATTCATTCAACTCTTTTCTGAATACAACAAAGCATTGCATCAAGTGTTGGTATTTTTGCTAAAGCAAGTCCAAAATTGAAAAGATTGTATGTCAAATTTAATTTTAAGATGATTTATTTTGAAAAATTAGAATGGTCAAACCACAGTTTTCACTGTATGACAGGGTACTTGGTAATTATTTTTCACATAAACTTGTCAAATTTCTAGGAAAATCGTTAAAACTGTTAAAACCATAAAGTTTGCAAGCTAACAGGAGGAATTGTAAAAAATGATTGTGCAGTAGATTTCTAATGAAATGAATGAACAACAAAGCAAACTTGGAAGCTATGAAGGAAAACATTCCTGCTGAAATAACAATTGATAATATTGTCAGATAACATCAAGAAGTAAAAAAATATATATTCATTAATCTTTTTTTGAATGATCAATGAGCACAAGTTATTTTGTTCTTTTTATAGTTAAGGATAACAATAAAAATTTATTTTATGAACCTAAATTGGTTGATCACTCTTTGAATTCTCTGCAATGATAAAGATTCCAAAAGAAATAAAGGGTTACCAAGATGAATTCCTAGTTTTGGAAAAAATGTGAAAGAAACAAAAGTACAACATATTCTTTTTTTCTATGTGTTCAAATATGTGAATAAAATAAACTTTTTATTTATAATGGAAATGGTTATAATGTGCAAATGTTTGCATTCAATTTTCTCATTATATTGTAATAGGTTATGAGGCCTTTATTAAAATTTACAATATACCATTATACTTACTATCAAAGACAAAAATTAGCACCTTTTTGTATCCTTTAATCACAATAAATTGAATATTTTTCGAACCAGTTCTCACAAATCAGTTTGATAGATTTGACTGACAAGTATCTGGAGTGTGGAGTAAATGGAAGAATAATAGTCATCAGCCCCATCCTTAAGCTCATCCTGGGCCAGCTGGTGGTAAACTGTCAGGAGGGCCTGAAGCTTGGGCTTGGCAGGAGAGAAGTCTTCTATACATGTGTTTGCCAATGCAGTCATGGCATGGATAACTTTTTCTACACTATCGTGGCCTGACAAGGAATGGAGGAGACTTGTCATGAGTGTACACCATCCTGATGCTGACATGCTTTCTCGAAGTTTAACTCTGAGTGAATAAAACATTGATTTGATTAATAAGGAATTATTTTTTATAACTACCATAAGTAGTTTCTTATTTCTTGTCGTATAAATTACAGACAGATAATTACACCCTATGCTTGAAAATGTATCCATCCAAACATGCATGGTTTCCGAAAACTATAAGACACACTTAGAGTTTTTAGGGGGAAAAAGATACTGCTGTGTGTCAAATTCACCTTTAGAGATACAGACAAATTTTCCAACCACTTAGTCATTACATCTTACAACCATCTTATGGTTCAAATAGGGCAATGTCAAATTTTATACTATAGACATAATGAAGTAAATTGAAAATTTCAAATAAAACTCACTCATTATATTGGCGTGATCGTTCTATTTGAACAGGATCGGTGGAAGTACTTTGTATTTTATTGTAATCCTAAACAAACAAAAGATTTCAACAAATTAGTACATTTTAAAAATGTGTACATGAAAAAAAATTTTTGATTTAAAAAAAAAAAAAAAAAAAAGGGAAAAAATGTTTAAAGAACAATAGGAAACTAAATGACAGATGAATGGCAGGAAATCCTTAACAAGCCAGTAATGTTCTTATAAGAGTAGAAGAATGGTCTGTATTATTATTTCCTTTCATATGAATAAAAATACAGAAGTTCATTAAGTTTCAAACCGAAATCCACAGAGTAGGTTTTTAGGACAGTGTGATCAAATCAAGGAGCACGATGAAGCTTGTCGCAGACATGCCTACCCCCAAGACCCAAAATGTGGAACACTCAGGTTGAAAATGTGGAATTTTAGGCCCCAATGTGGAATATACACGCGTTTACATTTGTCAGCCATATTGTACGCAATAAATAAAACTTCAATTATATTACTTTAATAACAATACTAGTTTGCTTATTATAAATTAGATGTAAATAGTATAATTAAAAGTAAGAAAACCTTTAATTCATAATTATGTCCTTTGTTTAAAATCAATAGCTCTAACTCCTATATTATATCAATTATATGATGAATTCTAACCAAAATGTATTCTAATGACCTAGGCTCAAATGTTACTATCTATTTTTATTTGTTACTACTAGATCTAAATCTATTGACTAGATCTAGTCTAGGTTATTCTAGATCTACTTAATTATCTATCCTTTTCTAATTCTAGGGCTCTACTCTAGTCACACTAGTTCTAGATCTAAAATAATTTAAGAGTCTACTAGTTACTAGTACTAGTCTAGATATAGACTATACCTAATAAGTCCTCTAAGTCTAAGTACACAGATTATAATAATTATATTATAGTTATAGATCTAAATATTTATGTCTAGAGTTTAGATCTATAGACTTATTAAGAACTAAAATAAATTTATTACATAATGATTATGATAATGATACATAGAAATCTAGAATCTAGAGATCTATCACCTTCTAAGTCTATTTCTAGATACTAAGATAGATCTACAGTCTACTTTTAGTTATCTAGAGCTAGCCCTACTTCTAGAGCTAGAAACTAATTTAGACTATGACTATGTAATTTGAAGTAGATATAGATCTATAGCCTTCTTTAGGCCTTAGCCTTATTGTGTCTAACTAACTCTAAGTTAATTAATTACATTTGGGTCTAGATCTTTAATAACGTATTTTTTATTTAAAAATCCTTTTGAAAGTTTTCTTAGATTACTTGGAGACCAGTTCAAGGAGTGTTACAAAAGGCAGATCTATGATCTACTTAATCTACTAAAGTAGTACTAAACTTTACTATCTATTTTTTTCTAGTGACCTAGTCTAGCCTCTAGACTAGATCTAGTATCTTAGACTTACTAATTACTTAGAGCCATTGTCGGGAAAAGAAAGGGATATGAACGGAATATTTGGCTAATTAGCACTTACTAGATTCTAAGAATAGATCTAATATCTAGACCTAGACTACTAGATCAGTAGATCTATGTCTATGTCTAGAACTAGCCCAACCATTTCTTCGTAAATTTAGGACAAACCGGGTCCGGGAGGAGATGAAATGTAAACAATTAACACAGACCTATATATATATTTTTTTTTGCACTCAGTATATTTTCAATTCGCACTATTAATAAATAATGAAAAAACGGCGATTTTTTTTTAGTGTCGGAATTCAGACTTGGCGGAACAAAAAATCGTGAATGCGGAACAGCGGAACATGTGAGCTTTTTTGATGATTTTGCGGGACAGTTCCGCATAATGCGGAACTGTAGGCATGTCTGTTGTCGTGCTCATCTTGCTTGGTATTTTCTTTTGTAAGTTTTAGTTTCTAAGGATATTGGTGTCATTGCTCTGCTTGTTTTGCTTTGAAATGGAGTTCTCTGTTGTGGTTTTCTTGCTCCTGTATTGGGTAAGTTAGTTTAGTTTACTGCCTTCTGAATGTCATAGATCTAAAATTGTTTCTTTTATAATCGTGCGAATGGCTGTCTCAAAGGAGTGTGTATTTTTCTTATAGAGGGATGCAGGCTTGGGACTCTGCTGGAGTCGAGTCTGAGTTGTAGGCTTGGTATTTGACTTTTGCCCTTGGCGTTGGGTGGGGGCGTTGTGAGCCCTGATTGACTATGGCACTGAGATTAAGGTGTGCTTTAGTTCCTGTGAATGTAATTTGTACTTGCCTTGTAAATGCTATTAATATTTATTCATAATGTATGCCTCATCATATCATCAACCCATTAATCCTTTGTTGTTATATGCAATATTGCTATTCACTAGTATACGTTAATACTTGGTTTATTTGTTCCTTGATATTCATTGCATAAATTGATTGCTAGATGTTAGGGGTGCCCAGGCAGACGAGCCTAGGCTAAATTACAACCCAGGCAGAAAGTTAATAAGCACTGTTCAGGTGGGGATCCTGGCGAAGTACATCATATCCTAGATGAGCCCAGGAACGAAACCCTCCTGACAAAGCTTTCGTAGCTGAATGTCCCAAATATAAGCCATAATTTTTAACAAAGGTACACAAATTCATAAAATGTGTTTGAAAAATATAGAAAGCCACCAAATAAAAAATTTAAAACAAAAATAGCTTTTTAACTAGCTGTTATATTTGAAATTCACTTACTACAAACAAACAAAAATGAATGCAAACTTACATGTTCCAATAACATATCTGTCAACAAAGTAATGATTTTAATTTTCATATTCTCCTCATGTGTGCTTGTGAACATCTGAGAAAGAGCAGACAGTCCTCCTAAGTCTAGAAACTTTTTCTGAGCAAATGGAAACTGGCGAACTAGAGTTGACAAAGCAAATAATGCCTTTTTCTTAACTCCCAGTGATGGATCCACTGCTAACGATTTCAGTAAATTTTGCATGAGGCCACTATCTAGGGCAGCCACTTGAACTTTGGCATTGCTGGGAGTAGATATACATTTAATATATATTGATATCAAACAAAAATATTGTAAGAAAAAAAAAAAGTCACAAATAGTGATTAGCTGCAATAGCCATTTGAGAGCTTTAAATATTTCCTTAAAATAATGAGTAAAACAATTTGAAGATACACACTGCTATGTTTAATAGAGCTAATATATGTTTAATGGCTCTTTCTATATGTGTAGACAATACTTATTTAAAGTGTAAAAAAAGATACAATTGACTCTAGATAGTTGTGTTAAAGAAAGCATCAGATTACCAAAGGTTAGTGTACTTCAAAGAATTTAACAGTATAAATCAAGGAAATTCTTATTTTTTTAAGTGTGTTTGTATTTCTATTAATTAAATATAATTCTCAAAAAAAAAAAAAAAAATCAAAATAGAAAATATTTTAAAAGTGAAACTATTGAAACTAAAAGCTGCTACATATAACTATAGTATAGAAACCTTTGCAAAGCAGCTCCGACTGTATATATGACAGACTCACGTATTTCATCATTGGTGTTGTTTATGAGTTTCATGACAGACTCTAGACCACCAAGGTCAACAAAGATTTGTGCACTGTCAATCTAATAATGAAAAGAGAAATGATATTTTAATGCACTGTGTAGATAAACACATCAAACCCTTAAAGTATATCATCTGAGGAAACTATTCAATGAAGCAAACAAAAAAATGATTTCATATACAAACCTGATGCAGATAGTACTCCAAATCTGTAAGTATTGGCTTCAATTCCTCTGTGTTCAAAGCACCTGTCTTTAACTTTTCAGTAAGCTCTGTGACTATTTCCCCCTCAGTTTTCACAGACATGTTGATCTCCTGCATTGCTTTTTTCAACTCATCATAGCTACGGAATTTCTTCTTTAGTTCATCGTCTTTAGCCTGTAATAATAACATTTATTTTCTAGTCATTACTTTGAAAATTAAAAAGTTTTGAAATAATTTAATTTTGCAATGGTGAAAACCAAATAGATTAAATTAGATCACAATGCACACTTTACTTTCTGCACAAAATTAAAGAGTTGGGTCACAACAGTGAAGTAATGAACTTTAGAACAGCTAACAGCAACAAGAGATAAGTCAATTTTTTTTTAAACAAGTACAATCATTCTTGCTTAAATCAAATTTTAAATACTTTCTAAAAATGCTAAGTGTATTTTTATTATTATTTTTTGATAACTATACTATAAATAACTTCCAATTACTTTGAATATACATATATATATATATATATATATATATATATATATTCAGAATCCAAAACAATTTGATGGTCGCTGTAAAAGATTTGTCTTTGTGTATAGTTTTTTAATTTATAATTTAACAAATAATATTAAAACCTTTTCATTTGTAGTTTCATCTTTGTATTTAAAGTCTTTTAAGGCAGCTTTTAATTCATCTCTTGAATACCTTTTCTTTTCTGTATTTATTATTCCTATGAAGAAAAAAATTAAATTAAGGAACATTTAGCATCATATATATATATATTTATTCATTTAATAATTCCATTTTTACAAAGAAAAAAAATGGTTTCAGATGAGAACTCACCAATATTTTCCCCTGCATCCCACTGCTCTGTAGTTGTGGAACTTTCCATCAGTTTGGCTTGTTTCTCTCCAGTTTTCATATCCATTCTCACATGCAATCCAGGGGGAATTTTTTGACCTTAAAAAAACAATGGAGTAAATTAAATAATGACTTAATCATTAAAATTATAGATTCTAGAGAATGTTGTGAACCTCTCTGTTTCATTCAGATGACTTTATTTGCCTTATATGAGTGGAACTTCTGGGGGTTTTGTTTACAGAACCACTGAGAGGGACTTTATTAAATACAATCAATATCAAATACTTTATCTTGACTTTAGAATTAGTGGATTTAATCAGAAATTTAAAATGCAACATTAAATAAAGTCACTAATTAAAGCCAAAACTAAAACATACCTTTTTTAACCGTTTTCCAAACATCTGTGGGTTTAAATGGTTCTACATTCTCTTCTGTAATCTCATTTTCTTCAACAGATACAACACCATCATCTTCAAAAAATAGAAGAAAAGGAATAAAAAAAAAGTCTTTCAAGTTCTAATCTTTTTTATTGTATATAAATATCAAAGCAAACATGCCTAACCTATCACAGACAATGAGGAACTATCATGATGAAAATGAGAAATTTTTAATAAATTTTGGGTTAAAATGTGGAACATGTACACATTGAGAATTAATCAAAAATGTTTGCATGGAAAAAATATATAAAATATAATATAATTAAAGAGATGAAAGAGTGAAACAGAAAATATATATGTTAACCAGTATAAAGTAGATTGGATGTCTGTCTTTGAAGTTTTCTTTTTTTTTTTTTTTAATAAAACTTTGATGCAAGAAGAACTGCTTAAAACAGATTGTTTGGGCATGATTATTAATTCTATAGATGAAAGATTTGCAAAACGTAAGTTGGGAAACAACTGCACATGCTCACATAAGGATTACTAGATTATATTTAAACCATTTCACATTAAATCAAATTAAAACAGATCATGAAACTAAGAGATGTAACTAAGACAATTTCTTTTTGTCAGAACTCAGACTATGTTGTGGAACAGATCGTAGAATAGAAGAAGAAATTTGATTTTTCTGCAACTTTATGTGATGGTTCTGCAAAATGTACATTTCTGCACCATGCAAGGAAAATATAATGTATACTATTATCAAAAACTACATTTTTATCATTTGGGCTGTGGGGGGTTGAATATATAAGAACTTTTAAAAGAGTATGACCTTTAGAACAAATGTTAAAAAATTCAATTAAAAGATGCTTTTACTTTTTACTGACAGCTAGGGACTTACCATCATCATTCTGAAAATATAATAAACTGTTATCAAAAGTTACATTTTTATAATTTGGGGTGTGGGGGGGGTTGGTTGAATATAAGAGCTTTTAAAAGAGTAGCTCTAGTAAGAGATTTATGACCTTTAGAACAAATTTTACAAAATTCAATAAGATGCTTTTACTTTTTACTGACAGCTAGGGACTTACCATCATCATTCTGATTGAGGTCTTCAACAACAGTTAAAGCTCCTTGCCCATGGTGCTGTGCTGCTTCACTTTTAACATTCAAGTTGTACAGAAAAACAGTTGAAATAATAATAACTCCAAGTATGTGTGCAATTTTCACCCCCTTTCCAATGACACTCATTCTTAACCTTGCAATGCTTCCTGTATTCTGGTTTAATATCTCTCCTTTTATCTAGGCTAAAATGTATAGTTTAAGCAGATGTCAAGCTTATAACAGTAACACAGAAATCAACACTGACTGCTTTACAGTGTCAACTCATAATGTATCAAGTTTGTTGTGAACCTTTTCCTTAAAAAATATTTACAAATAAAAATCTACTCTTATTCCTGTTCACAGCAATATATTTCAAACTAAGAATATCACTGCTTCATCAATTTGGTAAAATTATAGATTATAGGGGAGGCTTATTAATTATTATGAATACACACATATTTAAGTTCTCAATATCGTTAGTATTAGTTTAGATCTAAATCTAAATTAGTACTAAATAGTCAATGAACTCTATTTATGATTATAAGCATTTTGGCATTAATGAATAAAGACTGAACA
The DNA here is from genome assembly GCA_030265305.1 of Biomphalaria pfeifferi. NCBI lineage: Eukaryota > Metazoa > Mollusca > Gastropoda > Planorbidae > Biomphalaria > Biomphalaria pfeifferi. The sequence goes on from JASAOG010000076.1 coordinate 2,160,715, forward strand.
TAACAAACATCCAAAATGCATTAAAAGTTATTACTTACTAGTAACTAGAGTAGTCTACAGTAGATATCTAGATTTTTAGATGTAGTAGATTAAGTAGTTCTAGATCTATTAATAATATTATATATATATATATATATAAATAATATATTATATAAAATATATATATAGAGAGAGAGAGAGAGATCTACTTTATAATAATCTAGAATACTAGATCTAGATCTAATTGTCAGTAAACAAGTCAGTCAAGTATAACAAACAGACTTTTAAGTTTATCTAGACTATTCTAGACTCTACAGTCTACATCTAGATCTATTATGATCATAATGATCTAGTTAGAATCTAGTAGATTTTTAGCAATCTAGAACTGTGTCTAGTCAACTCTTGTCCCTAGACTCTTCTGTCCTCACTGTAGTACATAATAGTGTAGTGTAACTAGTGTAGACTAAGTCATTGAATTGAGTCATTGTCACTCATTGAATCATTCAGTCATTGTTACTGTAGAATGTAGTCTAAGTCTCTAGACTGGATGTATTTTATTCACACTAATTCAGTATTACTTTACCAGAATATCTAATCTAGGTTAACCTTTCGGTTAAAATTAAAAAAGATTATTATAAAACTGTTATAATCCAAAACACAAATGAATCTATGTTATGTAAATCTAGTAGTACACTACACAACACACCGGTCTAGATTCACTAGAACATTCCACACTCTTTTTAAGTCTTTTAATTTATTATTTAGAAGTCACCTTTTTAGTCTTTGTTGATAAATACTGTTGATGTGCAAAATATAGACCAAGAATGTGTAAAGTTTTATATAAATGAATAAAAGGTTGCATCATTTAGGACCCGAAAAGATGAATGTGACAAAGTTGTTTGGTTTCACTTGGCATAACCACAGAGCAACACGTATTCGTTGTCAACCATGCTTAGAAAATTCAAAATCTTGGCTATGAAGAGCACCTGAAAAACGAAAGTAAAAAACATTTTGGCATATACCTTATATAGATCTAGATATTTTGAGATAGATCTATAGAGCAGGCCTACAAAGAAATCACTATATCTGTAGTTAAAAAACTTGAGAGAATTTTTCTTTTTTTGGCATAGAATATTCCTAATCTAATGGCCTTCTTTTGTTTAGGTCAGTTAGTATTACTTCTGAATCTCATTATAGGCCTATATAGGGTATATATATATAATTATATATATAGCCTATAAAACACGAACTATGATAACTTAATTGTCTTTGAAAATTTAGATAAGGCTTTGACAATCAATAATCCCTTTCCCTACTATATTCTCATATATACATATATATATATATATATATATATATATATATATATATATATATATATATATATATATATATATATATATATATAAGTATGCACAATAGACAATAAAAATGTAATGAATTATGTGCAGGCAGTTTAGAGAATAACTGAGTATCAAGGATTGAAATAGCTGAAGGATGTGCACAACAAAAACCAGGGAGTTTTCATATATATATATATATATATATATATCTGTGGCATTTTACGTCTCGAGAGACGATCTTTTCCCTTTGCAACTTCTTGTGTGACTAAAGAGGACAATCCTTGATACACAGCTGCGATCGCAGGTTGGGCATATATAATCACCAGGCGCCGTTGCATTTTCACCCTTCTTTCTGCTTCTGTTGTGTATGACATCTGCAATCTTTGACCCTTCCTTTATGCTCTCTCTCCATGAGGATCTGTCCAGTGCCACCTCTTCCCAGTTGCCAGTGTCGATTTTGAAGAGCTACATGTCGCGTTTGCATACATCCGTATAACGTAAAAGTGGGCGACCAGCGGCTCTCCTGCCTTCTATTATATCGCCATTCAGGATGTCCTGTGGAAGTCGACCTTCTGGCATTCTACGAACGTGGCCAAGCCAGCCAAGGCGTCTGCTGCTGATAACAGAGCGGATGTCCTGGCACCCTGCTCTTTGTAGCACTTCCTCATTGGTTATCTTATCTTGCCACCTTATTTTAAAGATCCGCCTTAGGCATCGGAGGTGGAAAACATTCAGCTTTTTTTCCTGCCATGAGTAGGTTGACCATGTTTCACTTCCGTACAGCAAGGTGCTCAACACACAGGTCCGGTAGACTAGGGCTTTAGTACTGTTAGTCAGCAATATGTTGTCCCAGACTCTTTTCTGCAGCCGTGACATGGTGGCCATTGCCTTGGCTATCCTGTTGTTTATGTCTTTATCCAGTAGAGTGTTGTTGGATATGATGGAGCCAAGGTAACAAAAGTGATCAACAATTTCTAGTGGTTGGCCATTAATGCTTACTTGAGGTGCAGTGTTTGTGTTTTGGACAAGTATCTTAGTCTTGCTTTGACTGATGTTTAAGCCGAACTTCTGGCAAGCAGCAGATAATTTGTCAACCAGGCACTGTAGCTGAATATCAGAATCAGCCACAATAGCTGCATCATCAGCATACAGGAGTTCCCTGACGAGTAGCTTCCTAACCTTGGTTTTTGCCCGTAGCCTTGATACATTAAATAGTTTTCCAGAGGATCTTGTATGGAGAAACACACCTTCGTTTATGTCATTGTACGCATAATGCAGTAGACAGGAGAAGAATATGCCAAACAGAGTAGGTGCGAGCACACATCCCTGCTTGACACCACTGCAAACCTCAAAAGGTGCTGATTGGGCTCCATTGAATTTGACAGTGCATTTAGTTTCCTCGTGAAAACACTCAATGAACTGCAGTAGTATATATATAAAGCGCATACGTACAAAATAGCGTCGATAAAATAGCGCGGACTTATTTATGATAGGCCTATGTATAATAAGTACCGGATTTTAGTAAGTGAAGGCAGGGCCGGCCTTAGGCCACTGCAGCATATGCGGTCGCAGTGGGCCCCGCGCTTTCATAGGACCCGCGCTAATTCTAAGTGTACATTATTAAATTAATTTAAACCATTATAACGTATATAAAATAACAGTGTTTTCGCGACCTCCTGATTTTCCAGGGCCTCCAGGAAATCTCATGAAAAGGCTAAATATACGATAAAGTCCTGAACTTTTTTTGAACTTATTCAAATCTCCTGAAGAATAGACCAAATTGACATTTTGAAGTTCCTATAAATAAAAAGTGGCATTACGAGCTTTCATTTGATAAAAATTTATTGCAAAGACGAAAGTAGGCCTATTTTCTAATTAAAAAAAATAATTTTGACATAAAGCTCATCCCTACCCAGACTAGGCCCGCGCGATCCGTTTCGCATAGGGCTCCGCAAATGCTAGGGCCGGCCCTGAGTGAAAGTCCTGGGCAGGATTTTGTTTTGTACTGCCATCTAAACAGAAGCCGAATATGTTCGCCACTTCGGAAAACTGTTGGAGCTGACATAATAACTCTTTCTCCACAGAGTTTGCGATGTTAGATTTTGAGAAGGCAAGTCAAAATGCAGTAACCACAGTGTTCCCTGCGATCAGACTTGTCAGTTGTGTATTCCGTCTTGGGACAAAATCTCCGATGTAATGTAAAAGATGAAAATCTCGCATCTACATATCGTGATGATAATAATGTTGGCATGTTTGTCAAGATGATGTTAATTAGCCCTTTTATTTGTTCCATCTGCCGATGAAAATACTGCCTTCGAAGAATTAAATAATTATCGGCCAGATTTTGTAGTGTGGCTACTGATGGGAGGAAAACTATATTGGTCGCAAAGTGACTCCAAGATTTCCTATAGCATTATGGAATGTTAGAGATAGAGTACAGAACGAATTAACAGGAACAAATCAATTCAGTGGAGATTGCATCATGCATTTCCTATGACGATTAAAGCTCATCATACCAACGTCTACAAGTTGATCACTCTTTTCATGAGAGTAGAGAAGTACATTGAGAGCAGGGGTACACTGGGAACAGGAGTACACTGGGAAAATGAGTACACTGAGAGCAGGGGATGAGGCCCATGTTTTCTCGCTGTCTATAACTTTCTTGGTCACCGTCTCTCTCCAACTAGTGTGGTCTAGGGTTATGTCTTCCCAATGGTCAGTATCAATGTTCACTGATTTTAAATCCCGTTTTATGACATCCACGTAACGGAAGTGGGGGCGACCAGTTTTACTTGAGCCAGACGAGAGTTGCCCGTAGAAGTGATTTTGGGGATGCGATTGTCCTCCATCCGGCGAACATGTCCGAGCCAGCGCAGGCGGCGTTGCATGAGGACTGTAAAGATGCTGGGAAGGACCGTTCGGGCAAGGATCTCAGTATTACACACTCTCTCTTGCCATGGGATGTTCAAGATCCTTCGGAGGCAGCGCAATGGGAATGAGTTTTCTCTCTTGCTCTGCACAATTATTCATGGCCTAAAAAAACATGAATCAAAAAATGTACCAATTACTGAATTAATTACTAGTAATTTTTTTTGATACCATCAAGGGTAAATTAATCCTTCAGTATTCACGATACAGCTAAATATATAGGACTATGTTCCTTCAGATAATTGAACATAATATTTCTCCCACACCCATTCTCAGATTAAGTTGAAACTTTAACCAATTAGTTATTGTACCTAGAAAACAATTTAAAAAAATGTATCTCATTACTCAATTATTTATTGGTTATTTATTATTTTGTTTAAATTATTTTGATAAAGACGGGAAATAAAATTTACATTTTTGAGCTATAGTTGTAAGTGCAGAGTTCTTTTCTGTACATAAGCTTTGATTTTTTTTTTAATAGGATTTTTATATTTTGTGTGTTGTAAATCTGATATGTGTGGAAGTATGAAAAGCTTGTTTTTCAAGTGTCTTTTTGGAATACAAATACATATGATATATATTGAAATTATTCAATGTAGCTTATTAAGAGTTGTATTCTATTATATTTTCATATTCACATTTTACACTATCTGAACTGTTTACTGCAAAATGACTGAAATTGTTAATTCCCTTTGAAGACTTTATATCATAGCTATTTTTAAGGTTATAGGAAACAAAAATCTTTAGAAGTTTTGATTGATACTGTTGTTTTTTTATTTGATTTAAAAAAAAATATTTGGATAAATTTTCTAAATTATATAATCAATATTTATTAATAATATAAATACGAATATTATTTGATGGCTAAGCATCCCAACTGGAGCTGCACAGAAACCTTCTCCCAGACTCCCCCTCCCTCCCTTAGTCCATTAAAGAGATTAGACCATAGTGCACTGAAAAGGCTAAAGCATGAAAGATGCCCTATACAAAAGCAATTTTGAAAAAAGCAAAGTTTCAATCAAATTAAATTGTGTTCTTCTTTATTTATATTGATGACTTTTAAGGGAATATTAGTCTCATGTCTATAAGTATATCAAATATTTTTAACAAAATCCAAATGAATTATTGAGCTTGTTTCTACCTCTAAATGTCATATCAGCTAAATAAAAGATTTTAACAAATAAATATACATATCTTGTTATCTTTTTAAGAAACTTTTCTCAATTCTAGTTTTACATATTTAAGTAGTATGATCTTAGGACATGACGACAGTAGCAAATGTCTGAAAATGTTCTTGGGAAAGGAAAAAAAAAAGGAATATTTTTATTGGTAATAAAATTTGAAAAGCTGTCAGCTTATAAATTTCTCTGACATTCTAAGTGAAGCAAATGTGCCTATTAATACACACAATTTAAGATTTCTTGCTATAGCATTTATTTCCAAACACATTCCCCAAAAAGAGGTTATTTGGCACACTTCTCTTTTCAATACAAACAAAAGTCAAATTCTATTTACAACAAATATTCTGCAGAGTCAGTGTCTTTATGATCTATTACATCATTCAAAAATTAAATAGCATGAGATGCTAATAACTTACACACAATTATTCCCCCCCCCCCTTTTTCTTTAATTTTCTCATTGAAAGGAGTTGACTAATTTTTGTTTTTAAACTAAAACTGTCCATAGAAGTTCCTTGAACTATTTATATATACAATCTAGACACACATGAAAAATACCATTAAAAAATGGCTTCATTCTTCATAGAAAAGTGTACAGCATACAAGTATATTTTATTAGATCAACAATTTCATGAATTCAAATCTATTTACATGGCAGAGTACACATTTTTAGGATGTTTTCAATTAACAAATTATATATATTAGAAGTTAACTTAACTAATTATATGTATTAAATGTTTCTTAAATAATGCTGTTGCATTTTTAAAGCAAGCAAATTTGATTATATCCCTTCAAACATTCACAAATTATTCATTTATTTGTTTTTCTGTGCTCTGGGGAGACATAATATGACCAAAGACTATTCTAAAACTTTCAATCTAGTCAACTTTTGAATTTCATTAATCTATGTGGTTTTTAACTGACTATAAGCTGAACCATGCTTATCCATGGTCCCTGAGAAAAAATATTTTTTTTACAAGTCTGATAATCAAACTTTCTTTTAGAAATATCACTAATTGAACCAAACTTGAAATCAACATATTGTTTTCATGAATGTTAAGAACTGAAAACTTAGCTAGGTCAATGCACTGGACTTGCCAGTCTTGAAAACTTAGCTAGGTCTATGCACTGGACTTGCCAGTCTTGAAAACTTAGCTAGGTCAATGCACTGGACTTGCCAGTCTTGAAAACTTAGCTAGGTCAATGCACTGGACTTGCCAGTCTTGGAAAACTTAGCTAGGTCAATGCACTGGACTTGCCAGTCTTTACTATTCTTAAATTCTAGTGGCATTCTAGAAAGATATTTATCTATACATATTGAACCATCCAGGAGCTTAAAAAGAAAAGATTCCTTTGCGAAAGTAAACACCATTTAAGCTTTTGTTAGTTTAAATATTTGAATAAAAACATCATCTTAATAATGCTTTCTCATGGGTGAACTGATTGATGTCAAAGATCTCTGAAAACAATGCTGTTGATCTAAAAGTAAAGATTTATTGAGACAAATCTAAGTGTAAAAATGCCTAGTCTATCTTCCACATTACACCTCTGAAAAAGGGATGGTATCATAACAATATCCTTCCAAAGAGAATATAAAACTGGAAATAACTGTCATTGCCAAAGATCAATTAAAACAATTTTCAACATACATTTCATACAATTCAAATGGATTGTTTTGGATTAACTTAAAAAAAAAAGTGTACCACAATAACCCTGTAATTTTAACAAAAACATGAAAGGTACCTTTATTTGTTTATTCTGAAATAAAAATTAAAAAGAGACTTTAAAAACATTTTTTCTTATGTTGTTTAAGTGTAGATGAAAATTGATATTTATAAAACATATTTACAAATAAACTTTGGTGGTTTAATAAACTGGGAGTAGGCCTAAAATATACTGACTTTAAATTCTATATAAATGGGATGAAATAAAAACAGCTCACTTCTAATAATTGGAAATATAAACATATACCCAGTACAAAGAGAGCCAATATATTAAATCATAAGCACAACAAATTTTAAACATTTATTCAACAAAGTAAAAGACAATCTTTTTTTTTATAGCAATAGGAAACAAAACTATTAGCATAAGTAGCTAAACCTGAAAGACCCAGAAGCAGTTCCTTGACATTCCTAAACTTTCATTCTAGCAAAGGCTGTAATATTTTATATCTACACTATTTTCATAAAATTTTCAAAATAAGTTTTCCACAAATGTTTTTATATTTTTACTTTTTTAAAAAGAGTTTTATATGAAACATAAATTTTAAAATAAATAATCAGAATAATAATTGGATTTAGGTCGAAATTTGAAGTCATTTTTTTTAAATGCATATATAAATTTATATGTAATATGTAAATACAAAGCAAAACAAAAACTCAAAAATAAGTAATAAAATTATTGAACAAACTAGATAATTATTTTGGGTTTTTCAACTAGACACTGAAATTTTGACAAGAAAAAAAACAACAACAAATATTTCACAATAATTTGGGCATAAGTTTACAAATATATTACAGCATAAATAATAACTGGAAACAAGATTGACAAATGATATATAAATAATAAAAGCTAAATGATTAGATGTGCTAACTTATTTGTTTAATGTTTAATGTAAATGTTTCTCTTTGAACTTATTAAAAAAAAAATGATGAAGATTATTTTTTCAACAGGTTACAAAAAAAAATCTTAAAAATGATCATGAACTGATATTTATTCTAACAAAAAAAAAAAAAAGAAACATTTCATCAAAATGATTTAAATAAAAACACAGCAATTTTTTTTAGAACAGAAATTGAAAAGTTTCAAATGAGCAATGGAATATATAACATAATGATAATTACATCAGCATATTCTTTAACAAATAGAGAAACAAAACAATGTGTCACAAAGCAAACAAATAAACTAAATAATAAAATGTTAATTTTAATTCATAGAGAGAAAAATGCTTATAATGACAAAAAGTATACTGTATAGTATATAACACAAACCTAATACTTATATAATAAATTTAATTCTAGAGTGAAAATAAAATAGTAAAACAAAAGATATATGAGCAAAAATAATATATTAAAGTATACAGATTTTTACAAGTTTCTTACATAAGAGTTATGACTACTTTTCTACTCTTATACTATGCAAAAAGAAAAACATTTTTGAGGCCACCACAATATGGTATAAGCAAATATAATAATTATAATAATCTTAATTATCAATGAATATTTAATAGTGAATAAGTAAAAATCTTCATTGATACAATTAGTTTTCTATCCATACATGTGAACATTTGCAATAAATACTTGTACATCATTGTGAATGACCCACGATTATTGACACTCTATTTTAAACAAATCTTTTATCCAGGAACAAATGTTAGCTTTAGTAAGTCTGTGGAATCAAGTCATGTGTCTTCAAACAAGACAGTTTGTTTGTTTAAATATATAATTTATTCAAATGTATATTGTTAAATAACTGTAATAGAAATTAAGTCATCTTCAGGTTTATGGGTTTAATAAAAAAATTGGTTTCACATGGTATAATTTTGGTTTAAAAATGGAGCAATATGCCTCTGCACTTTAAACTAATTTAAATACAAAGTAATGTTATTTAGTAAAGTTAAATTCTTAAATATATTCATTTGAAAGGTCTATTCTGTATTGTGCAAATAAAGGTAATTAGCATATTTTTAAATTTAAGTTTTATTTTATTTTTGGCTGTTGTAGCCTTTGTATATGTATATATTTCAATAAAATATACTTGAGAACAAAGATATTCAACTCCTGAGTGCTTCTAACCGTGCCTTCATGTCATCAATGTCACCATCATCATCATCATCTTCCAGTGCAACAGCTGCAGCAGCCACACGAGAGGGACCAGCTCTGGCAGCTGGGGCTCTGGCGCCTTCTGTTTCTGGTAGGGAGTCCTCCACAGCAGCTGGAGCTTTACCCAGTTCACCTGTATTTAAAAAATGAGGTACATTTAATGCAATAATATATAATAGGAAAAAGGAAAGAGGTAAGTGATTCCAAACAAGGCTACAGGATACTGCATGAAAAAGTAAACTCAAGAGTTTAATGTTGGTGTCAATGCTTTTGTTCCTACACATTGCGGCCAATTTGTTTAAAACAGCTGGGCTCTCCACTGATAGAATTCCCATTAGAAGGATAAGCACTTGCCCTCGTGGAGTAGATTGACAACCCCACAAATTAACCTGTCCATTATAGGGCAGGAGGGGAGCCACCAAGAGGTGATTAACACCTGCCATACTCCAAAATTTGGCATCAGCTACACTAAAGTCCTACCCATCAGATGCCATTTTTTGTTATACCGATGGGTCGGTATTGAGGGACCCTGATAGATCTGGGTTTGGGGCCATTATAGTCTACCCAGACCAGCAAGAACCAGATCGGCTCTCTAGTCCATGCGGCTTCGCTGCAAGCTTCATGGACGCTCTGAAATAACAGGGATAACTCAGGTATTCAAGGCTATTAGAGCCCAAATGACCCAAAATGAAACTAGCGCTACAACTGTGGTGCTAGTCATCGACTCTCGCTCCAGTGTCCTAGCTATGGGTGGCAGTGGGGGAGGACCGCCCGTAATAGAAGAGGCAGTAGGCGCTGCAGATAACATCTGCCAAGCCATTGGAGCTATCATTTTTATGCAGTTGGCACCCTCACATTGCGGCGAGAGGGGCAATAGATTGGCAGTCACACACCTCTGAGCACCAAGCACGTTTTTACAAGCAACAGCTGAAATCCGAGCACTCATTCACGAGAAGTGATTAAAGTCCTGGGAGAAATACGACAGAGCATGTAGTGTCTGTCAGCATATGCATGACCCAGATAGCGACGATCCATGGTGTCGGTTAAGGAGGTCAGAACAAGCAATCATTGCACAGTGTAGGATGGAACATTGTACTGTTGGGGCATACTTTGCCTGGTTCCAGCCGAACTACGACTCCAGATGCCATCACTGTGGAGACAGCGTCGAAACAGTGTCGCATATCTTGTATGAGTGTCCCCAGCTAGGAGTGCTTGTCTGAGCAGTCACTCGACTTGTATGGTAGCTATGAGGCAATTACGCCCAGTTTCTTGTCAGAGCACTACGGGAAGATTGAGTCCTTCTTGCTCTGATTTTTCAATAGGAGTTCATCTCAGGTGTCATGCTAAACTGCACATGGTGTATTTGTTTAGTAAGGTCAAGTAAGGAATATGTGTTGGTCAGCAAAACCCTGAGAATACCTTGAACAAAGGTTTTGTAAACAAATGCAATGGTCAGCAGGAAAAAAAAAATTCCAAAGAAAGATTGAAAGAAGAGTCAAGAAAAACATAATTGTTGAAGGAATGTTATGCCCCCTACATCCATTCACATACTATTATGCATTATTTAGATGTACTGTAAGAAGAGTTATGCTCATACATACGGGACACAGTGGGAGTCAAGATGGCTAAATAAAAAATCTTGTTTATTATTTTGAAAGTGTTTGTTTTTCAATTCATTACTGTGACAAGTCAAAAGCTTGCTGTCAGAGTCACTCAATTTTATCACAGCATTAATTATTATTATCTATTATTTATTTATTTTATTTTAGTTATTTCCCTGTCCTATCCCCAATTTCTTCATCCACTCCACCTTTTCCTTTCCAGGCTAGACTCAGTCTACCACCTTGGAGCTAGCTAGGCAGCGTCCTTTCACTTATCGGCCCTTGATCGGGGAAAGATAAACACACAATCTCTTTGGTCTTACCTGCTGGATGTCTGATGGTCGCAGTTGACACCACCTTGGGTGGAATGCAAACCAATCTTTCCCCCTCCCCCGCTCTCCCACGTCTCTCTTTGATCAAAGAGATTACTCGGGTCAACACGCCGTGTGACACTCCAAGGTGCGACTCTTGTCGGATTCACCCACGTGTAAGATAATTCTTAGCCTAGGACATTTCCTGTTTCCGTCCATCTCTCCCAGGCCTTTTTATAAGGTAGATTAAATCAAGCCAGACTCTCTCATTTCTCATTCTAGCTGAGCAATCGAGTCTGGACTAATTCATTTATTCTTACTCTTAGAGGAATACCTGGTGGTAAGCCGAACTTAATCACAGTTCCACTTAATTACTTTGTGTGCATATTTCTCACTGGATACTACCATGTGTATTTTATTATTTCCTTTATATATTTAATTAGTGCAATGTGTATTTCTCACTGTCGTAAGTAGAAAACATAAACATGGCATATATATATATATATATGTATTTATGTATTGCATTAATCTATTAATGCCACGTTGCTCAATTGATCGTTGATGCAACCCATGTATATATTTGTACATCTTATTTTATTTCTTTCATCTCGGCTGACCGCCTTGATAATTTTAGTATCGCACTAATACTGCGCTTAGAATAGAGATATGAGTTATCTCCCCGTATTCATCCTACTTTGACGAGAGTTGCGCCCCTTGAACAGACTCTCCTTTCAAGCGCACTCTATTGTTCTCGGCCAACGGCCGTATGTAAACAAACCGTCATGGTCGCTGACCAGCGTCCCCCCCCCCCCCTTTTTCTCTTTCCACTTGTGATGTTTATTTGAGATTATTATTCCCCCTTTTATGTACATTTTTATATTGCTACTATCAGCCATCTGTTTTCCAAATCGCATTAGTCATTATCTCCCCTTTGTGCTCAAAAGCAATTTTCTAATCTGACAAATGCACCTTAGTCGAGGGCATCGACAAGATGCATGAGAGACATGTCCTAACTTGTCTTTATTTGTCCGCAGCCTCCCTCAGGTGTTTGCCTATTTATTTGGCATTGTCTGCCTAGTCAATTGCCTATTTACCTGCCTCCGTAATTAGTGCTATTCAGCACTGCACTACAGCCTACTTGCTATTGAGTATCATCGCCTGCCTACTTGGATCTACTCAACCACTTACTTGGCGCTATCGGCTCTACTTGCCTGCCTATTTGACTGTCCACTTGTCAACCCATTAGGCACGACGTCCCTATAGACCCAGAATCTGTGCGAGACATCATAACTACGCCAAACCCTCTGCAACTCACTGGACTTATCCTGTTAACTACGCTGTCCATGGCAGATCCGCTCTGCCCGCAGTACACTTGTGCCCACGGTAGCCGGCCACCCACCCTACTGTGCCCACTACAAATATCAGAACTTTGGATTAAGACTCCACAAGAACTGTATCACCGGCATCCCTCTACCCGCTAGAGCGCCACCTCCAGCTGCAGAACCTCAAGCCAGGATCACAGCCAGTTGCGACCCAAGCAGGACAACCAGCTAAGTTCAGAGGACAAAGTGACATACTCTCTTATTAAGTGCAAGAGTGATGATTAGATATGGTATTGATTAGAGATAGATGCAAACCCTCCCCCTTTTTATTCTTCTATGTAAATATTTATGTAAATAAATATTCTTCAATATTAACTTTTGTATCTCTCTTTCATTGCTTGTCTCGTTGCGTGCCTGCTCCCGATTTATATGCTGATGGGTTGGTGTGTGATAGTTTCAAAAATAATCATCCCCTAGACATTAAACGCGCCAAACACACGTCACTTTCGCTAACCTGTCACAATACTTTATTTCAACATTGTGGCAGAGGCAGTGACAGCCGACACTCTAAGCAGAGATACATGGCCCGATCAGGAAGATCTTCCTGACACCTCTATCAACACTGTAGGACTGGACCTCCAAGACATAATGTTAAATGAAGTTAAAAATGTTGTCAAAACAGAGAGATGCAGGCTTTGAGACAATACATACTGAATAGTTTTGCCAGACAAGCATCATATTATACCAGAATTTAAGACAGTATTTGGTCATGGCAGGTGTACTGATGTATGAGGATAGCCTTCTGGTGAAAGGGGAGAGAATAATTAACCCAAGACCCTTAAGAAAATAAGTTGAGATCAAATTACACTCAGCACATTTACGGTATGATTCTATGATGAGAAGGGCAAGTGACACAGTATTCTGGCCTGGAATAGCGACAAGAATAAAAGAAATTGCTAATGCATGCCAACATTGTCACAAAGTAAACCGTTGTGTTTTAAAAAGCCTTTGTTCATTGTAATTTAATGCCATCAGGATGGCCTGTCAAAATTCAGTAGTTATCATACGTTCTTAACAAGCTTATAGCTTTTTGTCAGGGAAGTTTTCTGATTTACACAAGTGTTTTTATTTGATGCAAATCTTTGTTTATCATTGGATTATTCATTTCATTTGATTAAGTTTGAATTGAATTTTAGTCTTAATTGAATTAATTTTGGCACTGCGTTTCTTCAATGTATCAATAAGAACCAGCAGAATTGTGAAGACAGCTATAACTTGAATATTAAAATTAAAAACTCAAAACATTAAAATACAATAAGCCACAGTCGAATTCAAGTTACAAGACAAATAAAATGTAAAAAAATGATAGATTTTTGTAATTTCACAGTCAGTTTTTAATGGATATGTAGTGTTAAATAGATCTAATATTATCGCTATTATATTATTATTATAATGCTGTATTATCTTTTAGACACAAATACAATGTACAACTAGTTTATTTTAATGTGGAATGAGTTATGTATGAGATAAGGATATAGTCAGTATTTTTTTTAATGGTTTCAAATGCAAGAAAACAAAACAAAAAAAAAGTATCAATTGTCATGCATAAGATTTGTATCCTTGATTAGTCATCTGACAACAGTAATTGTAATTTTTTAATATTTATTCTTAACTTATGGCCTACAATTAAATCTTACTTTAATAGCATTATAAGCTTAACCTAGGAAAAAAAATCAGATTCTTCAGTCATGCATTGTGACAGTAGATGACAGTGAATGAAATGCAAACCTCTTATCATTATGTTGGCAACAGAAATGCACATTACTTAATAAATTAGATAACCCATTATTGTCCTTGAAAATATCCCTTGAAGATCGACAGAATTTTCAACAATTAACAGCCTTCTGTTTTTATCTGAACCTCTTTGAACAAATTAAGTACTAGTCCCCATACATCGAACATTTGATTCTCATTTCATCTTTCTTATGCTCTGTGAATTGTAAAAAACTTATTTGCTTTAGAAATAGAAAATTCTTACCTGCTGTAATTTCATACAAGACTCTATCTACTTCCTCATCTGCTTCATCTTCCAAGTCCTCATCATCTAGGGTCTCCATGGCATCATCCATCATTTCTTCAATAATACCAGCCTATGGAGGGATGCCATAATTTAAGATCCAGCAAAATTTAAATGTTTTAACTAGAGAAAATAACCTGCACTTATGTTTTTATATTACATTACAATTTGGTTTTATATTTTTCAATCCTTTACTGTGTAGATAAAGTTCTCAGTATTGAACACTGTATGATCACTTAATTTAAAGATATAATTAATAACATTTGTGTGTGCAGTGTATTGTGTAGATTTCACATTACTGTTACAGAATCTAGTGGATTCTTTGTTCACACTAAGGAATAAATAGAATTAAGTTTAAAATTACAACTGTATCTCTGAACTACAATATTCAATCAAATGTAAAAGTTTCACTAGGTCTAGAGTTATCAAACCAAATGAATACACCAACATACCCTGCCATACCTCTTTTTCATACTGTTATTTTCCAGATAACTCTAGCAATGTCTAAATGTCAATAGGAATTGTCTGCAATATTTTTAGTACTCTAAGTAGAGACTATAAAACTGGAGGAAATGACATCATACCAGCAAAAACTGTACTGAACAGGCCTGTACAATAGATTGTTTAAAGCAGTGATGCCCCACCAAATTCAACCTGCGGGCTATTTTAATTTCCGACACTCATGAAACTTTGGATCTAGTACTTACATTAATTAATTGGTAATTGGAAGTTTATCCTCTTTTTTTCTACATGTTGGAAACTGGCTTCATTTCTCTACTTAAAATGTGAGCAACATTATAGATAGTTTTACCAACAACTCATTTTATTATCTGTTTTTAGCAAATATTCCCATGGAACCTCCAATCTCCAGGTGTAGTTTAACTATCTTTTTATTCACGTCTCAAACCAAGAATGACATCATATTTGTTTCATAATGCTGTTTATACATTGATTTGTAGTTTCTTTGGCCTTCCCATATAATAAACCTATACATTTTAAATTTCACAGTACCAATCCATCAGGGCCCTAATGGGCTGTATTTTGGGCATCACTGGTTTAAAGCATACAATTCTATTCTTTTGTGTGCATCAGCAATTTTAGTAGGTCTATTGGTTTGATTATTTGCTTGAGAGTATCTGTATTTTTAGAGGCACTGTGACTGAATGGTAAGAGCTTGGCTTAGGGGTTCAAATACAAATTTTTATTTTCAGGATCTTAAGGGTGCCTCTAATTCCACCCAGCTCTAGTGTGTACCAGACTTAAGTTAAAAGTAAAGGTGGTTGGTTGTTGTGCTTGGAGGATTCCAGCTCCCATCGCCTCAGTGTGGCGCCTCCATAGAAATATCTATTAGTAGAACTAAATAGGCTAAGTACTGGCAGTGAACAAGGCCTCAGCAGGATACCTTGAGTGAGCTTTTTGTTTTTTTTATCTCACTCGGGGTGGGGATGGAACAAATAGCTAGCACCCCAGACCAACAAGTCTGCCACACCAATCCACAAAGGGGGCTGTGATCAGTGTCCTTTTAGCTGGAGTAGCGGTCCCTGCACGGAACAGTGTTGGTAAAGAAATATGAGATAAGCTCCCCATGGTTAGCGCTGCCCTCTGCCACTTATAACGAGTGGACCTAGAACTGGGAGCGGTACGCCATGTACATAGTACAATCTCTTTACTTGCCCAGTCTATAGCTGCTACTACTGGGAGCCCTCAGACTGGACAGGGGTGAAGAGCTCCATGTCAAAGACCTGTTTGATCGACAAAAGCCTGTCTAACGATCAATGGGATAACGCACTGATTTTCTACTGGACTTCATTGAAGGTTGTTGTGCTAGCCACATGACACCCTTGTTAACAGTGAGCCATAGAAACAGCTAACCTTTACATCATCTGCCCCATAGATCATAAGATTTGATAGGGAACTTTACTTTTACTTTTTTTTTTCTGAATGTTTGATTATCTAACAATTATTTCTATCAGAATAATTCTTTATATGATCATTAAATATTAGTTTTAAAAAATTGTTTCTACCTTCATCATTTCCTTTGACATTTCTCTCATTGTGGCTTGAATTTCTGGCACTTTGATCAGCTGCTGCATACTTTGCATCACTTCAGTACTTTTCCCTAAAGCACCAGCTACTCTCAGTGTAGCTGTGGAGGAGTACAGAGGTGTATGCAATTAAGTGTTTGTTACTTTTATCCATAACATAAGGTTTTATTAGTCAATTAAAAACTCTCTAAATAAATATTATTAATTTTAAATTCCTGTGAGGGAAAAATGGCAATAGACAAAGAGGTCTTGATGCAAGCAAATCTAGAAACAAAGATTTAAAATATAAAAAGAAATGTTGCATTCACACATATTACAAATAGACCTATCATCCAACGATGACTAGAAGGAATAATGTGGCTGATTCTAATGCTAGCTTATAATTCTTTGAACTGTAACTAGTGTCTTTAACATACTGAGCATAAAGTAACAAAAAGATTTTTGCACACACTTACAATAATGTCAAGCTATATTGTAACTCTTACCTAATTGGTGCTTCATACTCATTTGTACAGAATTCAAGTGCGCTTTGGATGCATACAGCTTATTGATTTGTTTATCAGCCTTTACTATTTCTTTAGCCAGAATCCTACAGGAATCTCTGTCCCCCTTTTTAGCAGCTTCTTTGACCATTCTTTTTGTTTTCTCTTCCTCACGCTGAATACCTTTTTATTTGTACATGAACAAATGTTTGTTGTCACATCAATTAGTTCAATAAAATAAATTTAATTAATTAAGATTAATATTTGCTAGTTATAATTGAAACTTATAGAATAACATCAAACCTCGTATCTGTCTCTCAATATTATAGCCTTCTTTTCGTAATTTGTGAGTCCATTCATTTACCTATTACAAAATGAATGATGTTATAAGTTTAAAAACATAATTAAAAAGTAAGTTAAGAGTTCAAAAACATTTAGAAAAAGTAAGTTCAGAACTATTCAATTCAATGTATTTTTGTTCCATTTCTCCAAAGCAGATGATAGTTTTTAAGATTCTAGGTGGGGGGAGGGAGCTGAGTGGTTAAGCACTTGGCTTCCAAACCTAGGGTCCTGGGTTCAAATCTCGATGAAGACTGGAATTTTGAATATCAGGATTTTTGGCCGCCCCTGAGTCCACCCAACTCTAATGGGTACCTGACTTTAGTTGGGGAAAGTAAAAGCAGTTTGTCCTTGTGCTGGCCACATGACACCCTGCTCATTAACCGTTGGCCAAAGAAACAGATGACCCTAACATCATCTACCCTATAGATCCCAAAGGTCTTAAAGGAGAACTTATGCATGTAATGCTGTTATTTTTACCCCCTTCCCCGACAACTCACACCCATATAAGGGTTGAGGACTAGATTATGAGCCTGTTTAATCATATGCTTATGAGCATATCAAAATAAGCATCCATTCATCTATGGAAAGACATTCCAATCACACTTATACTGTTAGCAGAAACAAAAATAGGAGGTGTTCAGCAAATAATAATGAATTTGACCAATTCTTGTTCACCTAACAGGGCAATATTGCAATAAAAAATATTATTGGGATTAATAAATCTATGATTAGTTCAATGAGTAAACATGACCTAGATTGAGATATTTAGAGTAGATAATTTTTGAATGAAAGAAAAAAGTGCGGGCTAATTGGAAGACAGAGACCATGCTCACTGCCGGTGATCACGCAAGGTGAACTTGTGGCGAGGAGAGTGAGGCATACACAAAGTATGTGTAGTGTTCAAACCTATCAAACAGGCAGTGAGGGGCATGAGAAAGAGCCATGTAAAGAATTATAAGTGTCTATGAGAAGGATGTGTGTGTGTGTGTGGGAAAGGGGGTTAAGGGGTAACAAAACAAACATACAAATTATGAAAACAAGAAGAAGGCCCAAGTATGGGAATTATAGGAGAGAGAGAATACATATACTTGAAAATGTCATGTTTATTAAATTTTAATATTTAATTTATAGATCTATATAGATTTATTTCTGTCTGTTTCAACAAATAGATGATATAGGCATACATCTAAATAAACTATAAATGATATATATATATATATATTATATATATATATATAGACCTATATATCTATATGTTAGCTTATTAGCAACCTTTTAAGAAATATCCTTAACTTTGATACTTCCACCTTTCCTATATTTGCAATGACACCCAAGACGTCTTCCTTTCTAGAAGCATTTGTTATGTCTGAGGATCCTGACAATTTGTTGACCATTCCATAAGATAGTCCCGCACTCCCTACATGGGAAAGGCTTTGAGAGTCAACCATGGGTAAACATCAGAAGCTGGAGACCCTTAGGCAGTGCTACACCCTGGCTCTGCCTGCTACCCCACTGATCCCAAAATGTATCAATCAATATTTACCATTCCTTTGGATACATCAGCTATATTGGAGGGGGGAACTGTTGTGTTCCAACCATAGTTATAAAATAATGCTCATGAATACATATTAAACTCATTCTTGAGATGGTCCATAATCCCTTTATGACGGTCGGAGGCCATATACTATAAATATGTAATTTCAGAATTGAATCTACTTCATTTAAAATACAATCTTAATAATTTTAAAAGAACATATATATATATGTTTGTAAAATGTTTTATATGTTTTAGATGTTCCTTCGGAATTGAAGATAATTACTTCCTAGTCCAAACCTCCAGCATGACGGGAGATTGGAGCGGGCAGGATTCGAACCCTGGACCATCAATAAATCTGAACGACAGTCCAGCGTGCAAACCGCACAACCGGTTAACCTGGTTACATGACAATTATTACATATGAAACGTTCAATGAAAAGGAGGAAGGAATAAAACTGCCTTCAGTATAAAGGAATGGATTGACCCAATTTATTTGTAAATAAAATCTTAACTATTAGTTGTAATACATAGCCTGACATAGGCAACACAGATATTTTTATTGTCTATTTATTTAAGAAGAGGATCTGCTTCAAATTCACCAAATATAAAAAAATGTCTAACAGAATTCATACTACAATTTACACATACCAGTTCCTTAGGTGAAGTCTGTTGTGTTTTGCCAAATAGACCCATTTGACTTGATTACTACTAGACTGTAAATCTAGACTAAGAGTCTCTGAGTTGGATTTATATAAATTTTAGTAATTTAGTCTCGATTTTTAGATATAGAGCCTAGATCTAATAAGATAAAAAAAAAATACTTGAAAAGTTGAAATTAAATACTGTAGTCCAGTACTATATCTAGATCTAATATAAAATATAAATTGTGAGTCACTGTGTCTGTCCTAGTTGTATTAATAGTACTCGATCTAGTAAAGTTTTAGTAAACTTCGTTATTAGATTATTAAAGATACAATTAAATAGTATCTAGATCTAGACAGAATAGATCCCAGTCTCTGTTCAGTGGGCATTTCCTAATACTAATACTATATCTAGATCTGGGTCTAGAGCTAAAGACCACTAGTGAGTCAGAATATTGTTGACAAATCTTTATTATAAACTTCTGACACTGAAGAAATATATGACCTATATTACATAGATATGTATGAATGACACTGTTGAACACTGGCCTATATATACATTTTTTTTTCTAGATCAGTGGTTCCCAGAATTTTTCACTCGTGGACCCCTTTTAGTCAAAACTTCTAACCGACCCCGAAATGAAAAGGCTACATAAATGTACAATTTAAAAATAAAAGAGCACTATGTTGAAAACGTATATTGATATTATAATTTTGTTTATAAAAACAATATTTTTTTTGGATGAACATGAGATTTGATAAGGCTTATATATTTAGATCTTTATGTCTGGCTCAAAAATGTTTGTGAGTTTTAATCGCAAATTCCCATCATGAGCACTAGATGTAATCTAATTTCTAGTCTTTTTTTTACGTAATTGAAAACAGTTTATACACGGTAGGTTCTACCAAATAGAAAGACGGTACTAATGCAGTTAATCCTTAGACTACTTGTTTGCAGAATTTGTGCTATCCTTGTATCCTTCTTGGTTTAAGTTATTTATTTCTGGATATTTCAATTAAGCTGCTACTGCAATAATGTATTAATATGAACTCATATGTGTTAGCCAACGCGAAAAAGAGAAACCAAGACTGGTATATATCCAAGTGAATATTGTTTTCAAATCGTTGCGAGGTCTTCATCTCTATTTTGAAATTTAGAAAGATTTGGAAACTGAAGGCATTCTCCTCTTCCCATGTTTTTTTTTGTTCAGAAGAAGTTTTGCAACAAACGAAGATATTTTTATGCTTTTAGTTTTGATGAAATTTATTTAATTGGTCACCATGTATTTTTTAAATTAGTTTTGTTAACTTTAGCAAATAAATAAGTTATAAAAGTAAAATACCCCTTGCTAGCTATAGGGCAGATGAAAAAAAAGTCATCTGCTTCCATGGCCGACGGTTGATGATGGTTCAAATTGGACAGCACAACAACCAACCGTCTATATAATTCCCCCAACTAAAGTCGGGAACCCATTTATAGTTTGGTGGATTCAGGGGCGTCCTAAAAATTACGTAGTTCAAAATCCCAGTCTTCAAGAGATTCAAGCCGGTACCCCTCGGTTCGGAAGCTATCACACAACCAAATCAGTTATTTAGGACGCTGAACTAGAGCATTTGGCATGGAGATCAGTGCAGAAAATAGCAAAATACTAATTTGTGGTGGTGGAAATAGTATAAGATGTTGCATACTGTTGAATGGTCAAACATTAGAAGAAATTGACTCATTAAAATACATAACAATTTTAAGAGATGTATTATCAATAGAAGAGATAATTAAGCACCGTTTAAGCTTGACATCCGCTGCCATAAGCAAACTGTGGAAAGCATAGAGGAGTAACATATGCTTCCCAGTAAAATTAAAACTGTACTCCTCGCTAGTAGTCTTCATACATCCATTTGGTTGTGAAATCTGGATACTGAATTCCGAGGCTGAAAGAAGAATCCAAGCTTTTGAGAGGAAATGCTACTGAAAAATGCTGGGTATCAGATACCAGGAAAAGAAGAGAAATGACTTTTTACTTTTGCAAGTCAATACTTAGGCTGGCAAAAAGAAGAACTCCTAGATATTGTGAATAGACAAAGGCTGATAGCTGGTTCGGTCATATTGTAAGACATAACTCCCTATCAAAAGCTATTCTTCAAGGTACACTGGAGAGAGCATGATCATCATCATCATCAATTCCATTTGAGTAAGAGCTTGAGAGGCTCAAATCCTCTGTTGCAAAAGCCCTGGACAGAAACCCTGCTGTCTTGCGTAGTGCATAAATGTAGCCATACAGGTCGAAAAGTTTTGGTTTCCCAGGCCTGTCGAGACGGAGATCAGCAAGTCTGGAGTAGTCAAACGGAATATGAGGCACCGTGAATCGAAATTTGGCCATATCCGTGAGAAATATGACCCAACAGGACAATGGCCTGTCCTGCACTGTGCTATATAGCTTGCTCAGGCCTGGACAGCCTCCACCACGGGAAAGTGCGGTCAGGGCGCCTCATGCGCTCCCAGACTCCACGGGCTTTTTGGGATTTGTCCCAGCACTCAAACCACTTTTCCATTTCTGTTGTTTTTTTTATTATAGCTAGAGCATGATGAAAACTTACAGCCTGTTCAGTGGATGGAATTTGCCCTCCCAGGTGGGCCAAGGAGTCTCCAATAGTGTTGCCAGTCACACCTATGTGACTCGGTACCCGCTGCATTATTACAGGGGTGCCATAGCGTTGTTTTATGTGGAGAGAACACGAAGAAAGGGTTGGTCAAAGAAAAGTTGGCTGGAAAAGAATGGACAGGACTCTCTCTTGATAATCTGCTAAGAACAGCTGCTGACTGGGAAAAGTGGAATGATTTGGTTAACGAACTGCCACAGCACCCTGACAACGAAAGTCAAGGAACAGATGAGAGGGAAATTTTTGTTGGAGTTCATTGGATTATGTTTCAAATCTTTACTTTTCAGGAATTCCAACATGGAATCAAAGTGATCATCTCATCGATTTAAACGTACTTGCAGATAATCTAGATACTTCTGTGCGAAATTGTTTACGTTTATGGTCCTCGTAGTTTTCTAAGCCAAGATACTTCTGTGCGAACTAGTTTACGTTTAGGGTCCTCGTAGTTTTCTTAACCAAGATACTTCTGTGCGAACTAGTTTACGTTTAGGGTCCTCGTAGTTTTCTAAACCAAGATACTTCTGTGCGAACTAGTTTACGTTTAGGGTCTTCGTAGTTTTCTAAACCAAGATACTTCTGTGCGAAATAGTTTACGTTTAGGGTCCTCGTGGTTTTCTAAACCAAGATGAGCAAATAATCTTTCATCGAAGGCATTACCCTTTTTTTTTTGTAACCTGATCTTATGACATAATTTGGTTATCCATGCAAACGTTCACTAACATTTTGTGCTACTAAAGACCCTCGATGAATTACACAATTTAATTTACTGAATTTACATTCATATAAACAGCTTATTTATTTTTTAAGTGTGCCTGAAAACCTCAGTATATTCCTATAATTAGACTTGATCTCTTCAGTTTTCAGAGTTCTGTAACAAATAAAGTGGTTGGGCTGAGCTTGTGACTTTTACTCCACTTTTGGGGTAAGTTAAAAAAAAAAAAGCATGGGCTACGTCAGACACAGAAATCACCAGAGTTTAATGCGGCTAAAATCAATCTATAAAAACTTTATTTGTATGTACATATAAATAGCCACGATCTGGTGACATGACATGTATACCTGGTAGCTGGTACAATAGGTGTAATACCTTTCCGTTTATTTATATATGGTGCTTCTACAAGGAAAAAAAGAGCTCCAAGCAACTGTAATAATACGTTGTTTTTTCGACATTGTTTGATGTTCTGTGAACACTACTTGTCAGGGGGTGACGTAATAAAATGAAGACTTGAATATCTTCCCCCTCGATAATTAGTACAGGCTAATGATGAAACCTCTACTTATTCGTTCTTGTGTTTAGTAGTCTGCATCATAGACACCTGCTGGTTAACATTAATTTATTTATGCTCAGACAAGACTTCCACAGTAGGCCTATAGTATCCAAATCAATGCCGAAAAAAGACAAAGAAAATTTTCTGCACTGCGTTTCTTTTGTGTATTAATAAGAACTGGCAGAAACGGGACACGCATAGAAAAGGAGCTCACCTAAACTCAAAGTTGTCAAAAGTTCAATAAGATTTATCATCTCCTTCGCTCTTCCTAACAAGAAATGCTGATTTTCTTCTGTGTTCTCACTATTATGTTTTAGGGTTCAGATGTCTAATACAATATCAGAGATGAACCTTGCAGTAGTTTCAAAATCAGGCAGCTCTCTCTATAGTTTTCCTTCTGTTTTTTTTTTTGGCCAGTTCTGACCTTTTTGTAGATATATTTTATTAGAGACACGATCGGCATTATCTGGCCAATTGTTAAACGTTTAAGCTTTATATATGGCTGTATAGTTGTGAGTATGCGCTACGGACTGAACTGTCTCGATGGTCCCGGTTTTGAACTCTTCCCGCCGTCATGTCGTGTTGTTCTGCAAGAGGTTTAGGATAGAACACACTCATGTTCACTCTGGAAGAAACGTTTCTTTACAAATCAAACCAAATTTGAGCCTATATATGGTCTACAAGTCTTTTTTAAAAAAATAATTTGTATCCATAAAAATCAGAATAGATATTTGGTAATCATGTGATGTGGTTATATTAGTAAATGCCATCATGTGGTTATTAGAGCTTTTTAATTTTATTTCTCCAAACTAGGTTAGTCTCAGAACTGGTATATAGTGTCGATAATTAAGTGTTTTTGAAACACAAAAAATTAATTAGTCCGTCTGACTCGCGGAAGCCGACTTCAAATTAGTGTAAAAAAAAAAAAGCCTCAAACCAAATTTTAAATTGTTTTCATAGGATTTCAAAAAAAAAAAAATACAAAACAAATAATCTCTTTGTGTGTTTCTGTAAGCTTCCTTATAACATGACTAGGTCAGTATATAAATAATCTCTTTGTGTGTTTCTGTAAGCTTCCTTATAACATGACTAGGTCAGTATATAAATAATCTCTTTGTGTGTTTCTGTAAGCTTCCTTATAACATGACTAGGTCAGTATATAAATAATCTCTTTGTGTGTTTCTGTAAGCTTCCTTATAACATGACTAGGTCAGTATATAAATAATCTCTTTGTGTGTTTCTGTAAGCTTCCTTATAGCATGACTAGGTCAGTATATAAATAATCTCTTTGTGTGTTTCTGTAAGCTTCCTTATAACATGACTAGGTCAGTATATAAATAATCTCTTTGTGTGTTTCTGTAAGCTTCCTTATAACATGACTAGGTCAGTATATAAATAATCTCTTTGTGTGTTTCTGTAAGCTTCCTTAGAACATGACTAGGTCACTATATAAATAATCTTTTTGTTTTTCTGTAAGCTTCCTTATAACATGACTAGGTCACTATATAAATAATCTTTTTGTTTTTCTGTAAGCTTGGTTATAACATGACTAGGTCACTATATAAATAATCTTTTTGTTTTTCTGTAAGCTTCCTTATAACATGACTAGGTCACTATATAAATAATCTTTTTGTTTTCTGTAAGCTTCCTTATAACATGACTAGGTCACTATAAAAATAATCTTTGTGTTTCTGTAAGCTTCCTTATAACATGACTAGGTAAATATAAAAATAATCTTTGAGTTTCTGTAAGCTTCCTTATAACATGACTAGGTCACTATAAAAATAATCTTTGTGTTTCTGTAAGCTTCCTTATAACATGACTAGGTCAATATAAAAATAATCTTTGTGTTTCTGTAAGCTTCCTTATAACATGACTAGGTCAATATAAAAATAATCGTTGCATTTCTGTAAGCTTCCTTATAACATGACTAGGTCAATATAAAAATAATCTTTTTGTTTTCTGTAAACTTCCTTATAACATGACTAGGTCACTATATAAATAATCTTTTTGTTTCTGTAAGCTTCCTTATAACATGACTAGGTCAAAATAAAAATAATCTTTTTGTTTTTCTGTAAGCTTCCTTATAACATGACTAGGTCAATATAAAAATAATCTTTTTGTTTTCTGTAAGCTTCCTTATAACATGACTAGGTCACTATATAAATAATCTTTTTATTTCTGTAAGCTTCCTTATAACATGACTAATCACTATAAAAATAATCTTTGTCTTTCTGTAAGCTTCCTTATAACATGACTAGGTCAATATAAAAATAATCTTTGTGTTTCTGTAAGCTTCCTTATAACATGACTAGGTCAATATAAAAATAATCTTTGTGTTTCTGTAAGCTTCCTTATAACATGACTAGGTCAATATAAAAATAATCTTTGTGTTTCTGTAAGCTTCCTTATAACATGACTAGGTCAATATAAAAATAATCTTTGTGTTTCTGTAAGCTTCCTTATAACATGACTAGGTCAATATAAAAAAAATCTTTGTGTTTCTGTAAGCTTCCTTATAACATGACTAGGTCAATATAAAAATAATATTTTTGTTTTCTGTAAGCTTCCTTATAACATGACTAGGTCACTATATAAATAATCTTTTTGTTTTTCTGTAAGCTTCCTTATAACATGACTAGGTCACTATATAAATAATCTTTTTGTTTTCTGTAAACTTCCTTATAACATGACTAGGTCAATATATAAATAATCTTTTTGTTTTTCTGTAAGCTTCCTTATAACATGACTAGGTCACTATAAAAATAATCTTTTTGTTTTTCTGTAAACTTCCTTATAACATGACTAGGTCACTATATAAATAATCTTTTTGTTTTTCTGTAAGCTTCCTTATAACATGACTAGGTCACTATATAAATAATCTTTTTGTTTTTCTGTAAGCTTCCTTATAACATGACTAGGTCACTATATAAATAATCTTTTTGTTTTCTGTAAGCTTCCTTATAACATGACTAGGTCACTATAAAAATAATCTTTGTGTTTCTGTAAGCTTCCTTATAACATGACTAGGTCAATATATAAATAATCTTTGTGTTTCTGTAAGCTTCCTTATAACATGACTAGGTCACTATAAAAATAATCTTTGTGTTTCTGTAAGCTTCCTTATAACATGACTAGGTCAATATAAAAATAATCTTTGTGTTTCTGTAAGCTTCCTTATAACATGACTAGGTCAATATAAAAATAATCGTTGCATTTCTGTAAGCTTCCTTATAACATGACTAGGTCAATATATAAATAATCTTTTTGTTTTTCTGTAAGCTTCCTTATAACATGACTAGGTCAATATAAAAATAATCTTTTTGTTTTCTGTAAACTTCCTTATAACATGACTAGGTCACTATATAAATAATCTTTTTGTTTTTCTGTAAGCTTCCTTATAACATGACTAGGTCACTATAAAAATAATCTTTTTGTTTTTCTGTAAACTTCCTTATAACATGACTAGGTCACTATATAAATAATCTTTTTGTTTTTCTGTAAGCTTCCTTATAACATGACTAGGTCAATATATAAATAATCTCTTTGTGTGTTTCTGTAAGCTTCCTTATAACATGACTAGGTCACTATATAAATAATCTTTTTGTTTTCTGTAAGCTTCCTTATAACATGACTAGGTCAATATAAAAATAATCTTTGTGTTTCTGTAAGCTTCCTTATAACATGACTAGGTCAATATAAAAATAATCTTTTTGTTTCTGTAAGCTTCCTTATAACATGACTAGGTCAATATAAAAATAATCTTTGTGTTTCTGTAAGCTTCCTTATAACATGACTAGGTCAATTTAAAAATAATCTTTGCATTTCTGTAAGCTTCCTTATAACATGACTAGGTCAATATAAAAATAATCTTTTTGTTTTCTGTAAACTTCCTTATAACATGACTAGGTCACTATATAAATAATCTTTTTGTTTTCTTTAAACTTCCTTATAACATGACTAGGTCAATATATAAATAATCTTTTTGTTATTCTGTAAGCTTCCTTATAACATGACTAGGTCACTATAAAAATAATCTTTTTGTTTTCTGTAAACTTCCTTATAACATGACTAGGTCAATATATAAATAATCTTTTTGTTTTTCTGTAAGCTTCCTTATAACATGACTAGGTCACTATATAAATAATCTTTTTGTTTTTCTGTAAGCTTCCTTATAACATGACTAGGTCACTATATAAATAATCTTTTTGTTTTTCTGTAAACTTCCTTATAACATGACTAGGTCACTATATAAATAATCTTTTTGTTTTCTGTAAACTTCCTTATAACATGACTAGGTCAATATATAAATAATCTTTCAAGTTTCATTTTATGTTTTTTTATTCATTTAATTTTGCACAATACACAGAGATTTCTGCAAAGAGACCAGATCAACTGTTGATGTTGTCATTACTTGAGACTTATCCCCACGCCCTATCAGCACGACAGTGCTTTGAGGAGCAATGTGGAGAGCATGAAGCAATGGGGAGTTAACTTGCTCATCTTTCACTCGTCATCTTTGACAATGACTGGTCATCTAAACATCGGCGTGCTGGTGTTATTTTGTTTTTTTATCTGAAAGGACATAATGAAGACGTTTCTACAGAGAAAAAAAAGATTTATCTCCCTTCACCCCAGTCTGCTGGACAGTTGGGGCACCACACTTGATCTCTTGACCGTCTTTCTCTATTTATGTCTTTCAATGCCAGGCCTGACATCTATTCTTTGATGTTGTTTTACCATCGCTCTCTCTGTCTGCCTCTACTTCTTTTCCATTGTACTGTTCCCTGTATGAAGGACTTTGCGTGTCCCGAGGACGTCGTGATATAGCCGTACAATATTAGTTTAACTTGACAGTGGTCAGTAGGCCATGCACGAGCCCAATTTCTATTATGATACTGATTCGAATTTCCTCATTTGCGGTGCGGACTTTTTAGGTGATACCTAGGATTATTCTAGAGGCATTGCACCTCCATTCCTTAATGGCTAGAATTCTTCAATTAGTGTCTAAGATTTGCAAGCATACAAGAATGTCACCATGACCAAAGAGCCGAGGGCTATTCCTCTGTCTTTTCATTAGTCGCGAGCTTCGCAACAGCAAGTTTGGCCAATGGTTCAGATTTGATTCTTTCTTTTCAAACTATAGCTTCGAGGTATTTTAAAACTTTTGACAATTGTCATGTTTTTCCTCTCCAGTACTGATGTCCATTAGCCTTGCTCGCTAGTGGTGTAACCATAAGTGACAGAGAGCGTATGTTTTTGGTTGAGTAGGATTTTTTTTATGATGATGAAACCATGAAGTGGACTGTCATAATTCAAGTCAATGATTGGGAGTGTTTAAAAAGAAAGAACAAGTAAGACAAAAAGATGCATATTTTGAAAAAGTGATTTATAGATTTATATTTTGTTTAAATTGTTCAAAATTTGTGTTTTTACACGTATCTGTATATGAAGTTAAAAGCTGTTTATATTTATTAGAAACTACATTCAGTTTTGTTTTTAAAAGAAGTTTGTTCAAGTTTATTTCAAGTTAAACTTGAGAAAATAATGGGCTAATAAACCTACATAGGGTTAGTTGTGCTAGCTGTTTGGAGCTATAACAGAGTAATCAACATGCAGTATCAGAAGAGGGATATACATATATATGTGTGTGTGTGTGTGTACTGGCACTGCTAGTCACTTAAATTGCACGAATATGTAAAAGTACATCCAATTCACAATACAACAACCCACTTCATAAAATATATATTATTGTAATGCATTTTTCAACACAAATTTCTATCATTCTGTTCAGTGACAATGTTATCAAGAGTTGTCATTTTTTTTGAAAGAATATATTTAATTTTTTAAAATTCAAAGTTTATCATTGCCATAATTACTTACATCAAACAGTGTATTTCTTTTGAAAATGTATGGTAATCTAGGTCTTGTTCAAAACAACAAATAATGCTACACATTGTAACATTTGATGTGAATTCTTTCATTCCAATTATAAAAACAGATTACTACACTTAAATAGACAAATAAAAATGCAGTTTTTTGGATTATGGGTGATTTCAACCTACCTGATATAAATTGGAAAACACTAACCATAGATAAACACCAAAACCTTAAGGACATAAATAGAAACTTTACACAACCTAAGTTTATATCAAATCATTAAAAAGCCAACTAGATTAAACAACACATTAGATCTCTTCTTAACCAACAGACCTGGATTAGTAGTCTATCAGACCATGAGATCATTAAAATACACAGTCAGATAAAAGCAGTAGCCAATACAAAACCCAAAAGAAAAATATTACTCTGGAATAAATGTAACCTAACACAACTACACCAAGCTGCATTAAACTTTCAACAAACATTCTTATTAGAAAAAGACATTAACCAACCAGTCGATGACCTCTGGAATTTCATCAAAAACCATCTTAAAAGCATTATAGAAAATCATATACCAACTAAATACACATCAAACAAAATAAATAAATGCTGGTTTAATAATAGACTAAAGAAGCTTTGTAAACAGAAGGAAAACCTATATAGAAAATTTAAAGAAACCAAGGCAGAAAGAGTTCACAAAAAGTATATAAAAATTAAACACCTAACCCAAAAAGTAAGCAGACAGCTATAGAGTGAATACATAAACAATGTAATATCTAAAGATAACAACAAAAACCTATGGTCATACATTAAGTCTAAGAAAATGGAAACAACAGGCATAGCGCAATTAAAAGATGAACATAACATAATACATAATGACAATGAAACAATGCACCAGGAGACAAAGACATATTTCTTAATTTGAACCAAGTAGACAACATAGAAGATTTAGTAGTACAAGAAAATGGAATTCAAAAACTATTAGCCAACACCAAACCAAATAAAGCATCTGGACCTGATGGTATTCCAGCTAGATTACTCAAAGAACTAAGCAATGAGCTAGCCCTAGTGTTCAAAATACTCTTTCAGGCTTCGCTTAACCAGGGCAGAGTACCAAAGGACTGGAAAGAAGCTAATGTCACCTCTTTATTTAAAAAAGGAGAAAAATCTGATCCAGGAAACTACAGACCAGTATCACTTACCAGCATCACATGTAAAATCCTAGAACACATAACATGTAGCAACATCATAAACCACTTAGACAAACATAATGTTATCACCCCATACCAACATGGCTTTAGGAAATATAGATCATGTGAAACACAACTAATAGGACTAATTGATGATTTTTCAAAAGGTTTAGATAATAGTGAACAAATAGATGCTATTTTACTAGATTTTTCCAAGGCTTTTGACAAAGTTCACCACCATAGTTTGCTTAAAAAATTAAAATATTTAGGCATTAATGGTCCACTGCATCAGTGGATTAAAGATTTTCTGATAGGGAGAGAACAAACTGTAATAATAAATGGCTCTAAATCAACATTAATAACAGTAAACTCAGGTGTACCTCATGGAACAGTCTTGGGTCCACTACTATTTTTAATTTACATAAATGATTTACCAAATTGCATTAGTTCAGGAACAAAAGTCAGATTATTTGCAGATGATTGCATAATATATAGAACAATAAAAACAACACAAGACACAGATATTTTACAAAGAGAATTAGATGAATTACAGAAATGAGAATCAAATTGGAGCATGTCTTTCCACCCAGAAAAATGTCAGTTGTTAAGAGTAACAAAAAAACTAAAACAAATTAATTCCACTTATCTTATTCATGGCAAACCAGTAACACAGACTAAAAACGCAAAATACCTAGGTGTTATAATAAATGAAAAACTGTCATGGAATCCACATATTGATGAAACTACAAAAAAATCCAACAAAGCATTAGGGTTTATTAAAAGAAATTTCTATAAATCAAATAAGAACATAAAACTAAAATGTTATTTAACCTTGGTTAGGCCAAAAATAGAATATGCATCCACCGTTTGGGACCCCTCAACTCAAGAAAACATTAAGAAACTGGAACAAACACAAAATAGAGCAGTGAGATTCATAACAAACGAATATTCACATTTGACTAGAGTAACACCATTAGTAAAATCACTAAATTTAGAAAGCCTTCAGGACAGAAGACTCAAAAGTAAAGTAGCAATTATACATAAAACACTGAACCATAATCTTCAAATACAAAAACAAAACTTAATAAAATACTCTGAAAGACAAAAATAAAGGCACATTCCTTGTCCCCTATGCTAGGACAAATTTGTACAAATACTCCTTCCCTAGTGCTATTAGAGCATGGAATGGGTTGCCTGAGCTAGCCAGAAAAACCAGTGACTTGGCAGAATTTAAGTCATTGGTTAATATGCATGACTAAATGCATGACGCGTAGGACGTAATCATCTTCTTTTTTGAAGTAACGTCTGTATTATATAAGATAAGATAATGTGACTCGCATTTTAAAAAGACATAATAGCTAGATTTAGATCTAATCTAGATTTTTTACACTAGATCTAGATTTTTTTTTACACTAGAGCTAGATTTTTTACACTAGATCTAGATTTGTTTCTTACACTAGAGCTAGATTTTAAAAACTAGATTTAGATTTAAGTTCTAATTAAAATCATTAAAGAATCTAGATCTAGAATTTCTTGATCTAGTTTAGATATATTATCAATAGTAGGCTATTAGTTTGTAACCAGTTAGTCATTAGATTAAGAGCAATGCCTGGTAATTCGGTTAGCGCGTAGGACTGATTATCTCTACGGCCTCGGTTTCATACCCTGCTTGATGCCATCCTTAGTGGACCAGCGAATATGCGGATCCGACAGGGATTCGTCTCCCACGGGGGCCGCCTCTGAGTTTGTAATCTTGTTTCTAATTCAATTAATTTCCAATTTCCCTGATACCATTTTGTATTTGTATCTACTCTTCCTTTAAGTAAAGAAACAAAAATATATCTAATAGCATCTGAAGGATAGATTTAGAGTCTATTTCTTTTTTTTTTTGTTTTGTTTAAGAGAGAGAGAGAGAGCGCATGTACGTGTCTAGATAGGACTACAAAAATCTGTGCACTGTCTCTTCTCAACGTACTAATAAAGGAGTCCTATTTACGAGTACAATAAATAAACAAAACTGATATTTCTCTTTTTATTTTAGAGAACACAATGCCAAAACAATGCAAAAAAAAAAGGGGGGGGGGAATTTCATTGAGGTCTACGGAAAATGCATTTTATTCCATTAGGCCTAAAAATGATGGTGTGCGATGCCTTCCTATTCTAGAAGGATGAAAAAAAAAAGTTAATATGCATGACTAAATGCATGACGCGTAGGACGTAATCATCTTCTTTTTTGAAGTAACGTCTGTATTATATAAGATAAGATAACATTTGTTAAAGCTTGATTTTATATGTAAGTACATACAAAGCATATGAGTAAACAGACCAAATATTGACATTATATTTTTGAGCTTTGCAAGACTTCACTACTAGCTTAAATTAATGTATAATTTCCCTTTTTTAGAAAAATTATTATAAGTGTTTTTAATTTTTATATTACAAAGGCTTATTTAATAAAAAAAGACATTTTAATAATGATAGGCTTTTTTACTTAATTTTTTAAATTAAAGTTTTTTTAAGGCAATGTTCCAGACAAGAGTTTTTAAAACTTTTACAAGTGATGCCACCCCATATCAATGATTTTTAATTCGTAATCTTGTTATTTTTACTGCTCAAATATGGATTTTAAGGATACAGTGTAAATACAACAGACTTTTTTGTCTTTTTTCAGCATGTCAAGCTACCCCCTCTCCCAAATAGGGCGTGCCCTACTTTTTGAGAAATGCTGTTCTAGACCACTTTCATTGTCATTATGACCAAAGTTGTAATAGAGATGCTTGATTATATTGTTATCCCACTGCCATGTACACCACCATTCAAGATAGTGCAGAAGTTGTGCAATATTAGTGACTAGACTATGAAGGATGTTGACATTAGAGAAAAAAAATATTTCTGCCCAAGTCTAGAGCCAAAGTGAAGAGATTGTGCTAAAGGAAGATGTTATTATGTATTTGTGATGTCCTGTGAATAAACATCCTTGTCTCGTTGAGTCGTCTCACTTAAGTTATTACAATATGGATACATGAAATTTAATTCATGGAGTGAATTACAAGTTAAATAAAATAAAAAAGCTTTAAAAATACTTTTTGATGAGCAAAAAATAAGTTTTTTAATAATAAAAAAGATAGCCAGCAACAACTTTCATCATTGCAGATATTCCTGTTATATATATGGGCAACCATAGGATGTTCCAGAGCTAGAGGCAGCATACTGGGTAGGATCATATTGAGCTGTTGTATCTGTTCTAGTTAAGGTGACTGACTGCACACAAGCTGACAAACTTGCTTTTGATAGACTTGGAGGTAATGTTAAAGATGAATCTAAAATTAGGGTGAAACAGTTTCATGTTATAATGAGAAGCAAAAACAGCAAATGATACAAAAAGAATCAAAAGTAAAAAAAAGTTTGATTGGCTATTATTTTTACAACTGAATGACTATTCTGAATTACATCTCCAGGACTATGCAAATACATTTCAGTTTTATTTTTGTATGATAAAACAATATATCAAAGAATTATTTATACAGATTTCTAGTATTATAAAAATTTATTCATTGACTGTATTATTTAACTATTTTACAAGATGATACTAAGCTCATGTAAACAAGATCTTAACCTTCCATTTCCATTGGGGACAATCTAATACAAACACACAAACAACTTTTATAGACATATAAAAAATAAAAGAATAAGACATATAAAAAATAAAAGAATACTGAGTTTATACCTTTTAATCCTCCAACAAATAAAGTTGCATTGGTCATTGGTTGAAGTGCATGGCTTGCTGGTATGTTCATCTTAGACTTCAAAACACTATCAACTGTACATCAAAGATAAATCCCATTTAAAAAATGTATACATATATGGTCATATGGAAAAGTACAATATAAATAAAAACAGAATTAAAATTATCCAGAACCTCTACAAGGATGCCACCAGTGCTGTGTACTTCAACAATAATATTCTGGACTGGTTCAAAACCACAGTTGGAGTAAGACAAGGCTGCCTACTTTCACCTACACTTTTCAATATCTTCCTTGAAAGAATAATGGAAGATGCTATCGAGGGCTATGAAGGTACTGTAAGCATTGCAGGAAGAAGGATTACTAACTTATGCTTGGCAGATGACATTGATGGCCTAGCAGGCAGAGAAGAAGAACTAGCTGACTTGGTAATGAGCATTGACAAGACTTCTGCAGCATATTGTATGCTTTGAGATATTGTCTCAGATGAGGGAACAAAACCTAAACTACTGGTCCAAATAGCACAGTCCACAGCAACCCTTTCAAAACTTAAAATAATATGGAAAGACAAAGGCTTAGCCCTCGGCACCAAAATCAAAGTGGTCATGGCCACATTTTTATATGCTTGTGAGTCATGGATGGTGACTGCAGAGCTAGAGAG
Organism: Biomphalaria pfeifferi; assembly: GCA_030265305.1. Classification (NCBI taxonomy): domain Eukaryota; kingdom Metazoa; phylum Mollusca; class Gastropoda; family Planorbidae; genus Biomphalaria; species Biomphalaria pfeifferi. Next base: position 2,195,722 of record JASAOG010000076.1, read on the forward strand.
GAGGATCCTAGCAATGGAATTGAGATGCTACAGAAGGATTTTAGGTATCCCATTCAAAGACCGCATCACAAACCAGGCGATTATAGAGACAGGGTTAATGCAGCGATTGGACTCTATGATAACCTATAAACTAAAAATCTATGGCCTTATTACAAGATCTTCGGGGCGCGCGAAAACCTTCCTTCAGGGAACAGTACCAGGAAAAAGAAGAAGAAATGGACAGAGAAAATTACATAAAAAATGGACGGGCCTGTCATTGAAAGAGGTTCTAACTAAGGCCAAAGACAGAGAAAAATGGAGAAAGACGACAAATCTTGCATGGTGCCCCGATGACTAAGGGACTAGGTAAAGGTAAGTTAATATGGTCATATAAAATGAACAAGTAATGAAAAGCTTGTTTTTAGAGATGAATTGCTTTTTAATTAGATATAGTCTCTATAAAGGGGCTATGCTAAGTAGATTTACCTGATAGAGTCACTGAGTTAGTGTCCAGTTGTAGGCTGACATCATGTATATTACCATCACATACATTGGCTGTAGAATCTAATGGGATTACTAACGGATCAACAAAACCTTGGAAACTTGGTGCCAGGTAAAAATTAAGCTAATGAAATTAGAACAGAAAAAAATAGTTTTGAGACAATATCTAAAAGTTTAATCAAACAGTTCAAACTTTACTCAGCAAAAATTTTTAAAAAAAGGTAGGCATAGTCAAATATGTAATTAATTTCATCATTTTAAAGTCAGTATACCTAATCTTTAATTTCAAATAGCTAAAAAAATAAATTTAAAACAGAAAATAAACTATCCAAAAGAACACAAAAGCTATTTCAAATAATGCCATCCAATTTAAAGAAGGTATCAAAATTCTTGTTTTCACTTTTAGACTTAATTTTTCCTGTAAATTTGCTATTTTAACAACCTGATTATTACTCCAGTCCAAAGCAACATAATATGTGGAAGATGTAACTTGTAATACAAATAGTAATCCAGAGCTTGAAGTTGTACTTAAACGAAGTGTTATTGAAAAATTCCCCAGAGTTGATACTAGACCTGCAAATAAGCAGGAGTGGAAAAGCCTGATTTATGTCAATGGAATGAAAATATATTTGTCATTATTATAATATAGAACCATTATAAGGTCTAATGCTCAAAAATAGTTTATAAAAATCAATAAATATAGAAGTTGTTTTTGTTGAATCTTGTTTCTGGAAAACTTATTTGTTTTCATTTATGGCTGCCTGGTCGTGCGGTTTGCGCGCTGGATTGTCGTTCAGATTTATCGGTGGTCCAGGGTTCAAACCCTGCCCGCTCCCATCCCCCGTCGTCCTGCGGGAGGTTTGGACTAGGAAGTAATTATCTTCAACTCTGAAGGAACATCCGAAACATGTAAAACATTTTACAAACATTTTACAAAGCTACATTCAAGGAAGTTGTTATGAGTTTTAAAGAATATGTAAATAGAAATTCAAATAACTCTTGCTTATTTTGACTATATTTAGAGCATAGCTTATGTCCCTTGTTGAAATCAATATTCTAATCATATACCGTAATTTATACATCTTAGATTATGTTCAGTGAAATTGAAGATGTGTTAAATACATGACATATATATTATTTTAAGTGATATTGAAAATAATCATTTGAAGTAAAAATACAAATGTAAGTAAACACTGATATAGAATTTATACATGATTATTAGGTATAGATCAATCTAATCTTTGGTCATCCTACCTAATCCTAAGTAAGAATTGACACCAGACAGAGTCACGCCATAAGAAACTTTGCTAGGAACTGCTGGAAACTGTGTTCTGTTTAATGTGCTAAAGAAAACAATAAAACAGATGAGGTTGAATAAACTTCGAAAGAAACCAAACGTAACATAAAAGCAATGTATTAACATACAGCTGATATAAAAAGGTATTAAATACACTCAGGATTCAAGACTAAATATTCTCAATTTTTAAACAAATCTACATAGTAAGAGAATATATTTTGCAATCATTACTCAATTTTTAGGTAGAAATTGTCTGTAAGGGTTCTTAAAACTTTAACAGAATAAACAGCTCCAGCAAACATAACTTTCTCTGGCTGAAAAATAAAATTAGAAACAAATTATTCTATTAGTAGTCTATCTGTCAAAAATACTGTTTGCCACAAGACAGGAATAATAAGAGGTGTTAGCCTAAGTTTTTAGGGGAACAATTCAATTATTTAAAAACAAAAAAACAAAACAAAAAAAACCCCAAAGGACACCAGAAAAATGAATTCCAGGTAACTGGTGATATGATGGTGTATGGCATTACATCTTTTGTGTTGTCTTGAAAGATTGTCACTGTGTGGACAATATTATTTTTTAAAATACTAATTAAATATTTATTGTAATACTATAACTATTACTGAATTTTCACATCATATTGGATCTATATGCATTTATATTTTCTTTATCATTATTTTTGATCATATATCATTTTCATTGTAGAAATATAATTAGATTAAATTCATAATTTTATTTAAATCGTCATACACATTGTTTATTGGTTTATGTATAACTGGGTGTGTATGATGTGACTGTTGGGCTGAACTTGGGCCTAAAATATTACAATTTATCACGTAATTATAATATAACAAACACATTTACAATTCAATTTAATTTTAATACCTACACACATTAATAATTTCATTCAACAAAGACTTGACAGCTATCAATTAATGAATACTTTTTGTAAGTATGCTTTATTTCAAACTTTGGCAAATGAACCCACTCATTTTTCAGAAATGAAATGAGGAATTCTTTCTAAATTATAGGCTGTTTTGGATATCTCGGCCAAGCATAATTTACTTCTATTGATTACAGATTTAAATCCAAGAATCTGCAATCTTAATACAAAAGAAAAAATGTTTAAGAAAAAGAAGTCATTTGCAAAAAAAGGAAAAGACTTCTTTGCCTGTAAATCTTTTTCAGTATTAAGATTTCAGATTCTGGGATTTAAGACAAAATTTACAAGAATATGAGAGATGCCAATGAAATATACAGGTTGATTGCTTGAACAGCAGAAAATCTGAGGGTCACATGAGATTATGAATAAAATGCAAGTTTACTCATTTCTTTAATGTCATGGAATTATAGTGTTTAGAGCTTGTTATTAACAGAGCTTCAAAATTGTGGACATGACATAAACTCTAGTGATCATTTGAAAACGTGCTTGGGAAGAGCTTGGAACAATATTTCACAAGTTACCCTTCAAAACACTACATGAGTTTGGATTTCTAGACACTGCTCTGAAGTGCATAGTTGACATTTTGAGCATCTATGAGTATAATATAAACATTATCTTTAAAAAACTTTGTAAAAGTTATTCTTTGTAAAATGAAAGCTGTTTGACAAATTTACTAGTGACCACCTGGTCTTATGGCAAAGATAAATTTGGAAAGCTGAGATAAGTTATATTGATATTGCATACACTTCATTAGATAGTTTGTTCTTAAATGTATTACCCAATGTTTTAACATAAAAATAAAGGTTTTTACCTGTGCATGGAAAACGTGTGGCAAAGGTGATGTGCTGAGATCATAGACACCTAGACCACCTAGATACACTTTGTTTGTATTTGGAACAGGAAACTGTGTTGTGATGTTGGGGCTAAGTTTAGTGTTCTGGTAGTCATTGTCTAGGTCATTCTTTATTGCAATATAATCATTGATGCGCAGAACGGAGATCTATCAACAAAATAGAGAGAGAGATAGATAGAACATGTAATATAATCTTTGAGTTTCACTTTTTAAGTTTCATCCTTTAATGTTCATTCAATTAGGCAAATGATGCTAATGTTTTTATGAATATTTCAAAGTGAAAAATGATTTCAAAGAGATAGACAATGTGAACTTCGATCATTCTTGTTTTGTTTGTTATGTGAATTACTGTTTATAAACAGAAACAGATGACCTTTACATCATCTTCCCTATAGACCACAAGGTCAGAAAGGTGAACTTTACTTTTTACTATTTTTTATAAACAGCTTTCAATTTTAACTCTTAATTATACTAGTTGTTTTTAATATTTGTGGACAAATCAAATTTTAGACCAAGTATAATATAAATCATGACAGTAACTAACATTGTTCTGAAAATGGAAAATGTATACACAGCTCACTATGCACATATAAAGCAGTTGTCTGAAACAAAACCACTATGTTAGATATGAAACAGTGGTGAGAAATTTTGACCCAGAAATTGTATTTTTTAAAGTAAAAATGTCATAGATATTGCCATCAACAGATGCAAATAGTTACAAGCAAAGACTAATATTTTAAATGATTAAGACACTGGTATAGCTGGAAGACTTCCATAGCCCTGCCATACGACTAAGTTAACACATGGATATACATTGGGTATAATAATCTTTCTTTTTAAATACCTGATAACATATGTAATTTACAAGATAAGATTTAAGGTGCAGCATAATTGAACTAACTCACACTTATTCTGTGACCATCTTTGATACGTTTAGTCAACACAACTTGTAGATCTGTGCTACTTGATGTTTTCATGTGCAGGTTGACCACACCATCCATAACAAAGATAGTAAAATAGTAGGATGGGTCTTTAATTATATCTGCTACATACAGTAAGACTCCATCAGCTTTGTAAATGGCTATGTCCAAATCTAGGGAAAACCTTAAAGAGACATTAGGAAAAAAAAAAAGAATAAAAACATTTTAAAAGCTGAATAAATAAAAGTCATGACCCAACAAAATAGGAATGACAAAATAGCACTCTTGACTAAATAGCACTCTTGACTAAATAGCACTCTTGACTAAATAGCACTCTTGACTAAATAGCACTCTTGACTAAATAGCACTGATATTCATTATATTATTTTCTCTTTTTTTTTTTTTTCTTCAATTATTAATTTAAAATATGAATAATATAAATACACAAATATTATAGAACACTAGTTGTACTAGGTAAAAACGAATAAATCAAATATATATTTATTTATATTCCAAAAATGTACTTGAAAAACATACAAGCATTTTGACATCTAGAATAATAGTTCCAGATTAGTCAAGTTTACAAAATGGACTGTCAGAGACAAATGGTATATAATGCCAGATAGAAACTCCATCAGAGGCCACATTGTTACCAGATGTCAATTAAGATTGAAGCGCTTTGTCTAGTTTGCAGTTTTGCTTTGTTCTCCTGCATTGTATCAAAAACTCCTGTTCTCATGGAGGGTGTACCTGTGGTTCCTAGAACTCCGCTTCAAATAGTTCAGCATTCGATTTGCAATTTTAAAAAATGAGACTTTGATATCTATGTGATTGATGATAGACATAGGAGGACAGGAAACAGAGCAATTGATGTTTGAAATGGATTATTTGCCATCTGAGATTAACCAAACAAATTAGCGAGATAAATGTGATAGCCAGCTTGACTATTTCCATCACCATTAATTTGCCAATGTTGTGACAATGAGACCCCAGGGTTTGATCAAAAAGAGCTGCTGCAAGATATTCTGAATTATAACTCACAATTTTTACAACATCATACAAGGCCAGATTTATTATAATCAAAGACTATGTGCAACTGAACACAGTCTCACCCTTAAAGGGACCTTTGCATTTCAAAAATATATCTATAGCCTCCTTCAGTCACAAAGCAACTATGGATAATCTCATGGAAATGACATGTATGCCTGGGCATTAGCTGTGGTCAGAATGATGTTGCCCACACATCAGTTCCCCCCATCCACGCAGGTGATGTATCCAAAGGGACAGCAGTGCAGATACATTTTGGGGTCAGCGGAGTCACATTTTATACATATTCAACTGTTATATTTAATAATATTAACTACATTTGTATTGAAGCTTGATATAAATCCTGCCAAGGGGCTCCACTTGTTAAAATTGGGTACTTATGATATATTATTAACAAGTTAGTGCTATTTTGTCAAAATTACTTTATTGTTTGCCATTTTGTCAGGTAACCAAAAAATGTTGCTTTTCTATTGAGAATAACTTGTTTTCTTGTCCTCAAAGTTTACCCTGTTTCCAAATACTCCACAATACTGGAGACCATAACATGGTCATTGAAACTGATATCATATATTCCAGTCATCAGGAAGCCCTCGGAGTATGACAAATATGATGGAATAGGTGGAGAAGCACAAGATACACTTTGTGTTGAGGCAGTCATCAGCTGAGTTGTAGAAGCTACAGGTACACCAGCGTATGACACATCAGCATGAAAAGTAGTCTCTGTCAAACTAATGGAACTGAAAAACAAGCAAAGAAGAAATTTGACTGTTAACTAAAGACATATAAGAAAAATGATTCTAAGATAGTTTATCATCTACTTAGCTTTACAAAAAGGGAATTATTTGGTCTAGGTGATGAAATCTTCTTTTAAAAGTGTTCATTATGATTGATAAAAAAAATTAAACAAAATGTCAAAGGAATTAAAATAATTTTAGTCAATAACTCTGGATACCAAGAGCTACAAAGCTTAATCTGTTTTTGAGCAGTAATAGACAAACCATAAATATTATCAATATCAAAATATGTAGTATAAAACAATATCACTAACCCATCATTCACCAACAATCTGGAGATACCACCAACAAGGGAAACAACAGTTGGAAATTCTGGCAACTGTACGACAGAAGGCTTACCACCAATGTGAAGAACAACATTGGAAGGAAATGACAGATAGTCTGTAGTTAAAGTAGGGCTAGTTTCTTCAAAAGTAACTCCATCAATGCTTACCGAAACTCTAAAAAAAATGTTTTAAAATTATTTGTTTGTACAAAAGTATAAAACATAAATCAGAGTTTCCACAGCTCTACTATAGAAGTTATAGTTATCTCTACACTAATTGTATACATAGCTTTGTAAACTTAATCTTAATTATTATTGATATAATTTTATGTCTTTCCATATCCACCACAACCTATAAAAAACAAAATTAACTTTGTGACATTATGATGTAATTGTGACATTCAACTAACCTGAAAGTAGAACAGTCTATTTTAATGGTATGTACTTGACCATCACTGATGTAGTGACCAGAGCTGACCACAGTTGCTGTATCATTTTGCCGATAGACCACTATGACATTGCCACCATAAAGTGCCAGGTATAAAAATCTCAACTAAAACATATATATTAGAGAGGTTTTAATCTAACTTTATATTACTCAATAAATTGTAGAAGAGAAACATCAAAAACAAAGATTTCTATAAATAAATAATATATCTAATGCTTCAAAATGTTCAGTTATAAACAAAATTAAGAGTGATTTTATATTAAATGTAGAGGATATAGCAATAGTAGTTACAATTAAAGGTCAAATTGTCAAGAACTCTTTTAAATGTTCCATTACTTTGATCAAACATAGAGCAATTTTTAGCCACATTTACAGATCCAATATTTATAAATTTTAAACACCATCAGTCAAAAGGTGCTTTAAGGGTTTTATTAATAGTCTTAAAAACAGCCCTTAGAATATGCTGATTCATGGAAAAACAATGTATTAATTAATTATGTAGCATAGATAAATAGAAATATTTCACACAAAGATTTAGTGATCCATTTACATTTAAGTACATTAAATTTCTGCCAACCTAACAGATAAAAAAGAATAAAAATTCTTGTTTGTCAGGTACAAAAAATAACTGCAAAATTTCAACTTGATTTGAGATTGGGTGTGGGAATAATAGCGTGTACAAAAATTTCGCCAGAAAGACAGAGTGAGTTTATATAAGCTTTGTAAAACAATGGGTCAGTGAATCCATCAGTGAACTAGCCTATCATTCACAGACTCATTCAAACTATGAAGAATACTAATATTGGGATAAGTTGTAATAGTATCAACACTGGTGCCGTAGCAATCCCAACACAGTATTAAGATAGAAGTATAATTATAGACAATGTGGTATTGATCTTTTCTTAAATCATTTTCAACATTTATCCTTTTTTCTTCTATATTTACTTTTAGTAATAGCTTCCTTTCTGTTTTTGTCAATTCATGGAAATATACCTCTGGGTGTTTATAAACCAATGTTTATTTGTCCCAACAATTTTTTAAAAAGAAATGTTGCTATTGATACTATAATAAAGATAAATATAAACTTCCACAATAATTGTCATCTATCATTGTGGATGACATTTATTCTTATTGGAATACTTTTAAACATGTTAATATTGAATTCTCATAATTTGAAGTGTAAACTGATGAAAACATTTATTAAAAAGATTTATACAATTTTGAGTTTTTAGTGTTAATTTTTTTTTTTTTGTAGTTTATTTACTTGAATACATTCAGAAACACTTCTGATCTTCAGATATAAACTTATTGTACATTATATTCACTTATGTACATACTGCACTATCACTACTGATGAAAAGAACAATCCCACTTGGTTCCAGGGTAGCCAGATCTAACTCCAGCTTTTTCACCTGCTGCAGCTGATTAGGAAAAGACAACTGAGCATATGCTGACTGACTGGTGAACAAAATTCCATTGATGACCTAGAAAAAATGAATTTGTTAAAGTATTGAATAAATGCTAAATGCAGCAGTCTTTCTATAACTATTACATTGCTGACATTTCAGTTGCACTTTTAGGTAAAAATGTCATGAGGAAGATCAACTCAAACACATGTGATGGGAAAAAAGTTCATATTTACATTTGCAAAGCATCCATCAGTGCTGACACCTTGTGCTGTAGAGGCATCTTTGAAAGACAAAGATTCTGTTGTTTGATTGGATGTTAACAATACGTTTCTAATGCAGCCAGCAAATGCAATCTTTCCATTTCTGGCAGTGTAAATGAGTATTATGTTTTCTTATATAGTAAAAAAAATATCGACGAAAAAAATTAACATAAAAATGATTTTGCTTTATAGTACAATAATAATGCTAAGAAAAAGCACATACACTATTAGTATTTTAGTAACTCACAATTATTTAAGAATGTTTGTTTTGAATTAAAATCTAATTATTGTGTTTTAATCTATTACACATTGATACACCTCGACACAATGTAAGATATAAGGTGTAAGAATAAAAGAATTTCCTAAATACAAAGTGGCATACATAATTAGATCTAATAATTAAAACTTATAGTATTGCAACACAAATATATCAATCAAAATGCTAATGCTTGTAAAAACATTTTAACAACTAGAAAATATGTCTTTTTAAAAATTATTTAATAATATTATAATGATCTAGAATTTAATTTAGGTTTGAATATTTAATAAAAATGTAAGATATACCAAAGGTTAAGATTTACCTAATTGTAGAATTAGAACCAAAGATATAGTTTTTTCCATTACATGGTGAAAGGTCAATAGAAGTGACGGCCTCATTTTTGACATCCAGACTACTTTGATCAGATATTTTTCTAACAACAAGTTTCAGCTCCATTGGACTTTTCATGACAAGAATCTAAGTACAAAAAAAAATTCCATGTACCAGCATAGCTGGTAGCAAAAATGTGTTCAAGATATTTTAAATACTAAAACATATTTGTTTTCTTAATTCTGTTATTTTATATTCTTTAATTTGTTGCTAATAAATCACAAGATTTGAATTTATTTGACTAAAATTGTGACATAACCCTTAAAACGCATGCAGTAGTTTAGCCTCTAAGCATCAGAATTGTAATTCCATTTTGTATGCACTCATTGTAAAACAGCTCAGCACTTTAAGGGTTAACAAAATTTCCCGTGACAAAAAATAAAATGTTTTTGAGACTTTAAACATTCAAATAGATTTATGATATTTAAAAATATTTTTTTTTAAAAAAAAGGTAATACCTGTGTCCACTGGCCATTAGAGTACTGGTGATTACTTTTTAAAATGTAAGGAATCCCATTGGCTACAAGTGACAATTGAACATATCCTGAGGTAAGAGAAATGGTGAAACTGGTTGCCTGGTCAGAAGAGGTGATACTTAACAGTGTGGCATCAAGGGAGAAAGTTCTTAGTTCAAGACTCAACTGTATGATGTCAGAGAAGGCAATGGTTCTAGGTGGGAGTTCAGCATACCCCCAACCAGTAAATGAGGTGCCTGATGTGGAAACTGGAGAAGCAATACTTGGTGGTACATCACAGCATTTGACTTGCATTGTGGCAGAGGCTGCTTTGGTCCACAAGTTGAGGTACTTTCCCTGGTACTGAGTGTTGAACAAACATCCTCTGAACTCCCTGTTGACAACTTTTGTGGTCTAATAAAGGAAAAAATCTAATTAATATCATAAAAAAATTCATTTTTAGGTTCCCATAGGGCACATTTTTTTTTTTGGCTATCTGTCTATCTCATTTAGATCTCAAAAATTATAAAGTGCTTGTCAATATCTCATTTCACCTTCACAATGCTTGTAGTAACTGAAACAGCTAATAGGCCTATAATATTTTTACAAAAATGCAGACTTGATATACGACCAAAAATGTGCAGATAGTTCAATACTTTGATTTTTTTTTATATGATATATTAGAACAAAAAATATATTACCACTTTGTCACTGGGGAGAGTTCCAATGAATACATTTGATGTTAAGTTAATTGTCTTTGTGTTTGAATCTAGTCCAACTATACTGTCAGACACAGGAGTGCCAGATGGCAGTGGAGTCACAGTCAAATGGCCAACATTTGCATATCTAGCAAATATAAATTAAAAAAAATAGCAAACTTTAAAAAAATTAACTTTACTTTGATACATCAATATAATGTATTTGAAAGTGAGAGATGTTCCTTTACTCTCTTTAATTATGGCTACAGCTGGGTATTCAAAGGAACACAAAACCTACAGTACTTTAGAATCTTTAGAGCAGAAAACAAAGTTTTGTTGACTTTACTGTTATAATTGAAATGTAAACAAGGATAGCTTTTAAAGTCCTTACTAATTATGCATGATGGTATGAAAAAAGGAAATAGAGAATCCCAAAAGTGATAGCACATATATTAAATTTGTTATATCTACTAATGGTTTTGTATTTGAGCTTGTTTAATATGGTTTATATAAAATGTTCAGCAATCACTACAAACTTCTGTTGTAAAGAGTGTGATCTCCAATCAATAATCAATACTTGTATTCATCTAAAGTGTTCACCTTGTTGCATAGACCCTGATCCAGCAATCACCACAGATGTCTGCCCTACTATTGACATTTACACTTTGAGTGCCAGTGTTGAATTTAAAAAACATTTTGCCACTAGTCAAGCCAAGTTGAAATTCAGACTCTGTTTAAAAATTAATAGATTTTAACAATTTATGATAATAAAAATATGAATGAGAACATAGTCTCATATTTGGAACATAAGTTAAAATACATTTAAAAATAAATAATAAAAAAAACAAGCAAAATATAAAAACATCTTATTTTAAAAAAAACAACAAAGCTTATCTAAAGGGAAAGAACTCTGTCCTTAAAATTATGTTTAACAATAATGTACAAGTTATTTCCCTTATTCAATATCAAACAAAGTCATTAATTACCAGTAATTAATTGACTAATTAAGTATTTTTGTTTTTTGATTTATGCTTTAATAGGTACAATAAATAATTGTTTAAATTATCAACTTGATCGGAGAATAGCTGAGAAATAGCAAGACCAATTATTTAAGGGGACTAAACCCAACAGATTTAGCCATATTTGTGAATACAGAAGTATTAGTTTCCCTTGTTGCTATTAAACAAAATAATGAGTTACCAGTAATTAATTGTCTAATGGGTTACTTTTTAAAATTGATTCAAGTCTTGTCTATATCAATGAATAATTTGCAAAGTTTCAGTCTGATCCGAGAATGGGTGTGGGAGAAAACGTGTATACACATTTTACCAGACAGACAGAGTAAGTTGATATAAGTTTTGTAAAAAGCAGACCGGAATAGAATTATGAATTTCATTAATTATGAAATCAAGAACTTTAAAAAAACAAAACAAATAAGGGCATTTATTTCGTGTAATGTAACAGATCTTGAACAATATATTTATATATACCTCTACTGTCAAAACTTATATTAATTTTACTAGCATTGATCCATGATCAGATATTTATTACTTATTTATTTAACTTTTCTGTGCAAATGGTTTTCTTAAAATTATTTATTGTTTATGCCTTGCTATTTATTTATGAACAACAACAAAACTTTAGGAGTGGCAAAGAAGTAAGAGGAGGTCAAAGATTATGTTTGAATGGACTATAAAATGTAGAATACAAATAGTAAGCTATGTGCTGAAACAATAAATAATGTATACATAGTACAAATATAAAGGCAGCACTAGGGACCACATTTTAATGAGAAAAATTATATATAGTGAAATAAGGGACAGCACTGACCATGGCAAGAAATACAGATGCAGAACTAAGAAGAAGGTTTATTTAAGCAATGATGGGATAATTTGAAATATTAAGGTGAGAGGTTATATACAGGACTACTCTATTTTCTTCTTTAAATGACCAGTGTTTCCAAAGGGCATGAATTCAGTGGAACAATATCAAATCAAACTAGTTGTACACAAATAACAAGGAAAAAATAGCTACATTAAATTCGGTGTTAATCAAACTAATCAAAACTGTGTTTTAGGGCTCAGTGTTAAAAGATTTAATGAGAAGCAAAAAACTTGTAAAGTCATCCACATTTTGGGATGTGGTGGCTGAGTGATAAAGTGCTTGGTTTCGGGTTTGAATCTTGGTAATGACTGAGATTTTGAATTCCCGTATTTTTAGGACACCTCTGAGTCCACCCAACTAGGTACCTGATATTAACTGGAGAAAGAAGGCCATTGTGCAGGCCACATGACTTTTATGTCATCTGCCCTTTAGATCACAAGGTCTGGAAAGGGGAACTTAACTTTGCATTTAATCCATTTTAAAATCTGAAACACCAAGTTCAAAGCTAAGAAAAGACTGGGGGGTTATTTCAGGATCATAAATAGAATTTTCATTAAGAAAGATACTTTAAGTAAAAATTAGCATAAAAACAAGACTTCCACCTAATCTAACCTGTGCCAGGAGAATCCATAAATAAAATTACGCCATCGCTGAAGTTTGCTGGTTTTTTCACATCAATTACGACGTTATCATACAGATGTGCAGTGCCACTTTCAGAGTTCTTTACTTGGAGGCTCAATGCACCATTGAATGTCAAAGGTTTGCGAAGTCTACTTAGTAGGCTCTCAGCTTCAGCCATTTTGCTCTCCAGCAACTTAATTTTATCTTGAACACTTTTGATTGATAAATCCATGTTGGTGATCAGATTTGAAGCAGATGTGAGATTGCTTTTGAAGCTAGAAACTTTCCCTTGATAAGATGCCACTAGTTCAATATATAAATTTGAAATAAATGAGTTTTAATTTATATTGAATTTTCTTAATTATTTTCAGAAACATTTTAAAAACCTAATTTCAAAGCGGTAAAGCAAATATTTTTTGTATTTAATCCATAACTGCTACATATTTATATGTTTGATTTATTTGATTTGATTTTTTTCATGACTTTTGTGTAAAATAAAGGATATAATTGTGAGCTGGCGCTCCTAGATCTAATTTTTGACCTACTTTTATCTAATTTATATTATTTATATAGGCCAGGGCTATGATGTTTGTAATTTAGTGTCCTTTTTAATTTTTATAGTTCAGTGCTGAGTATTTTGTAGTTTCCGCTATTTATAACTTTCTGCTAGTTTTAGTCTTTTTCTGTTATTTGTGTTTTACTCGTATAGGAAAAGTAGTTTTTAAAATAGTTAACTAGCCTTAGAGCTGTGGATGTTATTTCCTATTTTTTGTCCCTGGTTAGTTCTGCTTATTTTTGTCTTTGGCATTAGCATTGGATTGGTTGTTATTTTTTAATATCAGTTTATGTGCAGGTCTGTAAACGGTATAGAGCCCCCATATGAGTTTAGAATAGAAATAACTTTTTATCTTCCTTTTTGTATTTTTGTAGGATTTAAATTTTAAGATTCTCTTTTTAATGCTGTTTAATTTAGTATATAATGTTGTGTAGTCCCTGTCTTTAGTAATTTGCTAGATTTTATTGTTGTGCACGGCTAGGTACAAATTAGGGAAATCGGTAGTCCAGTTTAGTTTTAGATAATTAGCGTGTCGTCATGCTCTCTGATATGTTCGCGCTGACCAGTTATAGCTAGCTCCGGAACCACGTTGAGCTCTCTTTTGTCTTGACCAGTGGTCAGTGCTGACAGTGGTGCCTGTATAAGCTAATTGTGTGTTGTATAATTTCAGCTGGGACCGCCTGCTATAATTCCTGCCTAACTGTCTGCCGCAGTTATTACTGTTGCCCTATAGCTGCCGTAGTAATTATTGCTGCTGCAAGTAGCTTACTGTTGTAGTTTTGCCAAATAGCTGCTTTATTTGTTAGGTTCAGTTAAGTAGGGTTTATCAATTGTTTAGTAGTGTGTATATTTAGTTTTATTACTGTCGTTTTGGTTTCATGTAAATAAAGAATATATAAGTTCCTTCTATAACTTCAGTTTGCTATTTTATTTTTAGTTAGCTAGTTTAGTTTGATTGTGCTGTCTGGTTGCTTAGGCGACTCTAGCCCCTTGGTCGCAGACCGAGGTGCACAGATTGGGCCCACCCAGTAGAGCTACCACCTGCCTACTGTTATAAATGAATAAATGTTGAGTAGCAGATAACAAAAAGGCCTCACTCAGTAGCGCCACCCTGACCTGCTCACATAATAACATAACAGAATAACAACTAAAATAGTACTCAGGTGAAATGAGCATACCAGAGTTTTCTATAGACATCTGCAAGTCTTGGGCTCTTTTGATCTGACTCTGTAAAAGTCCAATCTCAGATTGCTTCTGATTCAGCTCACTGGCCCTCTCAGTAGCACTAGTGTTTGCAGATTGAGCTATTGATTCTGCAGCTTGAACCTTAGCAAGGGCATTAGCTAAATTATCTGATAAATGTTTATCTGTCGGTACAAGATTTACTCAATTAGCGACATTCCAAAAGATTTTTTTTTGTATAAAGTATAGCAAAATTTGTTACTGTACAGATAATAAATATATAATATTACATATTATGCTTTACACAAAAGAAATAGCCATGCAATCTTTTTTACATTAACAATTTTAATACTATGTTCATTTAATAATGTTTTTTTTTAAATGAAGATTATTATGTCCTAGCACAAAACCCTCAACAGGATGACAGAGGATTGAAGTGGGAAGAGCTTGAACTTAAAACCATCATTATGACAGTCCAAAGCAAATACCACATGACCAAGCAGCCATCCATTTATGTGCTCTATTAATGATTAGTAGAGCAAGAATCTGGTCAGAAATATTGAGGAGATAGAAAACTAAACAAAAGTACAATAAACCAATGCTAGAACAGTGTATTGTGTCATGTAGTCCAATAGGAGTAACACTCAAAGAACCAAATAACATGGGTAAAAGGCCAAAAATGAAACAATATTTGACGCTGATGCATAATGTTGTTCAGTTAAATATCTACATCCATAAACCTTCAGAAAACTAAAATCTGCCTCTCACTAAAGCGCCAAAAGTATTCTGTGTTTACTTTTGTTACATCCCAAATTATAGTCCTGTTTTCCAATTGTCATATCATTATCGCCAAGCCAAAATCTTACCCTTTAATGAAACAAACTACTTTTTGCACCAAAGTCCTAATTGTGTCCAAACTATATGTACATGTAGTTTGTGAGGTACTAACAATGGGCTATATGTTTGTAAAGTTTGACATCATGACTGATTACAAAAACAATGACCAGTTAATACACAAGAAAACTAAAAGTAGACTTACAACCTACACAAATGAGTATTTCATTGTCTGTAAATAAAAAAAAAAATGTAAATGAAAGAAAGAATCACCTTTCAGTTGTGTGTTCAGAGGGTCTGCTGCAACTGTGATATCTGATAAGGAAGTATCTGCTTTTCCCCATTGTGTAATTTTGTTGTCAAGGTTGAACAGCACAGTGGTCAGTTGGTTCTTTAAAACTGAAAATATGTAAACTTCACCATTGAAATTGATAATTTACAAAATAATCACACTGAAAGTTTGTTGAATTGTGAAAAGTAAAACTTTGTATAAGTCCAGTCCAACAAAACATTAATTAGCAATGTAAAATGTTGACAATAATGCAGGAAGCACAATGAAGAAATTGCATGTATCTTTAAGCAAACAATTTGCTAATTAAGGTTACATCATTAATGAATGAATACTTTTTTTTGTGTGTGGGGGAGATGATTGTATTTTAATGTTTAAGGTCCATGTAAAACTACTTTGAATGAATAAAACATATTAAACAAAAACATAAAAAACAAAGAGAACTCAATTAAAATACTTTTCTATGCCTTTGTAGGGTCTCAGCAGAGATAGACAACCATGTCTTCCAAAGTTGCATTCTTTAGCAAGAGGCCATAACAAGAAACTGGCCTCAAATACCCCTATAGAAAAAAACTTTATGGAGATCTACCAGAGCTTGTAAGCACAGCACAGTTCATTCCTTTATTATATAAGATTAAGAAGAAGATAAAGGAACTGGTAATCTGAACCCTAAAAACTTAATAATCAGAAATCAGAATGGACTATAATGCTATTGGCTCTAAAATAAAAATTATAAAAATATATTATTGATATTTAACAACAAGGATTTATATCTATTTATTTACCAAACTATTTGTTTTGTCTTGTCTGTTCACCTGTCATGCTGTGCTCTCAAAAAGCACATATTATATTGATGATCGGATTGGCTTAACATGACTGACAGAGGATGAACTAATCAATTTTATTGATAACTTCAATCCCACCATCCACTTTACTATTAAAATTACAATTTCACAATTGAGCTTAAAATAGTTGAAACAGCTAATTTTGAAAGCAAATGTTTAGTTTTCAAAATTAAATATGCAGACTGTTTTCTTCATGCATAGTTCTTATGCCACAATTTTTATACAAAATTTATTGATGATGGGATTGGCTTAACATGACTGACAGAGGATGAACTAATCAATTTTATTGATAACTTCAATCCCACCATCCACTTTACTTATAGGCCTACCATCTATAGCACTAGAGCAGGGGTGGGCAAATGACGGCCCGCGGGGCCAATGACTGAACTGAAAATGACTGAAAAGTTTATAAAAAACTACACTGAATTCAATCGTATTGTGTTAATAAATTATAATATTATGTATTATTCACAGGGCTCTCCGTCCCTAGAGCCGTCCTTGGGCATAGTCAAAGTATGCAGCTGCTAGTGTCCATGATTGTTGGGGGCCTCGAAAAGGAAATACGCTTTGATTTATAGAGAAGGAACAGCGAAACTTGAATTCAATGTTATTGTTCGAAGTACACTAGGTCTTTAATAAATTGCATAATTTTAGTTTTTTCCCTTAATTTTGTATTTTTATATTTTATTCTGGGCCACCAAATTCACTTCGCCTATGGCCTCCAAGTATCCAAGGCCGGCCCGACTGGCAGTTCTGAAAAGTATGTGAAGATTTGGAATTAAAACATTCTGATATTCGTTAACACAGTAGTATTTGCTGGCCAATCATTAGATCAATATGGAATCTCAAGGAAGAAATTGTTAGGTTCCTTGATGGACATTGACTGTGACCTTTTCCTAATATTTCTAATGAAGAGTTGAAGACAGACTTCATGTTTATCATCGGAAGCATTGCAATTTGTTGTTTGCACATGAAATGTATGTGCATCTTAAATCTTTTCAAACAAAGCTATTCCATTTCTTGAGGCCAGCAAGAGAAATAAGGGTTTATCATTTTACCTTAGCTGAAAGGTGAAACTATTTCTAATGAAATGGTTGAAAAGTACAAGACTTATTTGGATTCCTTGATTGTGGAATTTTAAAACAAATTTTAAGATGTCAAGAATTTGAAACCAGTTTTCAATAGCCTCAGTTCACCATTTAATGCAGAAGCTGACTCAGATCCAGATGACATACCTCCAAACAAATTATGACCTGAAAGTGAAGTTATAGTCAGTTCCTTCGCAGGAATTTTATTGGTGCCAGAAGCTGTATATTCACACTTTAAGAAACTTAAACTTTCACATTTTAAGTAACCACATTTATCTTTGAAAAAGCTTTTCTTTTTGTTTGAAAATTATCAAGTGTTAGAACAGGTCGATGCTTTCTGAGTATACTTTGACAGTAGTCAAGAGAAAAACAACAACTAGTAAGCTAGTTCCATGGTTCCGGAACATTATGCATGAGAGTAAACAGTTATATACTTCATATTTAAGTACTACTATACATTCGTGTTGAAATGATGGATGTAAATAGACAATAGCAAAATTAAAAAAAAAATAATTCGTAAATTTAGTTTAAGAAATTGCTAACTCTTAATTCCTCATATATATATATATATATATATATATATGTGGCCCGCCTGGTCCCCAAATTTTATTAATGCGGCTCTTGGTTGAAAAAGGTTGCCCACCCCTGCACTAGAGTGAACTTCCTAGACATTCAAATAGACCTAACCAAAAATTCTAAGTCAACATTTATCCATTACAAAGATACTGACATAGTTATCTTCAATACTTGTCATTACATCCACCAACTTCTACATAAATGCCAACTTTGCCAAGATGAAAATGAGTTTTTCTTGCATCCTCAAGCTATTTTAGACAAATTATTTACATTGGAAACACAGGCAGGACCTTAAAAGAGCACATTAGAGATATTCAAAATCTTGCAACTAAGCCTGCTCATTTTATTTCAATAGCACACAACATAGGGATACCACTGATCTCCTCAAGAATCCAATGCAACAATCAATGACAAAAACATCTGTCTGCAGAATTTAAAATAAACTTATTTACACACTCCACCCCCACAGGAACAACAACCAAAACAATTTTAATTAAAAATGAGGTGGGGACAAACACTCTGCCCTTTACCCATTTCTCTTTGTCAGATCTCACTGCCCTTTCCGAATTCCAGTGCTTTTACACCAGTGCACCTCATTTTATTTCTTCCTTGGTAGACAACAACATTGGACAGATAAGTGAACTATATGCCTATTTTTATATTTTTTTTAGCTGATAAAGGCCTCTTGGTCGAGACGTCCTTTCATTTTACTTGGTCCTGGTTTATTGTATGCGCAAGTTACTATCTATCCTTTCAAGATTTAAGTTTGGCAACATGGTCTCCTATTGGAAAAGCATAATGTCAGGTGGGAAGGCAACATCACAAGGTCAAATAAAAAATAAAAGAGAGAGCAACACTAAAATCTGGACAAGGTTCACACAATGACTTAAGGGATGCAAGAAAACATAGAGACAGGAAACAAAATGAAGAGCACAGGCCCAATACTGAGTGAAACATTAGAAAAGGATTTTTAAGAGTTGTATAGAAAAAATATATCACTTTTATAAACCAATTCTCATAACAATACACTACTAATTAATAAAATTCTAAGTATCACTTTATCCTGACCTTCTGGCTGGTATTCCAAAGAAAGAGCAAATAACCTGTTCCTCAATTTATGGCTGTTATCATTTTCTGCTGTAAAAGTTGAGTTCATGAGCTCTAGAGAGCTGCCAGTTAAGTTGTTCTCCACACCAGTCATCAAGTCATGAGCACTAGCAGCTATGTTTCCTGAAGTACTAAGATCTCTTATCACAGTGTCAAAGTTAGTGATCACTTTTACTGCATCCCGGCCTATGGTACTGATGTTTAGGTAGGTGCTGTAAAATTTTAAAAAAATCATGGTAATAGCAAATATTTTTTTAGGTAATAGTAAATATATGTCTCATCAAATTTTTTTAAGATCTTCAGGGAAAAAAAAAAAAGTTCACCCTCATCATGGAATACATTTTAATAAAACAGCTTTGTGACTAGCGTTAAAACATTATTTCTTTCCATGACATTATTTACGTTAACATTGAATTCATGAATAAAATTAGCTCTAAATATTTCATCTCACCTCCACCTCTAGCCCTTGACTACTACATGGTGCACATAGTACTTCTTATGATATTCAATATTTCTTTTTAACATAATGAAAAAAACCTTTACTGATTATTATGATAAATTTGTTTTTAATTTAACAAATTACATTTGAGAAGAGGCTTCAGACATTGTCAGTGACAGATCTTTATGGAAACAACTTGCCACCTAATGTTCTGAATAAAGGGGGAGGAGCTATATCTAAGTCTATGTAATGCTAAAGAGGACTATTTATTCTACAGATTTCTGATTTATAAGACTATAAAACATTGATAGAATAAAAAACAAACAAATAATAATAACTCAATAGTGATGTGTAACTAAAATGTAAATTAAAATGTAAATGTAATTTAAAAATGTTGATCTAACTTTTGTGCTGTTAGTTTGCTTAAAAGAACGTAGACAAAAAAGTGTAATTTATTTCATTATCTACATTTTATAATTTTAGATTTAATTTTTAATTGTCACTGTAAATTCCAGCCTTTTTATAAAAAAAAATAATATGAATACAAAGTATATATATCATAGAAAATGTAAGACTTCATTCACTTCCATTTTGCTCACTTACATTTTAGAATGTCATTCTTACATTGAAACACAAACTAGTTTTGTTCACCTGTTGTATACAGCTAAGCTTTCTTTTAATACAGCAACCTGAGCTTCTAAACTGAGGACATTGGCTGAAACATTGGTTATCAGTTCAGGAGTTGATGTCAACAAATAGTCCAGTTTACTTACACCAGTGAGAAAATTTGTTACACCTTTAAAATAACAATAAGTAAAACAATGAAAAATAATTCAAATTTCTTAAAGGATAAAAATGAAATGCTGAAAGTAAAAAATTAAGTAACAAATATAACAAAAATGTAGATTTCTAAACTTATAATTTTTTATTTTTGAAATCTAAATTATAACTACCAAAATAATAGTTATATTTATATATTATTTTGTTTGAAAGACAGAGATCACACTTTTATTTGAAAATCTAAATGGAATAATGTCAAAGTCCTTGTACTAATTCTTTTAGTATGTACATGCACTTGTTATATAATATGAGAACACAATTAAAAGGTTGTGTTATCAGCTGTTGTACAATACAATTCAAAAATAATTTATAAAGCCTGAATTCTATAATTGATAACAATATGTAGCTTTAGTTTATAAACTCTCTCTTTAAAATAAAAAATAACTTTATGATAATTTGTAAAAGCACAATAAAACTTTAAAAAATAATTAAATAAATAAATAGTCCAACATAACATTTATGATGCTGGAAGAATATTTAAGACAAGTGTATTTACTAAATGTCTAAGCACACTTAAGAAGTTCAGCTTCCCTTAATATTTGTGTTGCAGGCAAATAAAAGATCACCATCCTCTGTGAGATTTATTCAAGAGATTGGTTCTGAAGCCCAGAGATTTACCACAAAAGAATCAAGCTTATTTGTTTAGCTGTTTTGTTTTAAAAATAAGTTTCAAACTTTCCTTCATTATCTCATTATCTTATTATCTTTCATTATTATCTCCTGGACAAAACCTTCAG
The DNA here is from genome assembly GCA_030265305.1 of Biomphalaria pfeifferi. Taxonomy (NCBI): domain Eukaryota; kingdom Metazoa; phylum Mollusca; class Gastropoda; family Planorbidae; genus Biomphalaria; species Biomphalaria pfeifferi. The sequence goes on from JASAOG010000076.1 coordinate 2,217,238, forward strand.
GAGGACAGCAACAGGTAGAGGTCAAACTCAGCACTATTGTGATGACAGTCCAAATAGCATATCAAATAATCAGAAATACCTAGCATCAAGACTGCAACAATACTCCAGCAGGAGTTTTAGGCAGGCAGTTATTTATAATTATCAAATTAATTACATTTGTGCTCATTTTTTTTACAGCGTAATTAAGATAATGCCTTGAAAAAGATTATATTGTTCATACCTACAGGGAAGGGGAGGTAATCAGGTCCAGACATTACCATAGCAGCATTTCCACTATAAATAGCATCTGTGTTTCTCACCCCTGTACGAGCAGCTGTTAAATTGGACAATATGTCTGCATTCATTCTGATGGCTGAGTTCAGGACATCATCAGTGGCTTGGAACAATGTTTCTAATTGTGTTTTGTAAACCTTTGAAACAAGACAAGCAATGGAGACTAAAAAGAAAAACCCAAACTTATATTAACGTCGTCATCAGTAGCACTACCAAGTAAGTTGCCCTTTCAGACCTTGTGATCTATAGGGCAGATGATGTTATGGTCATCTGTTTCTTTGGCCAATGACTTATGAGCAGGGTGTCATGTGGCCAGCACAATCCCCATTAGGGTTGGGTGGACTCAGGGGCACCCTAAAAAAAATCCTGACATTGAAAAATCCCAGTCTTCACCAAGATTTGAACCTAGGTTCAGAAGCCAAGTGCTTAACCACTCAGCCACCACACCCCATGCTCATTACTAATATATTACAGCAATTATAGTCTCTGATCTCTCATGTACATGTTGACAAATGTGCTTCTAGCTTTATTTCATAGGCTAATCTGTCATTAGTCATTTGACACAATGCAGCCTAAATTTTTCAAGAAAATAATGACAAAGAAATGCAGTCATTTACAGCAATTACATCTCTTTGGGGTTTCAAATCACTAAGTACTGACCTCAGTCTGATCCTGAATGTTGTCTACACTGAATGTTGTGAATGACAAAGAGTCCAAGGATGTGGATAAATTAGTTGCAACCATATTTTTAGAGTCTAGCTCCATAATCAAACTCACTACTGTGCCATTGATCCTTTCCAGTGTTACTGCCTGAAAAGTAATACAAATGTGTGAACTTTTCAACAGGACAGACTTCTGTTTAATTTACTATGACTAGCACAAGTTTTGATGAAGTATGTTGCCTTTTTTTTTCATCAAGGCATGATAGTAGGAATATAATCATTAATTAGTTAAGCTTATGATAAGTTTGCAAGTTAAAAGGACAGAAGAGAAAAATTTTGGTAATTAAAAAAAAAGTATATCCTGTAAACTATTAAATGTCAAGTGTAACATACATCTTAGATTTGGTTCCTATCAATTTAAAAGAGAAAATATTGTTTCATTTTCTCTTATTAACTTTTTACTTTACAGTTTAAAGCAAAACCATTTCCATTGATAGTCTGTTTTTAATTTTAATAGCAGACAAATTACGACCCAGAGTCACCTACAGAAATAAGGTGTACCCACAAATTATATACGTAAAAAATGCAAATATATTGAAAATAAAATACTTTAAATATCTAAATTGAAACTTGAGTTTCATTACTCATGTTCAAGAGGCTAAAGAAATTTGCCTCTACATGTCATTCTAAAAATTTTAAAGTAAACGAAAATTATTGTTATCAGCAATATTTCGAAACATTCAGTCAAAGACATAAACTAAGGACATTATTCATTCAATACTATGAAGAACTCTGTTGAAAGTGTTGGGTTGGCTTGGAACAAGATGGCAAGTGTAACAACTGATGGAGCCCGACCTTTGATAGAGAAAAACAGAATTTTTTATAAATTAGAGAACACTATCCCAACCATAAACTCTAAAAGGCAAAAGCTTGCACCAGCTGCAGTGAATATCAAACATATTACTGACTCAGTGATCAAACTTCTCAGAGCTAGGGGTCTTAACAACAGGCAGATCTAAGAATTTGAAGATTTGGAAGATGTGATCTCAAGGAAGAAATTGTTATGTTCCTTGAAGGACATTACTGTGACATTTACTGTTGATGTGTGTTACTAATATTTCTAATGAAGAGTGGAAGACAGACTTCATTTTTTTTTCTTGATCGCATTATAATAGGTTGTTTGCACATGAAATGTATGTGCATGTTAAATCTTTTCATAAAAAGCTATCCCATTTCTCCAGGCAAACAAGTGAAAACAGGTTTTGCCATTTTCCTTTGCTGAGGCTATTTCTAGTGAAATGGTTGAAATGTACAAGACTTGATTGTGGAATTTGAAAGCAAAGTTGAAAACATCAAGAGCTTGGAATCAGTTTTCCCTACTCCCAGATCACAATTTAGTGCAGAGGCTAATTCAGCTTGAGAGGACTTACCTTAAAGTAAATTATAACCTAAAAAAGAAGTTCAAGTCAGTTCTTCCGCATGATTTCTATAGGTGTCCAAGCTGTACTTCACACTTAAAAAAACTTTGCAGGTAAAATTTCACAACATTTGGGTTCACATTCATCCAAGAACAAGCATTTTTTTTTGTTTGAAAATGAGCAAATGTAAGAACAGATTGATGATGACTGACTAAAATTTGACATCAGTCATGAGGATAACAACTAGTAATCTTGTTCCACAGTTTCAGAACATTTTGCATGAGCATTAACAGTTAAATACTTCACATAAAGTACAGCTGTACATTTGTGGTGCAATGTTGCGATGTAAAATGATGGAAACAAAATTTCAAGGAATATTAGTAAAATTAGTTTTAAAAGTAGTCTTGCTGTAATTCCTCAATTGAGAGTAAAAAAAATAAATTTTAATATATAATACAGTATAAATGTGAATTAAAAGACATTATATACAATTAGCTAGTGTATTTTTCTAAGTTGTAAGTAGGCCTAACATATTTTATATATATATATATTTTATATATGCGGCATCCAATTCCAAAATTTTAAAAATGCATCCCTTAATAGAAATAGGTTGCTACCCCTGTAATAGACAATAGATTTGTTTGCAGAATATGAGGTAGCACCAACCCTAGCAATGAACTGATATCATCATAAAAACTTGGAAACTGTTCTTACCTGTTGACTTATAACTGTATTGGTAGCAGACATCAAACCAATACTACTATTTACTAATGACAAAACATTTCTGACAATTTCCTTTTCATTGGAAAATGAAAGTACTGATCCAAAAGTAGAATTTCTGTATAGATACTTTTAGGAAGAAAAATAATTATATTAAGAATTGTAAACTATGTAAAGCATTTTTCTATCAGTGAAATCAAATCAAATTAGTTAAGACAAACACAAGTTATGAGTCAGGAAACAAAGATTTACTAAGAAATGTTTGTTTTTTTTGGAATAGAGTTTCTATATGACAAGACAAAGCAGCTTAAGTTACAACAAAAAAAAGGATTATGGCAAAACAATGCAGAACACAAAAATAATTGTCTGTTTAGGAAACATGTAGCACATGTTTGTACATTCTAGTACTGTTTGTATAGCCTACTAATTATCTCAGAAAAAAACAACAACTAATTTACTCTCTAAACAAATTAAATTTCTAATTCTAAGTTACTCCTTCATATACAAAAATTGCATGTATAAAGTTGATTGCAGGCAGTTACTTTATTATGTGTAATACAAGGGCAGACTGGCTAAATGGGCATTCAGAAAAATGCCTGTGAGCCTGTACCTAATTGAGCCAGTGGTACTGCTGAATAGGCCACTATGAATGACAGCAAAACTGGTTAATGTGATTGGCTCTCGACTTACTTTTTATAAAAGATCTTAACAGACTTTACTGTGCGATACTGGCAACACTATCTATAAAAATAGTCTAGCCTATAACCTTAAATCATGCTTTTGGTATGCTTCAATCCTTTATACACTCTAAGCAATTAACAAACAATCAAAGGCCTATTTTTTATAGTCCTATAGATGTCATTTTAGTGTGAGCCTACTCTGGAGAATCTATTATGGGACCTGAACTTATAAATTATTACTACTTATATCCTGTTGTTATGAGTTAGTATCATATGCAGTAGTCTATAGTTCCAATTGTAATGAACTTGCCTTAGATATTGGTTAAGATGATACAAAAGAAATTAATTAGGTCACAATCATAAACAATCAGTTAGCACATAGTTTGTTGATAAGGAATATTCTTATGCCATGAATGTTGAAATACTATTGTAAACAGTACAAGGAACTTTTGGCTACTCCATTTTTCAAAGTTATGCTTTACTATTTTAGCAGCATCAAAAAGTATAAAAAAGCATGTAATGAAGTATTCAATTAAGATTGTAATGTCAATTTGTTTGGTAGCACATTGAGATTTTATTTAACCTCTAACCCTACCTATAAATAGAAATACAAAAAATAACGGAATACCATTCATCCTTTAATTTTAATGGCATTATATAACTTTATATAGTATGTGTGCAGGATGCACGTATTATGACATGCTTAGTGGGCCATTTTGTATGGTAGTGCCAGGGCCAATTTTGACACCCAGTCATTTTGGTGTATAGATGAAGTAATTCTTGCTGATAATATATTTTAAACTGAGCAAATAAATGACAGAAGTCTGAACATAACACGCTTTACCTGAGAGGCTGTTGAATTATACTGCTCAAGGTAAAGAAGGTAGTTCTTAAGCTTCTCTTCAAAAGATGAAGCCGATGATGATAAGTTTGTACTGATATCTTTCATGCTGCTAAATTTGGAGAGTACTGTATCACTGTCAGATTTTGTTTGTTGAACAGCTATTGAGAGCTGAGCCACCTGATGGGAGAATCACAGTGCATGTTTTAATCATATTGAAGTTTTAATATAATTATTAATTTATCTTCCAGTGAGAATATTTTTAAAAATAAAACAAGAAGGCCACTATTTAGTCAAAGAACTTAATAGACATTAAAAAAAAAGAAACATCATGTTTAAAATGAAAATAAAATAGATCTATCTATATAGCTTATAGCTTTCTACAAGTATAGAATAGAGAAAATAATGGTAAGTATTCAATATAGCTATATTAGAGATATGTAAAAAGTATGGTTATTGTATTTAATAATTACTTACATTAGATTTAGCCATCTGCAATGTGCTATTAAGAGCACGCTTCTGACTATCAACATTTTGAATGATGTCCTGAACAGATGTTGCATTGCTACCAGCTAAACCTAAAAGGTTGATACTCTCATTTAGTTTTAGTGACAAACTGTTTAGTCTGTAGCCTTCTTTCTGAACTTGGAGAGTTGACTTTGTTTTGTTGAATAGTGTCTGTCCAACTTGTATCAGGCTGGTGATATCTTGACCAAATGACTTTTGGCACTGTCCACACTCTGAAGAACAATTATTGAATACAATTATGTAAATTTATTCTTACAACAACCAGTAACATAAAGTCAATGAATAATCTAAATAATGCTGATTCTACAATAACATAGTTGTTGTTTTTTTGTTATAAAATAATAGAAAGGCCAAAATAAAACTTTAATTTCATAAGAATTCAAAGAATGTGAAACTAATTAATTTAAATTTAAGCTAATCTTCATAAGAATAAGGATGCTCAAGCTAATACTTTGTAGACCTACATCCATAAACAAAAATGTATGAATAGAATTCAATTTCATACCATATATTGCAAATTAAATTCAAAATTTCATTGACATACTAATAATAAAAATATTAATATTTTTTGTAAGCACAATTTATTTCTATATATTTTGGTTTTGCACTATAAATTAATTTAATGCTATTACATGAGTCTGCTAACAAAAAGTTTAAAAGAAAATGTTGGAACATTTATATTTATTTACCCTGACATCCAGTAGTGGTGAAATTCACAAAAAAAGGAAGGCACTTGTCACACTTAAGACCTCCAACACCTGGCAGGCACTGACATTGCCCACTAGTTTTATTACATGATGTTGCAGCTACTGAGCCAGTAGTGTTACAGTTACAAGCTGAGTTATACACAAAGAAAAACTTAAAGAAACAGTAAAAAATGTAGCAAGAAAGAGACAAGAAAAATTAAAAACTTTCTAACTTCAGTAATATCTTAGTAAAATAGTTTTTATTAATCTTTTTTTAAGAAGATTAAGCAAAAGAAAAAGACATAAATGGTTAAAATTAAAATATTTCAAAAATCAAACTAGTCTAAAGCATTTTTCTTTTCTTTTCAAATAAAAATGTTTAAAAAATAAGAACTTTAAAAAATAAATAAAACATTTCAATTTGTGGAAACAATAATTTATATAAAAAACTTTTTTGCCACTATATAATTGTATCCTTCTGTATATTAAATTAAATTATTTGTTACATTTAAATGTACATATACCCTGGCATGGTTGAAAGGGTAGTCCATAGTAACCATCTGCACATGTGTCACAGGCATCTCCAGATGTGAATGGCTTGCAGGTGCACAGACCTGTGATGTTGTTACACTGTAAGCTCTGGCTTCCCTGGTCAATGCAGCGACAAGGTAGGCAACCTATTAATACATGTCACATTGCATTTCACCAATGACTATAAAAATGGTTTACTATGTGAATACAAAGAGATCTATAAGAATCTCAAGCTGTTAGTATTTGTTTGCCTGTTTTCAAAATGGATTTTTTCTACTTCATATTTAGTTATTTTTTTTATACAAAACATACCTGTAGTTGAGTTAAAACTCCAAAAATTTGCCTGGCAATAACTGCAATCTCTTCCTTCGACTCCAGGTAGACATGAACACTGTCCGGACACATTGTCACAGACAGTTGAGTTCGATGCACTGCACTTACATTCTAATGAAGAAATCAAAATCTATGTATCATAAATACTCATTAATTTGTATGGACTCAGTGTTCTAAGAATCTATCAAACCGGATCTTATAACCACAATTTCAATTAATTATTTTTGTTTTTTGAAAGGTTTTACAGTGTCAGTTAGCATGGACAAAAATTTTTTTTTTTTAGATTCTTGAAAAATATGTAAATTAAATTTATGATATTTTCCATGGTATTTTCTAATACTTCTTTCTTAACTCTGTGATGGAAGCAGAAGTAATTATTTTAGACTGCAATTTAACAACAAATGTATAGATGGTCATTTCCATTTAACTTAAGGTAAACTAAACAAACAGAAATTATTTAATATTTTAAAAATTTTGGCTTGATTTTCCAATGAATTAAATTTTCCTATTATTAAACTTTCAAGTTAAAAAGAAAGAAAAACATGTATTACCTTGACAGTTTTTAAGAGATGCGTTGCCATAGTAACCTGCCAAGCATTGCTCACATTTATTACCAGTTGTATTAGATGAACAGTTATTACATATGCCAGTGATGTTGTCACAAGTGAGAGAGTTCCCATTACAATCGCAAGGTAAACAAGTCCCATTATCTTTCAGTGGCTCACCATAATAGTTGACATCACAGCTAATGATAACAGGAAAAAATAGTTTGACTTTCTGTATGATTTACAGGAGGCCATCTACATGTTTTCTGATTTCTAACATAGCTAAGCCTTTTTTTAAAGGATTATCTTGATAAAAAAAAAAAGTTGCCAATATAATAATATTAATAATTTTCTTTAGCAATTATTTCTACCCTAGTGCATATATATATTCTAGATTGTTTCAGAACTGATGAACCATACAGACATGGTCATAAGATTATAATTACAATGTTGAAACACTTTCACTTGTTTTCTCAAAATCACTAAATAAATAAAAAGTGGTAGTCACTCTGTAAAAGTGTTTGCCTATAAACTTTTTTTTCTTATTAACTCTGAAACTAATTTTAAACTTCAAGGACATAAGGACTAAACAATCATATAAACTTAACTAGCCTACCTATCACAAAGAGGCCCAATAAAGCCAGGCCTACAGAAGTTGCAGACAGGGACAGAACTCAAACCATCAGATGAGTTCTCAAAATGGCATGTTTCATTTACAACTCTGGGCTGATAGCATGGACATCTTGAGCAGCCATAGACTGGGTCTCCATAGTGTCCAGTTTTACAGACTTCACAGGAAGCACCTGATATTATGAAAAAAAGATGATGCTTTGTATTAGTATTTGTATGTTTTGCATTCATTTTGAATAAATTTTATGATGTATTCACAACTTTAAAAAAACATAGATTCATGATAAAATGAGAAATGTTATCTTATCTTCTTATATAATACAGACGTTACTTCAAAAAAGAAGATGATTATGTCCTACGCGTCATGCATTTAGTCATGCATATTAACCAATGACTTAAACTCTGCCAAGTCACTGGTTTTCCTGGCTAGCTCAGGCAACCCATTCCATACTCTAATAACACTAGGGAAGAAGGAGTATTTGTACAAATTTGTCCTAGCATGTGGGACGAGAAATGTGCCTTTATCTTTGTGTCTTTCAGAGTATTTTATTAAATTTTGTTTTTGTATTTGAAGATTATGGTTCAGTGTTTTATGTATAATTGCTACTTTACTTTTGAGTCTTCTGTCCTGAAGGCTTTCTAAATTTAGTGATTTTACTAAAGGTGTTACTCTAGTCAAATGTGAATATTCATTTGTTATGAATCTCACTGCTCTATTTTGTGTCTGTTCCAGTTTCTTAATGTTTTCATGAGTGAAGGGGTCCCAAATGGAGGATGCATATTCTATAATTGGCCTAGCCAAAGGAATATATTTTTCTCTTCTAAATCTGAATATTATATGCAAAAAAATTACTTCAAATATCTGTTAATTTTCTACTCTTTAGTTCATTAACCTAATGAACAATTAAAATCCTGAAAGTCTTTTATAGTTTGATTCAATTAATTAAAATTATGTAAAAATGATTTTCTAAGTGCATATTTTTGTTAATGAATTTTCAGAGTGATACATTTTGTTTGTCTAAAAGACAACCCTTCAAACTAATATATACCAGCTGTGTTGTTCAGGCATTCTTGACACATTCCTGTATCTGGATCACACAGTGATGAATGTCCATTGCATTCACATGGGACACAGTAACCAAAGTAATCAGATGCTGTCACATTTACCCTTTTATAACCAGGTGCACACTTCTATTCAACACAAAATAAGATAAAAAAAAAAAGCTACATTACCTCAGCAATTTATAGTATGCATTTGATTCATAATGGAAAATAATTTAAAATTTGTTTTCTTTTTAAATAGTAATGTGTTACAATTAGTTGCTATTACAAAAGCCTTGTTTTTGTTTATTAACTTAAATGCATATAGATGTGATTGAAATATAGGTATATACAAACACAAATTTCACTGTGATACAATGATTGGATCCATCCCTATAGTGGCACTTAGGTAAAAGCGGTTAAAAAAGGAAGTGATTATGTCAGAAGGGATGTCTAAGAGCTGCTAGTGCACTATAATTGCACAGGTCAGGATTGCAAAAAGAGCCTTTACAACCATGTCAAAAATCTAGAAGCTATTCCTCAAGGGACCATTTCACAAATGCTCAATCCTACAGGGTTAGTATGGTAAAGAGAAGGAAGATGGCAGCAGTGCCAAGTGTACTAAGCCTTTAGCCACATCTTTAGCCCGAATGTTAGGATTTTCTGAATTACTGAAAAAAGTGGTGTTCAGTCAGGTCGGTGAAAGAGAGCTTTTTTTTTACTGGCCTAGAATTTCAACATCCTTCAGCTCAACTCTACTGACAGTTTCATAAGATGATAAGACCAACTTATAAAGTATTTTTAAAAATTTGTTAGAGTGGTTTTGCAAGTCTAGTGATGTGTTACCTCACAAGACCTGCCCTTGTATCCTTCACCACAATGGCACTGTTCTACAGCAGGATTGACTGGACCAACATCACTGATGGAGCCCAGTGACAGCTGAGACAACCTGAAAAAGTCAATTACAAATAAAAAAAAAAGGTTTATATAACTCATTTGAATAATCAAATATTAGGTTACATATTTTTTTGTATATTTTTAACTGTAATATTGTTTAAGTCCAGGTAGTGGAAGTTACAAATTATTTTATGCAAAGTGTTTGAAATTCAGACTAATGAGATGTAATATGAAAATCTCTTACTGATACTTACTGAGCTGTATGATTGCCAAGCACAAATGAGGCTGGAATCAATAACGCTTTGGCAGTTGACAGAGCTTTGAGGAATTCCCCTCTTGTCACTGTGACTCCACTAGGAAACTTTGTCCAGCCATCTTCTATCAAAGTTACCTTGTGCTCAGTATTCTCCCCTTGCTTGACATTCTCGACAGGGGAAACCAGTTTCCGTCCTTTCACATCAAGGAGAATGACATTCAGAATCAATGGTGTGGAGGTAGAAATATTGATGTAGTTAACAATGAAATTTACTTCTGAGCCATAAAGAGACAAAATGTTGTCAGTGAAAGAGTTTGGCATCTTCCAGTACAGCTGAGGTTGTGCAGCTGTCACATCCACAACCACTGCCCCTACATACTTTGGATCAGTTCCAGGGCGAACTGGCAGAGAGACATTTGTAGAAGTTTCATCAACTAGTTGAAGGGTAGATATGATAGAGTCTGTCTTAATGACCAGATTATACAAACTCTGTAGGAGTACAGACAAAATGCAAACTAGTTTAGCAAAACTAAAACTAATGGTTTGGCAAAATATATGAATAGTTTTAAGCATAAAAGAGTTTCATATAAATATTTTTGTTTATCTTTATTTAATGATGCTTTAAAATTCCAAAGAGAGCTAGATAGAAAAAGTTGACAAGTTATCACCCCAAAATAAAGAAAAACAAAATTTTGCTGAGAAATGAAAGTAAAAACCTAGTAATAATATCATTAAAATTATCATCATCGCACTAACACTGTGAGAGTGTGAGACTAGTCAATGGTTACAAAAATTGAAATTTATGAATAAATTTAATTATTTCAAAAAGAAATTACCACATGAATAGTAAAACAAAATATGTAAATATAATTGATTCTCCACACAATTTAATTGCATTAAGTTGCAAAGTATTTAGCTCCTAAAGAAAGTTTGATTTGGATTTAAGAAATGGCCAATCAGCAGACCAATTGTTCATTTAATCCAGTAAGATTAAGAGCTAATCTACATAGTCTATCTTACATAGCTTAGCTTAACATCAGCTGGTCCACAGGTTGATGTAATGCCCATACAAATACATTTCAAACAACCCTGCATAGGGCTAGATCCAAGACCGAAGCTACCCACATCACATTCACTACACTGTCTACCAACAGTATTATTCTGTTTGAAAGAATAAGTAAAGTATTTCATAAATAACAAAGATAAAGAATGGAACAGTAAGCAATTATTAAGAGAACAGATCTCCAGAAGATTTTACTTCTTATAAGTATGTTCTCCAATAGTTTCCATGACTTATCTTATCTTATGAAATGTAGACATTGTCCCTAGGTCAATTTAGTCATTCATATTAATCAATAACTTTAATTCTGCCTATTCATTGGTTTTCCTGGATGACTCAGGAAACCCATTCCATGCTCTAATAGCACTAGGAAAGAAGGAGCATTTGTAAAACTTTGTCCTAGCATATGGAACAAGGAATATACCTTTATCTTTGTGTCTTTCTGAGTATTTGTTTTGTTTGTATTTGAAGATTTTGGTTTAATGTTTTATGTATAATTGCTACTTTACTTTTAAGTCTTCTATCTTGAAGTGTTTCTGAATTTAGTGATTTTACTAAAGGTGTTACTCTAGCCTGGTCATGCGGTTTGTACGCTGGACTCTCATGCGGATTTATTGATGGTCCCAGGTTCAAACCCTGCCCACTCCCATCCCCCGTCATCCTGCGGGAGGTTTGAACTAGGAAGTAAATTATCTTCAACTCTGAAGGAACATCCAAAACATGTAAAACATTTTACAAACAATTTACACTGCTCTATTTTGTGTCTGTTATAGTTTCTTAATGTTTTACCAAGTAAACAAGTTCTAACCGACCTTGCAGGAACATTGGCCAGTAGTCTTGTTACAAACTTTGATGGTTGAGCCTGTCTGGTCACACAAACAAGGACTGCATTCCTGGTTAATTGATAGGTAATATTCATTCATACAGCTATCACACTTAGCACCTTCAAAGCCAACCTTACATTGGCAGACACCTGTACTCAAGTTACATTGTAGATTGACAGAGCCAGCAGAGTAGCAGCCACAGTCCTACCAAAAAAAAATCATTTTAATATATAATTTTGAAAGAAATAATTCATTAACTTTTATCTGCCAAAAAAAAAAGATACTAAATTTTTAACACAAAATGATGGTCAGTGGATAAGAATTAGAAACGGTTATAAATATTTGAAGCAATCAAACGTGTAAAACAATACTATTGCAATTTTTAATATTAAATTAAAGCTGTTCAATTTGAGAAGAAACACAAGCAAGTTGTAGTCATAATTTTTTTTTATTTACTTTTTTTTGTATTAAATAAATTACTTAATTCTGGTTATTTATTCTCAAGAAATAGTAATTGAATTGTAAAAAAAAATAATGACTAATTTTTCAAAAGATTTGATTTTTTTTCTGTCATGTGTAACTTAAGTTTACTTAATGTTTTGTTTCCCTATTGCATTCAACAATTTAACTGTCCAAAATCTATTTACACAAAAATAGGCTTAGGGGTACTAGATATAAAGAAAATAATTCTCTTAAAGAACTATTATATTCGTTAATGAAATTAAATAATTTTAAACTTATACAATATGTTCGACAGTTGATGTTTCAAATTTTCCCTCCATCCTCCTGCCAGCTATGGGAATATATTGGATATCAGAAAAACTGATTTTACACTTCCTACCTGACAGCCTTCTGTCTTTGACCAGTTCCAGTTATTAGGAACACAAAACTCACACTGACGTCCAATGGTATTGTCAGGACACTGGCATTGACCAGTTACACTATCACAAGAAGAACTTAAACCAGTACAGTTGCAGGCTGAGAAAATATGAAATAAAGTTGACTTAGCTCACTATGTGAACAAAAATGTGATTCATCACTCAGTGTTGGCTTAAACAGAAAGTTCAGAAATACAGACCAAACATGGCCTAATCATAAAATTTTAAAAGTTAAAGTAATATTTTAGTAATTATTTTTTACTCCCGACCCAAAGTATTTGTACAAGTAAAATGTTGGAAACCAAAATAGTTTCATTTTAAACATAAAATTTGTATCATCTTATACTAGCTTCAGTCTAACACACAAAAGTCAATTTGAACACCGAAATCTTAACATTTTTAGCAGGTCAAGGACTGGGCTAACAAGAATTAAGTAGCCATCTGGTAATGTTACTGGGTGTGTCTATCTGTGCACCTCAGCCTAAGAAACAAGACTACACAGCTAAACTATTTACTAATCTAAACTATCTAATGAAAAATAAAGAAATTGAAATTTACTTCAAACAACACCAAGATTACATTATTTAATATAAAATTAAATAAACATTTTTAGCCTCTACAACCAATAAACATATCATATCAGCTTTGAACATTTGAATCGTTAAGATTGAGATGAATTATATGGATTATTAATAGTAAATGTGATTATAGATTTTCATAGTTAAAAATGAGTAGAGTTTAGTTCCTAAATCAGAATAATTGACTCATTAATGGCCAATTTGTCAGGTTAAGGATACAGAATAGTTTAGAAACTTCTAAAGAACTTCTTTCTTTAATTGTTGCAATAACTACTGTCTATAAAAAAAAAGTTTCCTTTTAATACCCTGCAATCTATGGGGTAGAGGATGTTAACGTCATCTTTTTCTATGGCCAATGGTTAACGAGCAGGGTGTCATGTGGCCAGCACAAGGACATATGTCTTTACTTTCTCCAACTAAAGTCAGGTATCCATTGGAGTTGGGTGGACTTAAGGGAACCCTAAAAATCCCAAAATTAAAAAAATCCCAATCTTCACCAAGATTTGAAACCCAGGACCCCAGGTTCAGAAGCCAAGCACTTCCACCCAGCCTTTGCATCCCCCCCCCCCCCCCAACTTCTGTCTATACTCAGTGTAAATTATTTTATTTTGAGCCTAATGTTTGCAGAAGACAAAAAAAAAGTACTAAGCACTAAACCAACATGCATTAACTTTGTCACTCAAGTGCTAAATTGGCATGAAATAGGTTGAACTAGAAATGAAAGCTAATGAAGTAAAATTAAATCTATAAACAACAAAAGTAATTAAGTCGGTAGAGTTATTTGTGGTAGAGTTATTGGTGGAACGGAGTAATCTTTTTATTTCAGCAATGTCTAAATTTTTTGCAGAGACAGAATATTTAAATTTTGCCATCATTTCCAGTCATTTTTTTGGGGTATTGCTCTAAGTCTGTCTTGAATTTCTGTTGTTTTCAAATTGCGTTATTCACAAAAACAGAAGGATTTTTAGAGGACTGGTCCACTATAAATAATTTACTACTTTATTTATGAATCTTATGATTTTACCTGTGTTTGAACCTGGAACCATCAATAAATCCAAACAACAGTCCAGCGCAAAAACCCCACGACCAGGCAGCCAGTATTCAATCTGTTTATTCCATAGTTTCTCAATCTTCTCTTCTGGCTTTTAAAGTATATTTATACCATTCACATAAAAATCTGTAGTTGATGTAAAAATTTAATGATTTTCACTTACCTGTACAGCCAGTTGATGTGAATGCATAATGATCAGGAACACATTTGTTGCAAGTTCTGCCAGTGACACCCTGCTGACACTGGCACTGACCTCCATTTTCATCACAAAACAAGCTAATGCTTCCAGTGACATCACAGTTGCAAGGAAGTGGAGAATTCCAATAGTACATAGTGACTGAGAAGAGAGCTTTTTGGCAAGCAGTCTTATTAGTACGATCAGTTGGTCTGAAATAATGAAGAAATCATTATATAACATTGAACTGAACGAATTGGATTAATGGTATCATAATTATTCTTGTTATAAATTCTGTTACTTTTTATTGTCAGTGTGTATTAGAAAGTAATTTAAGCCAATGGTTAAGCATTTTATATTATCTAAAGTATAAAAGTGTCAAATACATAATAACAAATAAATTTAGTTAAGCTGTTGAAACAAAAGATGTCATTCTTTTACAAAGAATTAAAGGAATATATTAATACTAGTCGACTGGCGGCGTAGCATACGCCGCTATTTTGCAGGGACGGCCATAGGCCACAGCAACCTATCTGACCGCAGTGGGCCCCACACTTTCATAGGACCCGCACTAATTCTATGTGTAAATTATTAAATTAAACCATTTTATAACTTATAACAGATTTCTCGCGGCCACCTGATTTTCCAGGAGCTCCTGGAAATCTCAGGAAATAGCAAAATATATGAAAAAGTCATGTAAATCTCCGGAAATTATTAAAAATCTTTTGAAAATTCATACAAATCTCATAAAATATATAGACAAAAATTGTCACTTTGGGGTGTCATTCAATATGGATAATGCCTATCCTACGGGCGATAAATAAAAACAGCATTATGCATTAGCTGTAATTATGTAATCTGGTGAAAGAAGCTTCTTGCACCTCAAACTAATGAAGAATTACTTTAGTTCAACAATTCTCGTAGATAGATTGAAACATTCATTAATTGTTGCTATTGAGCGTTATCCATGTAGAAAATAAAATTTTCATGATACACTGTAAGACTTCGCTACACGCAAGGCTCGTAAATTTCATGGTATAACTCTATCCGCAGAAATAAAAGAGTGATCTTTCATTTACTTTTTCTTCTCATCCAAACTCTTGAGCAAAGAAGAGAATTATAGAGAGAGAAGATTCATAGGACCCGCACTTTCATAGTACCCGCACTAATTCAAGGTGTATACATTATTAAATTAAACCATTGAATAACTTAAAACAGATTTCCATCACCCTCCTGTCGATATACCAGGAGCGCCTGGAAATCTCCCAAAATCACAAAATATACAAAAAAGTCCTTAAAATATATGGAAATATATAGACAAAAATTGTCATTTTGGGGTGTCATTCAATATGGAAAACGCCAATTTTACGCGCAGCATTATGCATCAGCCATAATTGTGTCACTGGTGAAAGAAGCTTTTCGCATCTCAAACTAATGAAGAATTACTTGAGGTCAACAATTCTCAAAGATAGATTGAAATTTTTGGTAATTCTTGCTATTGTGCATGATCTATGTAGGAAACAGAATTATTATGATATACTCTATGACTTTGCTACACGCAAGGTTCATAAAGTAATTCTGTACGTAGTTAAGAATAGATAAATGAATAGGCGAATTTACTTTCTAATACAAACTCTTTTAAATTTCACTTTTTGTCCGCTTCCCTACCCAAACTTGACCCCACGAAATCCGAGGGCCTCACAATGGTTAAGTACGACCCTGCTATTTACATATATATACATAGTAGATTACTTAATCTCTTTCCATGACTTCTAAGACACAATGGTTAAGTCCGGCGCTGCTGTTTTGTGTTTGTAAAATGTTTGTTTGTAAAATGTTTTACAATGTTTCAAATGTTCCGTCAGAGTTAAAGATAGTTTACTTTCTAGTCCAAACCTTCCGCAGAACAAAGGGGGATGGGAACGGGCAGGATTTGATAAATTTAAATGACAGTCCAGCGCTCATGTAGCCATCCGTAGTGTGAACACTACTCTTGTGTTTTCTCGTGGACTATCCGCAGAAATAAGAGAGTGATCTTTCCTTTACTTCTTGTTTAAGCTTTTGAGGGTAGAAGAGAATTATATATATAGATTATTATATTACCATTGTTACAATGGTCATATAATTTTTTTTTTCAAAAGTTAAAATAAGTTCTTAACTGACTTATCATAACATAATTATACAACATTTTCAAGCAAATTTCAGAAACAATAAACAGGTTAATATTTTAAAACTAAGTAACTTGAAAACATGTGAAAAATCAATGTAAGCTTGAAAAATAATGTTTTCAAAAAATTATGAAAATGTTCACATTTTGAATGTACAAAGAATTGTTAAATAGTATGGGTTGTAATAGTGTTATATATCATTGTTAACTTCTACAAAATTATTATATGATGCATATTAATTAAATATTTTGCTAACATTTAAAATGAAAACTGAAAAATAAAGACTCACATTATATTGCTAACAAAGTCACAATCTGTAGGCAATGGGCTTTTCAACAGATGTGTCACATTTATTAATTCTACTGGCAAAGCAATGAATTTATCCTGTGACAGAAGAACACATGTTATCCTTCCCTGATAAAAGTCATGTTGCTACTCTGAATGTAACATTAATTATGAGTATTTGCTTTTCAATCTTTCAAATAGTTACTTGAAAATTTAACATTCTATGACTCACCAATAAAGCTGAACCACTATTGACTCTCAGTAAGATGAGATTAGCCCCTGGGAAAAGACTTAAAATATCAGAATAGGAGCCTATCTTCTGACACCATGAGGTTGGACATGCTGGCAATATCAAAGTTTGGTTTATGACAACTTCATCTAGTGAAGGAAAAAACATTTATTTTTTAAGTAAAATTTAATAAATGAACTTAGTGCAAGAGTTTCACTAAGACAATATAACTATAGAAAAGTGTACTAAAAATTTATTATTTAGTAAATTCTATTTTATACTTCTAAATGTCCATATTACCTGATGTTTGTATTTGGACTGTGATATTGTTAACTACTTGAGAACGATATACAATAATTATGATATAATTATTGCTCAAGTCTGTGTCTCTGGGAGTTGTCAATAAAAATGTGATGTTTTTCTGATAGATTGAAACATATGAAAAAGTTAAAAGTTATTTATCTCAGAAAAATGAAAGCAACTAGGGCAACAATATTTAACATTTCAATGCAGACAAGAGTTAAAAATAATAAGGATGTTTCTTCAAGTAAGAAGAGTAAAAAAGAATGCAGAAATTTTACATATGAATGAAATAATAATTATTATTATGAAGGGTTGGCTGAGAAGTAGATATTAATATGCTAAGAGTTACAAATTTAGATGAGATTAACTTCTCAAAAAGTGTATAAAAGTAGTGTACATTAAAGACACATGTAAGGTAGCCAAACAATAGATCTGAAGAGATGTTTTACTGCTTTTGATCCTTCTTAATCAGACAAAATATTTAGAAATAATTTTTCTGTTATGTTGTTTAGAAGATTTGAAAAAAGAGTGCAGTTATACTGTTCCTAAAATATGTTTACTGCTTAGTTGTGTGTTTTTTGTTTTTTTGTTTAGCTTCTAGCAATATAATATTTAAAATTATGTACATTATTTGGAAAGATTATTTTTTTAATGGAGAATATACATTCCATAATTTTAATAATAATGATAAAATTAAGGGACTTACTCCTGTCCCCACAACTGCATACCCTCTCCCAGAGAATCCAGCAAATAAAGGATTTCTGTTGACCACCACATCACCAATACTATCCTCTAGCTCTGTGTATATACTGTGTGGACTTGGAGAGTAGAAGCCTTGATTAACCCTGTGCAATACAAAGTAAATTAACAAGCCTTTAAAATTAATACAAAGCTTATTTCACTCACCCCATCAAAAAAAATATATAAGTAAATAAAACAAATAAGACAAAAATTAGAACAGATACTTTAAATGTTTCAGTGACTTCCATGTTTCAACATAAATGTATTAGTATTTGTGTTATGGTTAATTATTTCTTATTTTTTAGTAGAAAGATACAAAAAAAACAAAAAACTAAACAATAAATATGTTTTATTAAAATGAAAAAAATATTGGACCTGAGTTAGAAAGATAATTTTGTTTAGGCTACTGTATAAGTAGATTATTTTTGCATTTTATGAGGCAACATAGACTTGCCTGTCACATATTCTTCCCTGAATATTTTGACTGATACAAATGCACTGTCCTGTCTGCTTGTCACAATTCTGATTGACAGAGCCACCAGCATTACAACTGCAAGGAGTGCAGCCTGGAGATTTAAAAAACAAGGTGGACAATTTTTTATTTTTTTTTACATTAAAATATGTATTTTTTTTTAAATATTCAAGTAAACATTTTGAAAATTCCATTTTTCTAAAACTTAAGAGATGAGTAGATAAGGTCTAAATGTGTGTATTATGCCTATTGTCTATGCAGTACAAAAAAGTAATAAATTAAATTCAGTCAATGCTATATCAATAAAAAAAGCACAATTACATTTTTTTAATAAACAATTTTAAAACAGCTAAGTAGAAATAAACTATGTACATATAAAGGGGCAAGATATGGGACACAATTGTGTGTTATGTCAATCAAAACATCAGGAAGTCCTTAAAGAGACATTTTCATAAACAGATAAGCAGGTCACTGCTGTTTATTTGATATTGTTTACTTTAGTCCATCAAGCTAATCTACTATTTATATGAATTATACAAGTCCTTGGTATTTGATGTAACTATAGTTCATCATTAGAATATCATTAGAATATTTATTTCATTGAACCTAGTTTTTGGATAATAATAATAATGATAATTTGTATTATTATTAAACTCTAAACAAATTGTAATTAGCACTGCATTTCTTCATAATGTTACTATAGAGGCACCACCAAAATGGCTGAAATAGTACTCTGATAGTGTGAACAACACCCTTTTAAATAAAAATTATTACAATTAATGACAATTATCTTTATTAATTAGCTTCAAGACTATCTTTTATATTTGACATAAAGCAAACAGATGTTAAGTTTATGCCAATAATATTTTTGTTATTTCACACATTGTCTTATTTTAATTAAATTAAAGCAATCATAAATTTTTTAAAACAGTATTATTAATTAATAACCTGACCTAGAGGATTGTCACTAGTCAAGTTGTAAAACCCATCTTTGCATCTGTCACAAGCTCTGCCATCAACATTTGCCTTGCAATTGCACTGACCTATGTTATCAGAGGTACAAGGAGTGCTGTTGCCAACAGTACCACTTGTGTAACAATTACAATCTAGTAGGAACAAAATATTAGCTAAATGTAGAGGTGTTTTTTTTTCATATTTCTATATAGTGTTTTGCACAAATAATAAGTGGTGCAATAAAATATACATATTTAACCCCTTTCTATAAAGTGATACATGTTACTTACTTGAACATCCCTCACTGTTACTTTGCTGCAGATTATAAAATCCTGGTTTACACTCGCTACATTTGGGACCCATTACATTGGCCTTACAAAAACATTGACCTGGTGACTGGAGGAAATAAATAGGTTGAAGATAGATTAGAAAAGCTAATAAGAGCTTAACAGGACATGAACAAGAGTTCCATAGTAAAGATGAAGATTCGTAATAACATGAGTTTCCCTGTTTTGGAAAATTTTAAAGACATTTAGGCATGACAAGGCCTGAATTGTGCCGATGTGCCATAAAATCTAAAATCCAAATAATTTACATTACTTTCAAAGAACTCAAATATATATTTCTTTCGTGTAATAATTATACACAAAATATTTATTTAAAGCAAGAAAGAAATACACTGCCCTAATTAGATTTTGAGATAGTTGACAGTTTAAAATTGTTTACCTTGCCATCAGATCTAGGTGTATCATTGTTCATAACACAATCCACTAAACCTGTAGCATTATTCACAGTGGATCCTGAGCTATTGCACTGACAAGGGAGACAAGCATCTTCAGATGTCTGCTGTCTATCAGCAGGCCTGTAGTACAGATCTACACATTTCTCACAGTTAATTCCTAAAACATTTACAAAATTAATCTCTTGAGTGTTATTTTATATATATATTAAATTATCAACAATATTTATTAATTAAATATCAAAAAATGTATATTAATGCATTAGCTAATGAATCTTTTTAAATTAAAATAAAAGAGATAATTACTCAAAAAATCTGCTTATTGTAAATCACACATTTATTTTGATACTAAGATAATATATTTTGTAAAAGGGTGTATATATAAATATATATTTATGATATATATGTAATATATTGTAATATAGTATATATCTATCTATATATATATATATATATATATCTATCTCTCTCTCTCTCTCTCTATATATATATATATATATATATATATATTGTTATAAACTTGGTGGTGGCACAGAGAGGGGTAGTGGTGTGAGTGTAGTCAGCCGACGCAAATCGCCCCAGGCCAGCGCTAGACGAGCGGTCAACCGTGACGAGTTACGACGGTCGGCCGAGACGAGTGTCAACACATGGTTCGGGAAGGATTGAAGTCGTGAACAGAGCTCAGGAGCGTCACGAGAGTTGTAGTTATCTGACCAGCTAGAAACGTCGAGCGGCGTTCTGTCCGGTTCGAGAAGGCCAGTAGGGACCCTATATAAGAGCAGAGGTGTTGCAGTCAAGACGGTTCAGAAAGGAGGTTCACGACAGAAGGTCCACTACAGTCCGGTCGACTACAGCACAGTTCAGCGGTGTGGTTCTGTACGGAGCATTACGACGGTTCAGTGTGGAGTACTGTCAAGTACAGTTGAGACAGCTGGTGTCTTGATCTTGGTCTGCGATCGAGTCCGACTCAACAAGCCTAGTGTGTGAAGTCAGTCCTGATCTGTTGAACCCAGTGCAAGTCCGGAACGAGACGGAGAGGCCAGTGCAAGAGTTGATACGGCGGTACGGTGTTATCGGAGAGATATTTGTACAGTGTACGTGTTGCCAATTGTACAGTATTGGCGGTTATTTATTCAACTATTAAAGTGTTACGTTACTTTGAAGCCCTGAGTTGTCAAGTTCTTTAAGTTGGTGGTGTATGGTGCAGTTTGCAGAGAGCCTGGATAGTGAGATTC
Source organism: Biomphalaria pfeifferi (assembly GCA_030265305.1). NCBI lineage: Eukaryota > Metazoa > Mollusca > Gastropoda > Planorbidae > Biomphalaria > Biomphalaria pfeifferi. The sequence continues at coordinate 2,238,971 of JASAOG010000076.1, forward strand.
GTAACAATATATATATATATACCATCTTCCCCTCCTCAAGTACACTCATACACATTCCTATGATATACTATATTTACTTTGATGATTGTATTTGTATATAGTTTTGTTAATTGTTAATTGTAGAATTGTTTTTATAAGTTATGATGAATTTTATGTTGTTGTTTTTTTTATTTCATTGGTCTGTTGGTTAAAGTAGAATCACGATCCTTGAGATATTGTTATTGTTGTCTGTTCCCCAGTCACTTTATTCCTGATCATTTCATCCCCAGTCACTTTATCCTTGTCATTTCATCACTGGTCATTTCAACCCCTAATCATTTCATCCCCAGGTCATTTCATCCTCTGGTCATTTCATTCCCGTCACTTCATCCCCGATGTTGTTGTGGTTTCCGACATCTTCTCCTTCATTTTTTCTTCTGCGTTCTTTGCAATGGCTTTATCTCTGTTACATTCATGATTGTGAGTAGATGATTGCTTGATTAAATCATATTGGGCAGTAACTAATGTTACCAGGCATTTGTGTGTTTGATATTTGTTATATCTCCAGTTCATGTTTCCGTTTAAAGCCTTTTTCTTGAGCCAGAATTCATATCTTTCATAAACTAGGATAGATCTGCCTTTACTACTTAATGTGAACTCCAGAGGCATTTCTCAAACAGTTTGGGTAGCCAGGCAATGTTGGCTATTTGAAATAGAGAAATGCTGATCAATTATAAAACCTAACAACGATGCTATGGATTGGGAAAAAATAGATCAGATCGATTCCTAATGGCAGAGAGAGAGTCACACCCTAAATATACATGCAAGATTTTTTCCAATAAGAACTCAATCAATTAATTGTAAGGTTATAGGAACCTCATCATGACGGAAATGTAGTATCAACAGGTATTTATGTGCACATAAATATAGGCCCACCAGTTTTGATATCTAAAGTGAATGTCAATAAATAAAATACATATTTACATATATATGTAGAAATGAAATATCGATAGAAATAAAGTCCTATAACACAATTTACAACTTTAATGTTTAAAAGGAATTAAAGCAAAACTTATATAGGCGACATGATATCCTGAGGATGGGTGAAGTAAGACTTTATTAGGAAAAAAAAATAAAACCTTATTTCAAGGCCCATTTTCAAGAAAGAGCGATTGAAAAATAAAATAAAGTGAAACATGGTCGTACTTCCACCACACCTTGGCCTTTGATGATAAATTATCAGCGGCACGGTCATAATTATTCTAATCACACTTTTATCTCTCAAAAATATTTCCACTACTTGCACCACACCTTGGCCTTTGATGATAAGTTATCAGCGGCATAGTCATAATTATTCTGATCGTCCTTCTCTCAAATGATTTTCACTATTATAACTTCCACCAAACCTTGGCCTTTAATCATTATGTCATGCGCAGGATATTATTATAATATTACATCCCCCAACCATTGTTTTCAGAGGCCTGAGTTTTGAGACTAATCCTAAAAGTACTGTAGAAGGCAGTTTTCATAGTTTGTTGTTTACTTAATAGTTCAACACTCAATGGCATTGTTTACAGTTACCGTTCATTCTGAATCATTTCATTAAATTTATATTTCTGTTCTTAATTAATACCTGGCGTTTCTTTGAACTGTTGAAGGACATGAGCTTATGTGTCCATGTCAGAGCCATGACAGGAGTTCACAACATATACCATTATATATTCCTTGTTAAAATGCATAACAGAACCTGTAGTCAATTGTAAAATTACTTTTTCATATGGAACAGACTATCACACTTTACCTGCTGTATTATTTTTACAGTCAAAACAAACACCCCCTCCATTCCTTGCACCATTTTTGTCTATGGAAAGCTTTCCTTCTTCAACTGAAGTTTTGTAGAAGCATGTAGTTGAGTGACCAAAACAATTGCATTCTGGGAAAAATATCAAAACTCAAACCTAAATAATATTACAGGAAAAACAAATGCAGATAAGCAAATTCATACTTCACATTTTTGTTTCTTAGATGACAGTAAACAAAAATGATAAATAAATATTGAGATATATTTCCTTGTGATAAATATAACAAATAGTAAACAAAATGTATATGTAAATAATAAAAATAATAATATTAAAATTATTTCATTTATATAGTGTTGTTAACAAAAATAATGTAAGCCAATGCGCTATAAGAACATTACAAAAGTAAAAACCAGAGTTTAAATGACAAACTAATCTAAATAATTCTTGAACAGGTAGATCTTAATATTCTTCATGAATGTAGCAAAGCATGAAGTTTGTCTGGAGAGTGAGTTCCAAACCTTTGGACTTGCACTGAAAAGACTGCAAACCATAATCTTTGAGGGAAAAACATTGACAAAGTCAAACATAGGAGAGCAGTAGCAGAATTGCATCTTAAGCACTAAATTTTGACCTAGAAAAAAATTGTCCATTGGTAAATCTCATGTTTGAATCGTGGGGAAAGGAATCAGAAAATTCACAATTGCTACCATTATCATGGCCCTACATTTCAAATGAAAAAATAATTAGAGTCTCATTATGGATCACACTGCCAACCAAAAATATGAAACAGAGTTTATATAATGTTTGCTGCTTTGAAGCATTCTACAGGATCCATGATGAAATGAATCATGAATCTGTGAAATATATAATGAGACATGGGGCTGCCAGAGAGACCAAAAAAATGATTAGTGAACTCTCACTATATCTAGCCAACATGAGAATGATAATATAACAGATGAAGTTTTTACATCATAAAGTAAAATGAAAGGAAAGTTTGCACTTGTTGATGAGGTGGATATAGAACATGTGTTCATTTTGACAACTGTATACATAGGGACTGTATGTTCAATATAATGAAGAGGTAACTATATAGATTGTGTTACTTTCACTATTAGTCCAGTTCATGCCTACAGTAAAACACTCAGCTTTACCAAGATTTAAACAAGACCCCTACTCAGGTAATAACATTAAACCACCATTTTCCATCTGATCAGCTATCAAAATGCACAAAAGATCTAATTTTGATAATGATTGAAAATACATTGATGAAAGGGTAAAAAACATTTATAATCATCTCAACAACATTACTTTAACATTCAGGTTTAGTGTAATATAAGCACCTTTCAATTCAACATATGTTTATAAGTTTTTGTGGGGAAAAAAATAACATTCTTTTACCAACACATGGTTTTCCATACTGAAAGGCAAATTGGTTAAAGCCTGGCAGACAGGATTCACAGAATCTTCCGCTTGTATTTCCCCCACAAGTACACTCATACATTCCTGTGATGTTACTAACTGCACATCCAGTTTGAAGACCATTACAAGGGCATTCAGCCTTGGCTGTCAGCTCAGCCACAGCATAGTGATTCTGAATGACAAAACAAGGCTTATAGTATTTATTTACATATTTTTATCAATGAAAAAAAAAGTAATTTGAAGAGACATAAACTATCATATTAAAATTTATTAATTGTATAAAAAAAACACTTAAAAGTAGTTCACATTTAAAAATGTTACATTATGTTTTCTGTAATAAAATAAAGAAATTGATCTTTTTTTATCCTGTAACATTTATTTCTTAACAAAGAAAAATCAATATTTCAGCCATTTTGTTTTAATCCTAAACATCTGTTGCTAATATCCTAACAGAAATAAATGCTATTTACACTTGTACATCAATAATCAAAAATTGAATTATAAGAATGGCATTATAAGCTTTATTAAATGAACATACTTTCACCATGATAAAATTTAAACTTAAAACTTTCAATGTTTTTTTAAAATATATTTTCCACATTTAATTTATTTAAATTAAAATTAAGAGAAACAAACTTCTAAAAAGGTTTATGATAATAATAATTTTATTATATTAAATTTACTGATTAAGGTTCAGATATAGGTGACATTGTAAATAAGATGTGTTCCTAGTAGATTAAGAAACAAAACAATATTTTTGATAATTTACTTACATAACTGTCTGCCAATGAATTGAAAGGATAAACAAACATCATATCATAGAGTTTTATTTTCATATAGCGTATTCTGGTCCATTCCTAAAAATAAAATATAGACATATTTTGAGAAATGCTGTTCTAGATCATTGACAAACATTTATTTATACATCTTGTTGATACTTATGTAGATAATAAAGATAAAGCAAATTATACAAAAATACAAAACTGCTTATAAAAAGAAGAACAACAATCTCTACAAAAATAGGCATTTATTATATAGACATATTGTATTTAGAAAAAAAGATCTACATGTTACTACCTTCAGGGATGCTGGCACTGTAGTCAAGTCAAATATAATCTACAAAACAACAAAAAACTTGGTAAAAAATGGTTAATTAGTTTAAACTAATTTAATTTTCATTACATTTACTGTGTCAACATTTTTAAGGATGCTTATTAATGGCACACTATAGGGATCAACTGGTGAGTGCCAGGGTTATAACTCTAGTAATTTGATGTTGAATGACTTTATTACTTAATATGTATTCACTTGAATTTTTTCTTATAGAAATTTTGTAACAAAAAATTTTGTGCATGTCTTAAAATGAAATTAATAGAAAGCCAACTTTTTACACCCAATATAGGTATATTTATTATAGACTCTATTTAATTATGAATAGTCAAACTTCTTTTGGATTTTGTTTTGTATCGGAAGATAAAAAAAAATTATTATTTGCTAAATTATGAAGCATAAAATTAAACCACTATCTTTGTTTGAACTCACACTATCCCCTGGTGGCACATCATCAGCAACATAATTAACACAAATTGTATCTTCCATTGATTCTGGACTCATCTTGTGTGTTGCATTGAAAAATGAAGAGCAAATATCATTGAAAGTCACAGCAAAGATCCATGGAGTAAAGGTTTTGTTGTCTTGAGACTTGAAGATGGATATTTTCTGAGGTGTCAGAGCATCTCCAAGTTGAATTGTTATTTGTTCCATCAGGAACTCCTATCAAAAGTAAAATATGACAGAAAACATTTCAAAGTTTTTTCCTTTGTTAAATTAGATCACAAACTTTCTACAGTATTGTTTTGGTTGGATTTTATTATGGAAGTTTTTTTTTATTTCAGGCAGAAAGAGAAGTTGCAAGGTCCAGTTTCTTTCCAACATATTAAAACTTAAGTGTTGCATTGGATATTTAACAATAGACAACCAAGCATTCTCGACAGGAATAACATCATAAGTAAATGGCAGAGCTCTTGACTTCAGTACGGCGGCGTAAGTTCTTGTCACATGTTGACCAGGATTTGCTTGGGTTATCAATGATGACTGATACAAAAAATCTCTTTGAAAAGTAAGGGCAGTTGGCACAGGTTTGGCTATAAAATGTTGGCAAGTTCAAGATTCTAACATCTGCCAAATACATCTTAAGCCTAGAAAAGAAACAAACTGTCTGAAAGATTTTAAAATATATATGCAAAATAGGCCTGAAGCAAGATTTATGGAAAAGAAACTAAATTACTATGCCGTACCAATTATTTTCTATATAAAGCTTACTTGGTTTAGATCAATGTCAATCATGGCTTCTAATTTTCTGTACATCTCAACAGCGAGCATTTGACCATAGTAATATATTCTACTCCTTGATGTGCTTTGCCACCATGTGTCTGAACGTCCATCCACCATGGCTTCAGGAGGGTAGGACGCCTTCACTTGACTTGGGTTGAAGCTGAAATCAATGCAGCTTCTCCTGGGCCTTGAGGAGGCAGAGCTGTAAGCATCAGTCATCGTTGTGTACACTTCTCTACCAAAGTAGCCGCAACTGTAGTAAGCAGTCACAGGCTTATTTAAGGCAACATTGACTGGCTCAGCAGCCAAAAAAGAACATAGAGAAATGAATTTTAATGTTGCTATTATCCATCCATAGTGGAAACACTTTGTGGTTAATGATAATGTACAATCCATTTTGAGAGCTTGTGAATATTTTGGCTTAAGCCTACTAAATCTAATTCTGTTAATAAATATATTAATTTTTTAGTTGTTTTATTTTCAGGAAGCCTTATGACTAGATCTATAACAAAAACAGCCACACACAATTAACAATTATTTATTTAAAGATTTCATTTTAAAATACATGTGATCAAAGATTAATATACAGATCAAGAGCTAAGAGCTCTAGGCCTAAAGTAGGTTACTTTAAAAACAAGTTGACTAAAGATCTAGATTTGAACACAGCCTACACACCAAGTCTAGCTACACAAAAAATTGTTCTAACTTTCCCAGCACTCAGTCACAACTTTAGTGTTGTATTTATTATGTTTGAATTTCATGTTCCGCATTGCATGCAACAGCTGTCAGGATATTTTTCACTGAGTCATTCAGGAGTGAATGTTTCTTAACAATCAAATGCTAATATCGGCTAGACATTGATGACTTTGAACTGCGCTTATGACGCACAACTGAACTTATTAGGCCTATATAGATCTAGATCTTTTATAATAGATATATACTCTAAGGTCTCTCTCTCTTATCTTTCTCTCTCTGTTTCTAATAAAAAGAGATCTAATAGATCTATAATAATTTGTAAATGTAAACCTAGATCTATAGACCTCATGGGCTATAGACTACATAATAGATTTTTAGACTCTAGATTTAGACATCTAGATAGATCTATATATCTAATATGGATTATGAATTTAATCTTATTTAATTATAGGCCTAGATCTAGGTCTATTCTTGAAGAAAATTGAGCAGCAACCTATCAATTAGAGTATCATCCTATTACTATGTAGGTCTCGATCGCTAGATTAAATCTAAAAATCAAGAGCATTAGGTGCATTATGTAGCCGTTAGTTGAATTTTACCCACCAAATAACTTTTTCTTTCAAGATAAGTCCAGTATATATCAGTATAATGTTGAAACTATAGATCTAGATATAGAAGATTTAGGCCTACTACAGAAGTAGCCATAGTCGCTATAATTAAAAAGAATACAGAGCTGACGAACAAATCTGAACGGCAATGTCTTCGATTCCGAAGATGAACAAGGATGAGTGCCCGACGACTGTGCAAACCAAGTTGCGACCTACATATTTTTCCACAAAGCCGTTAGCGGTCTATTAAAGTTTTCGTCTTCTGTGCATTATGTCTTCATCGAGGGTTTATCTTTGTCTCAAATGTGTGCCTTTAATTGTGAGACCACTCCAACTGTCTCTTTTAGAAGCCAACTGCTGCCAGCTACTTTCCTCTATACCAGTCAGGGCGACATGGCGCCTGAGTTGATTTTAATAGCGCTTACTGGTGTCACCTCTGTTGCGTCGTCCTCCTTTAAGGCCGACAAAGAAGATTGCCTCTGGCATTCTGTCGTCTTCCATGCGGGATAAGTGTCCAACCCAGATTAGATGTCGAATGTTAGACCTAACTAGTGCTTCTGCTGTTCTCCTTTAGAACATGATTATTTTTAATGTTGTCTTGCCAGCGTATGCCCAGTAGGGAGCGAAGGGGCCTTTGATGGAAGCGCTTGAGGAGGCTCGAGGAGCCTTAAATAACCTTGACAGAGCATCCAGGTTTCAGAGCCATACTAAAGTGTGGTGAGTACCACTGTTATATAAACACTTTTTTTTTGTTGTTGCTAGGTGAAGAGACCTATTCCGCCATGCTCTCAGTTAGAGGCGATCAAAGGCGCTGTTGCCCTTAGCAAGATGTTTATTTTTCTGGACAGTGATGCATCGTTGGAAAATATGTTGCTAAAGCATGACCTCGATTTTTTTTAGATTGATGGACAGGCCGTCAGGCAGTAGCCTCAGCAAACTCATGGACGGAAAATTGAAGCTCCTGCTCGGTGTGTGCAAGAATACGCAATCCCCCTCATACAGCAGCTCAGTAGCAATCATCTCTTCAATCTTTGTACAAGACAGAAAGCGCTATATGTTAAATGTGCTGCCACTGGTGCTGAAATTGATGATGCCTTCATTCAAACGTCGCCTCATTTTTAGCGGCCACCGGAAGATGAAAAATGCTATTGGTTTTGTGTGGTTTGTCCGTCCGTCCCGTTTAGATTTCGTAAACTAGAAAAGAAAGTGAAAACCCGACATCATATTTTAGAATTTAGACCATTCAAACTTCTGATGCAACGGCTACTTTACTTTTTTCTTTTCTAAAAGCGAAAATTTGAATTATTAAAATCCATTATGCAAGCAGTTTTTTTTTTCATAAAAATACACCATTTTTACAACTATTCACTATTAATAGTAACAACACGGAAGGCTATTTAGTAAGGGAGATATCTAATTTAGGCTACAATATTTTTAACATTTATGCAAACGGTTTTAGAATGTTTTACAAAAAAAATATTTTTTTTACAATTATATTGCTAAGTTAAGTAAGTGCCGTCATACTAACTACTACATTTACCAAAAAAAAAATTGTTTACTTTTTATTTAAAGAAAAAAAAATTAGTAGGCATATAAATGGAATATAATTTCAAACAACATCAATTAATAAGTAGTTTTTCATATTATCGCGTGAATAGCAGTGCATTACTGACAATGACATTGTAGTGATATGGCTATGGAACTCTTAAGGAATTTTTTTCTCTTGGGGCTTTTAATATGAGATTGACCCTTTGCAAAACAATTAGATCAATTAGATAATCTTATAAGACATCAGTTGAGTCAGGTTTACATCTAACTTCACTTTCACCTATCCCTTGGTCTGCTGGACAGTTGGGCCATCACACAAGATCTGTAAACCTTCTTTCTTCTCTGTCATTTGCCTTTTGATAGAATTTCATTCTGATATTCTTTCTGAAAATATTGAAACATGCTTTTTTCCCTGCTTGGGTGGACCACTTTGGGGGCCGATTTGAGTTTGTATTTCCACAGAAACTGTCTTTGTAACTGTTTTTTTTTTTTTTTTAGTAATGGTGAGTTTTCAATACAAGTTCGGAAGAGATATTATCGCGACTCCATACCATAGGAAGTGTAGGCTCTGTCACTCTGTACAAGACCATTGACCTTCAGCATTGGTGTACACTTTGTGACAGACAGAACCGACCAATGGGATTCGAACAAAATGTTTTTTTAAGCTTTTCATTTTAACAAGGAAAGCAATCATAATGTGGCAAAAAGACTTTAAAAAAAAATAGATGGGTAGCTAATAAGTAAAAGTTGCTATGATGAACCAGTAGGCCTATATTCCCTAATACCTTATATCGATTAGTTTAATTCTATGATAAAACCTTATATCTATTGTTTAATTCTATGATAAAACAATATGGATTCAGTACATTCAATTCAAAATGTATTTCCCTTAACATTTTGAAAACTTGTTTTTGTCTGTGAATTTTAAGCAAAATAAAAATATTTTAAATGATGTAATATTAAAGAATTGCCAAGATTTACACACAGTTCTGCAATTGGGAGAGAGCAATGACTTCCAAAATTACGAATTATTTTAAGAAACAAAACTTGTAACATATTAAAGAAGTTAAGCAGCTACTCCAATACATAACACAAATTTTTAAAAAATGTACTAAAATATATATAGTACATTGTCATTTAAATTTTGTTTAAAAAACCACAAGTACAGCCTCTGTTAAAAAAACTATTCAGAATTAAAACTAATACAAAATTTTTTTCAGAAATCAAGAATTTCATATTTGGCAGTTTATCCATTATAGGAATTTTAACTCTAGCACTCTACGATGAATTACTGTATTATAAAAGAATTAAGTAATGCTAAAAGCAGGAAATTTGTTATTCTTTAACAGTATTTTGAAAAATAGATATCTGACAAATATTTACTAGGTCTAGATCTATTTTATAATAATATCTACATTTTTTTGGCACCAATAGAAAATGCCTAGTTAAATATAACAGACAAACATCATATTTAGAGCTTGTCCAGACAATGCCCCGCAGTAATAACAAATTGCAATAATAGTATGTATCAGTTTGTCAAGTCGGTAGTTAAGTTTCTCCCTATTCAGCAAACACAAACCTTAGGACATTGCTCTTTATGCTACAGACAGCACATCATTTGCATACTCATTTTGTTTCAGTTATTCCATACATTCATCTTTTTAATTAATTTGTGTCTTTAAATATCTTCATATAAAACATCTAGTCATCAGGTGCCAGAAATATGACCTATTTATAAAAAAAAAAGAACTTTGCTAGACATCATGATAGAGGATATGTTCAGGATACAAAAAGAATTAAAATAAAAAAAAACTTTTTCATCAGGGAAAAGGTAATGAACTACATAGAAAGCAAAGTAGTAAATGATGTTCTTGAAGGGACTTTAACACATTAACAAAAAAAGATAATTATTGTATATTTTTATTGATCCATTATAAAAATACATGAGTAAACAAAATTCTACCCAGTACAATCCAGTAAAAGTTAAATGAAAGCAATAACAATTTAATGCCAATAGTATATTAAAGTCAGATATTATATTTCTTCTTCTTATATAATACAGACATTACCGGTACTTCAAAAAAAAGAACTGCTTCATGTTCATGTGAACATTTAGAATTGAAAGCAAAAATTTCCATAGACTGCTTTTAAGCAGAACAAAAAGTGACATTGGTTTTGAAAGATGTCTGATTTAAAGATTTCTTTCCCTTCAAAATCTCTTACATTCATATACATTGAACTTTTTCAACACAAAAATTTCTTACAAAGAAAAAAGAAATAGTGCATTAAAAACTTCAGACCTTGGACTTGAAGGCTGGGCTCATTGTAAAGATGGCACCGCCAACAAGTTGACCATTAGATACATATAAATAACATTTTAGAAGGCTTGAATTGAGGATATAGTGAAAGCAAAGCCAACATTAAACAGAATCATGACAAAATAACAAAACAATGCTGTCTCTTTTATGAGTTCTTCTGAGGAATCTTCATAATAACCTGAAACAAAAAAAAAGGGAAATAAATGCAGTGAATTGTAATGTCCAGAACACATTTTTTTTCAGCCTACCCATTCCTAATACATTTTCTTATAGAAATATCTTAAAATAACAGCAGAAGTGACAGTTTAAACCCATTGTTGGAGCTCTGAAGTCTTACTAAAGCCCAAAACTCTGTATCTTAACAGACAAAATTAGTTGCATTTAATGCATATCTAGCCATTTACTAGGTTTCTCTACATACACCTTCTATACACTTTAAAGTTAAATACTGGTTTAGCAGCAAACTTAGAAAATATTAAATTACAATTTAATGACATTTGAGAAGAGTTTAAAAAAACAATATGTACAACCTTTAATACACCTTCTTTTAGCTGAAACAAAATTAGCTTATAGTCTTTCATACCAATTGGTGGGCCATCAATACTTTAACAGGACCAGATACTTACTGATTTAACTTCTGTATAAGCCTGAATACCATATTCTCCCAGCTCACGGCCCTGACCTGACATTTTATATCCACCAAATGGCATTGAAGTATCAAAAACATTGTGACAGTTGATCCTAAAAAAAAATATTCATCAAACAAGTTTTTAACCATTTTGTTATCAATAAATTGTTTAAAACAAGTTTAGAAGTGAATTTTGTTCTTGATTTTTTATTAAACATACAAAAAAATCCAAAATCTATTTTTTAAAATAAAAAAAATTAATCTTATTTTTTGTTTTCTTTTTTAATACTCTATTTTATGGCACCTGCAGATTTGTATCTAATAGGAATGGTATTTATTTGAATATTTCAGTCTCATAATACATTTGGTAAGCACACAAATACTAAAAAAGATCTTAATAATGGGAGGAAAAGTTTTTATTTTATTAAAAAAATATTCAGAAAAAATTAGTTTCTTTAAAAATAAGACTAATGACTTTATAATTTAAATACTAAGACTGCATCTAACTAAACCAAAATAAGACTACTAACTTTATAATTAAAATACTAAGACTGCATCGAACTAAACCAAAGTAAGACTACTAACTTTATAATTAAAATACTAAGACTGCATCGAACTAAGCCAGAGTGTTTCCCAAACTTTTCCTCTAACAAACACTTCCCACATTCTGAGTATTAAGTGGAGCACTTTACTTTTTAGTGAGATTAATTCACATGTAGGCCTACTAAATTAATTATTCCAGAAGTTTGTGGAACACCTATTCAGGCCTTGTGGAACACTAGGGTTCTGTGGAACACAGTTTGGGAAACACTGAACTAAACAGTTGTTTGGCTTTGTATGCATTGTTACGTAATTGTACATAATGAATTCCATGAAAACTAGAGCTCACCAGACTGTTCCAGCTCTCAAGCTGTTAGACAAAAATATGGCTCTTTCAATATCTTGTGTATAGACTGATGCTGCCAAACCATATATTGTATTGTGTGCCCGCTCCAACAACTCTTGGTCATTCTTAAATTTCATTATCTGCATTACTGGTCCAAAGATCTATCACAATGACAACTCATTTTATTGAATTTAAATTGCAGACTACAAAAGGAACTATTTTTGAAGAATAATAGGTACTTATAATTAGAAACGTATGACATTTTTTCATTTTGTTTGCTTAACATTTCTTTGATTCCTCAAGAAAGATTAAGTTTTAATAAGATGGTAAATGCTTAAGTATAAATCAGTGATGCCCCACCTACAAACCATATGACTGACACAGATCCTTGTTACATTTTCCCATTGAAAAACATAGTGGGCATTTGTTATGTCCCCAGGACAAAAAAAGGTTGAGCATCAAAAGTCAATATTCAGGCAATAACATACATAAAGAAATTATTTGGTGTTCTATTTTACCTCTTCTTTGGCTATTCTCATGTTGTCTTGAACATCTGCAAATATTGTGGGGGCAATAAAGTATCCTTTATTACCAACTCTTGAACCTCCAACAGTTAGCTTGGCTCCTTCTTTCTTCCCACTGTTAATCATGTCAAGAATCTTATTCATCTGGTCTCCATCCACCTAAAATAAAATAATTAAAACCCAGTTAAAATAACAGAATAGTAGTAAGCAAAAACGTTTAGAGAATGATTGTATTAGCAACATTATCAATTGCACCCGCTTGTGATGTTTCCATTTCTTCACACAACAGAATCAAGTTTGAAAACAAACAAAAATCTTCTTGCACAATTTTAGATTTGTTTAAATTTTAAAAGTGTTAGCCATACCTGAGGTCCTTGATCAACATTAGTAAATGGGTCACCAATGGTCCTCTTTTTTGCCTTCTCAGTTGCCAACTCCACAAAGTCTTTATAGATTTTCTCCTCCACAAAAACGCGAGAGCCAGCTGTGCAGCACTGACCCTGGTTGAAGAACAGCCCCAAATGTGTAAAGTCAATGGCATCACTCACTGAGAAAACAGAAAATATTGAAAAATATGACCATAAATCCTTTTTCATTATTATAAACTAAACAATCTGTAAGCAAAATGGTGTTTTAAAGCTTTGTAGCAGTTTTCTTTGTCTGTTAAGTCATGCTTGTTTAAGGTTAGTATTAAATTGAAACCTGTTTAGTGTTAAATTATTATATTGTTTATTTATAAAAATCAATGACAAGAGAAACATTAAGTTTATGGCATGAACTTCTTTTTGAAATTTGAAAAAGAAAACATTCAATTTTTAACAATTTAGTCTTTAAGCATCAAAAATACAACAAAACCAAAATACTACAAAAGTTCTAGCAAATTATATAATGATAATATGTTATATCACTGCCTGAATCAGCCAGGAAAATGAATCACTCAGAAGAGCTTAAGTCTCTATTAAACATGAGCAACTAGATTGACACATTGATACATGTAGGTACGTCTTAGAAGAAACAACTATATTCTACAAGATTTATAAGAGAATCTTTGCACAATAAAGACTGGGTCACATCCTACAATTCTTTTCTACAGGCAGTGATTTTGGAAACCTATCAGTGTACTTCAAATTGGTCAGCACGTGCTACAAGCATAGGTTGCTGTAGCAAAATGTTGAGACATTTTGTAACTCTTCATGGGATTGACGAATCCTCACTGAACATTAAAAGTGAAATAATAGTAAACTTACATTTACTGTCTGAGTAAACTATTTGAGGACTTTTTCCTCCAAGTTCAAGCGTAACTCTTTTAAGATTTGAGCGTGCTGCCATTTGTGGGATAAGCTGACCAATCTAAAAAAACAAAAAATTAAAATTGTCAAATTCTAAAAATATAAGCTAAAAGTAAACAAAATTTCTTATGTGTTTGTGTGTACCTCAGTTGATCCTGTAAATGCCACTTTGTCAACATCCATGTGTGAGGCTATAGCAGCTCCAGCAGTGGGACCAAAGCCAGGAACTATATTAATTACACCAGGAGGAAAACCAGCCTAAAAAAAATACAACCAAATAAAATGTAAATTCAATAATTGTTTTAAATTTTTATACGGAATAAATTTTACAATAGAATCTGTAAAAAAAAAAGGTTCTTACTTCTGCAGCCAATTGAGCTACATACAAGGCAGTGAGTGGAGTCTGTTCTGCTGGTTTCATCACAACAGTATTGCCAGTGGCCAGTGCTGGACCCAATTTCCATGCTTGCATCAGTAGGGGAAAGTTCCACTGAATTATAAAAATATTTGGGGTCAGCATAAGAAAATGACATACAAGTTTTTATAAAGGTAGGTTTATAAGATTACCACAAGACATACCGGAATAATTTGTCCACATACACCCACAGGCTCATGACGCACATAAGAAAAGAAATTACCATCTAAAGTAAAAAACAAAAGAATTTTGTTTATTAAATACTTAAGGAGAAAGAAACATCTTTTGTTACAGGACAGGACAAATAGAAAAAGAATAAAATACTAGAAATTACCCATAGGAACTACTTTTCCTCCATTTTTGGTTGCCCAGCCAGCATGATACCTTTCAAGATCAGAAGAAAAAAAAAACATGTCAATATTTTTTGACTCATTTAAATGTGCACACAAAAGTGTCAACTCAGACAGACAGACAAGCTTTAACTCCACATGTTCAGTCATATAAGCTTTAACTTGACATGTTCAGACAAAAATAAAGGAATATATATTTAGTTATTTAAATTGATTTTTTTTTTGCTAATTTCTATCAAAGAGAATATTTTTTCAAAAAGTATAATACAAAATAAATGGCTATAAACATACAACTAACCTGAGACATTTGATAGTGAGTTCCAGATCTACTGCAAATGAAGCACTGAATGGTTTGCCATTGTCAAGTGTCTCCAGTGACTAGAAGATAAAGCAAATAATCTTAAGACAAATGTTAGTTTGGTAGGTTTTTGAACTATTGTATGGCTTACAAATCGTCCGGGCCAATTTAATAGATGCTTGCAAGGCCCTCTTCTAAATGTTTAATATAACAACTATTACTATTAATTAGATCATAACATCAACATTTATTATGCAACATGCATAGCAAGCAACTCAAACAAAAATAGATGCCAGTGGCTTAAAGTTGTGTCAATCGTATGATACACAAAATATGTAGCCCTTTAAGTCCAACATTTTAAAAAGCCTGTGACAAGAGCCTTGACTGAAAGTGATATGCTAAATGTTAATTGCAGATCCCCAGCCAGGCACAGGGCCTAATTTAAAGCCATCAGTCAAAACAGCCTAAGGCTATCAAAACATTTTTGATGAAACTTACAGCTATATAATTTCTGTCTCTTTCAATAAGGTCAGCAAGTTTAATCAAAAGATCTTGTCGCTTGGATGCATCCATTGTACGCCATGGTGACCCCAATTTAAAAGCATCCCTAGCAGCTTTAACTGCTTTATCAACATCTGCCTAGAAAATAGAAAAAGATATTTTATTGTCACAGTTTGTCAAAAACAAGATATTTGTAAGATTTCATTATATTTTATCTCATTGTCCCTTGCATTTGCAACATTTCTCTCAAATTTTGGCCAAAATTAAAAGTAACTTATTAATTTATCTTCTCCAATGTCATTTTGTTTTTACTTTTTAACTTACCGTGTCCCCTTCAGCAACCTCACAAATAACTTCTTCTGTGGTTGGGTTGATTGTTTTGAAGGTTTTTCCACTGACTGCATCTACAAATTCATTGTTGATAAAGATCTAAAGATGAAGAATTAGAATTAAACTTTAAATAATGGCAGAACGCATTTTTGAAATATAAATTGATGATTTTGACTTCTTAAGATGTTATATTTAAAAACTCATCCCATACCCCAGGTTATTTTTTTGTTTACTATATCCTCTATAATCTGTTTTTAAACTAAGTGTCACGATCATCAATGTGCTAAATGTCATGTTGAAGATTATCTTGATCTAAACTGCACAATTAATGATTGTGATTGCCGAGGATCTAGAAATTGTCAGTTGATAAGATGATCATTTAGAAGTTGCTAGTTAATAAGATGATCATCTAGAAGTTGCCAGTTGATAAGAGGATCATCTAGAAGTTGATAGTCAATAAGACGATCTAAGTATATTATTATTATATTCAATGAAGAAACTTCTCCTCGTCAAACACAAACACTTTAATTAAAAACTTGGAAAAGCTATTCACAATAATTACAATGGTTAACTGTAATTGAATAAAACATAATATGTATATTTCTACTAGATTAAATGATAATATAATTATGTCATATTCCTATGAGTTCCAGCTCGAGACGGCGGTAATATCTAGAATCTTTTCAGACCTTTGGGCGTTATCACGTGACTAATCTCTTCTTGTCGCATGGTTGATCAATTGACCAATAAAATACAGGTTATCGTACAATAATTAATATTTCTAACCAATCACATTTATTCCAAAACAGAAGGTTGCTGCATGCTTGGAATCCCCTGAGCTAGCTGAAATCTTACCGACAAACCTTGGGCTAAATATAGACAAAGCGTACGTGACACTAAGTTACAATGTAAAAAAAAAAAAAGCTTAATGAAAAAAAAAAAAAATGGGTAGTAAAAATATTGTGGGTTTTTTACATTTTGGACTTAAAAAGTTATAAGCCAATTTTGTTACCTAAAAATATGCACTAGATAGTGATTTAATATATCAATAATTATTTGGAATAAAAAAAAAGATTCTAAAATAAAAATTACTATTAAAAAAAAACATTTTTCAATATTACCATTAACCATTCTTCTTAACTAACAGACCTGGAGATGTGGTAGATTATGACATTGTCCCTGGAATATCTGACCATGACATTGTTAAAATAAATAGTCTAGTAAAAGCAGTAACCAATATAAAACCAATTGGAAAATGTAACTCTGGTTTACTCTGGAATAAATGTAACCTAACCCAATTACAGCAAGCTGCATGAGACTTTCAACAAACATTTCTATAAGAAATAGACATTAACCAAGGAGATGATGAAATCTAGAATTGCTTTAAAATACTTCTTAAAACATAGAAAATTCAATACTAACAAAATACTCATAAAATAAAAACAAATGCTAATTTAATAACAAAATTAAAGAAAATTTGCAAAATTGCAGAAAACCTACTTAAAAATTTAAAGAAACTAAGGCAGAAAGAGTCTGTAATAAGTATCTTGAAATTAATAATCAAACCAAAGAAGCTACTAGACAGATGCAGAGTGTTTACATAAAAGTATTATCCAAGGATGGAAAAAACAGGTAAAACTCCATTAAAAGGTGAAGATAACACATAATGATGATGAAATTCAAGCTAACATTCTAAATAAATACATTTTCAGTCCCAGGAAATAAAGATATACAACTGATTAAATTAAACCAATTTTGAAAACATAGGAAAGAACTCAAGAAAACAAAGAAGCTAGAACAGAAACAAAATAGAGCTGTGAGATTTATAACAAACATTTAGTTAGAGTAACATCATTAATAAAATCACTAAATTTAGAGAAACTTCAGGACAGAAGAATCCCAGGTACGCTATTCTGCCTCAACGTGGTACTTGGGTGGAAATGATTACTTGAGGAAGTGATTAGGCTAAATGAATAGCAAAACAAAACTCCTGTGGGAGTGTCCAAGGGAATGTGAGAGCTTTCCCATTGCAGGGTGCAGAGTTGAAAGAGAGCTTCCACATTCCTGTCCTTAATCCATGCGCTGTTTCTCAAGGGACAGTTACACTAATGGCGAGTCCTGCACGGTTAGCTTGGTATAACATAGGAAAATGGCGGAGGTTCCTGGTGTGCTCGGCCTTTGGCCATGCATTCTAGTCCATGTGCCCGAAGTGCCGGATATATCGGAAATAGCAATGTTTTACATAGACATTGACTTGGACCCCTTCCAAACAGAACTGTTTGTTCAAGCAGGCTTACACGCCTAGTTCAAAGAGCCTTCAGCTCAACTCTTTTGACAATCACACGGACAGAAGAATTAAAAGTAAATTAGCAATGATACATAAAACACTGAACCATAATTTACAAACAAAACAAAACCTAATGAAATACCCAGAAATACAAAGGTAAAGGCACTTTTCTTATTCCATATGCTAGGACAAATTAGAACAAGTGCTCCTTCTTACTTGTGCCATTAGAGCATGGAATGTGTTGCCTGAACCAGCCAGAAAAACCAATGACTTAGCAAGAGTTTAATTCATTGATTTAACATGCTTGACTAGAATGACAACATAAAATGTGTAGGACATTATTATCTTCTCTTTTGAAGTAAAGTCTGTATTTTTTAAGATAAGATAACTCAAAAAAAAATAATTAAATAGAAGCTCAAAGTCTGTATAGATTTATACTATATTGTAGTGGTGTTCTGTAAACCTATTCTCTGTGAAATAGACCATATCAACCAGGTGACCTATTTCCTACTTAAGCTGCCCACATTAGTATCTAACAACTTCAAGGTCATAGTTTCTAAAAATGTCACCAAGATAAATTCATAATAGTTTGTTTGTTTTTTTTTTAAAGGGGGGGGGGGGGGGAGGAGGAAATACAACTTGCAGCAACATTTCATTTCTCATACCTTGGCACACTTCACTTCAGGTTTCTTGATAGGCTGAGGTGTAGCAGACATGGTCCTAGCATGGCTTGGACCAATCATGCCCAGAGCAGATGGGACTGCCCTAATCCTCACACAATTTAGCAATGTGGACATGTTAGGATCCCTTCAACTGAAAAACAAGATTAATGAATGATTTTTGAATTTTGAAACAATAGAGCCAAAACTACACATTGATTTTGTGTGATCACAAGCATGTGTGTGAATGTTCTTCAAGTGCTGAGGTACTTAGAGCATATACATGTTTATGCTTTGAATAATTACACTAAGGCTACCCAAAATTAAGGATCCACTTCCAACAAATCAGATGAAATTCAAATTTAGAGAGAATGAACCAAAAGCAGCAGCAACAAATTTTTTAAAATTTTTCTAACTTACAAACTCAAAGTACTTTAATGTATAATAGCAGAAATCATTTTAAAACAAAAACTATTGGGATAAGAAGGTAAGTGGGCTAAAAGTTTTAAATGCAATAGTGTCTAAACTTTTTTTTTCTTCTTTGAGTTTCTAGTCATCATTTTTTCAATGTTTCTTTACCTATGTCACATTAATTCATTCTCCCATTTTTCCATAATAGTAGTAATGAGGTAAGGACCAATCACAGGCATTTGCCGTCATAAATAAGCTACCATACTTTTTGAACTTTATATGGATGCTTATTGTCTTTTTTTTCCTTATCTATGGTTGATTTAAATACCAACATGTGTCTAACAATAACTAAATAAACCAGACACAGAAGGGTAAATCAGTAAGAAACTTTAATGGAGTAAATTGACTTGTATTAATTCATTTCAATTATTTTAGCGATATTACTTTTAAATTAGAAAACTTAAGTTACATTATATAGCATAAAAAATTACTATAAAAAAAAAAAAAGAAAAAATCTTAGTAGGGATTATTTTACAGTATTTCACAAATTATATCAGAAGTTATAAAACCACAATGAATTGTTTGCTGTTAAATTCTATAAGCCAAACCAAAACTAAGAAGCCAGATAAAGTGAAATTCTATTTTTATAGCATGCATTTAAACTTTGTAAGAAAGGATACCAACTATTTCAAAAGCCAAGCTGGAATCTTCAAGAAAGCCAAAGTAAAATTGATGTATGTCAGTTTTAGTAACACTACCCCGCCCCCCCCCCCCTCTCTTGCTAATTTTTGTTTGTCCCATCCCAGAGAACTAAATTTTTTGATCAGAATAATTTGCACTGAAAGAGTTAATTAGACTAGATAGGATGTAGATTCTAGGTATAAAAAAAAGTAGGTCAGTAAAGCCTATATTATGATGTAATACTCTATCTTTACTCTTTGGCTCCGTAACAACGCACAGGACGTTGATTTTAAAAAAGGGGAAAAAAGTCGAACCAACGCTGGGGGCATTGGCTATTTCAAATTTATTTTTTTCGTTTCTATTTCTCCAATTCTTGTTTTTTATTGCTTAATTTTTTATCTAGAATAGTTTCTCTTTGCTAAACATCCGGAATTTCCTTCATTTAACGTGTTTTTATTTTGTACGAAGTTTGTAAAGAGATTTCATTTATTTTTTCTGTATGCGTGTTTTTTTAACATGGAGCTTCAACCAAGGCCATAAAAACTTTGTAGATCTAAATATTTCTTTGATAAAGAAGTATAATAATTCAGATGACAGTGATTTTGTTTCATCTTATGGTGATATTGATAAATCTAATTATATAGATCTAGATGATAGATCTAGTTAATTAATTTATAGAACTAGACCTAGGACTAGGTCTAGTAATGATGTTTATCAGCTGATGAAGCAGCTCCACCCCCAGCTAATGTTCAATGTAGATCTAGAACTAGTTTAGCTGTCTCTACATCATCTACATCTAAATCTAATCAGATAGAGGTAGATCTCTAGATCTATCATCTAGGCACTGAAACAGATCAATTTCATATTTGTTCCACCAAGAAATTGGGTTGTCAACCTACACTTAGTCAGCACTGCATCTATTGAGCTGGAATGTTTTTTTTCATTGACAATCACATTGTTGATAGTCTTGTCAGCAAAATAAATAGCTATGCTGACCATAGGATTAAATTGAACACACCTGCTAGAATAAGATCCGTTTTCAGAGAATGGAGACCTATAACTATAAAGAAAGACAGAGTATGTAAACACTGTTGGTCAGGGAGAACGGTTTATGTTTGCGCTGGATGGGAGCTGAACCCACACATTTGTATTGACTGCTTCCATGAATATCACAACTAGAAGGAATATTTACATACTAAGTACATGAAGAACTTTGGAAGAAAATACTATAAATATATACAGTTGGACTAGTTTTAGGGTAAAAGTGTTTTGTTCCAAGAGTGTTGCTTTTTTTATGGGCTTTTTCGTTAAAGTAGTGACATTGGATTATTAGTTCCAGTTTATCATTTTTTGCACCTATTGCTGTTTCTTCTATGGTGATCTGTAAACAAATGGATAAAAATGAGAAAAAAAGCTATTTGGATTCAATTTGAACAATAAATTTCTTTAAACATGCACTTGGATGGATATTTTCAATGTCAGTTGGTGAGTTTTTAATTTTTATATTCAAAACCCAAAATGACAAAAAAAACATGATTTGCAAACTAGAAAACATAAGAAATGGAAAGAGCATCCATTTCTCTTTAATTCTATATCAAATTTATTATTTCCAATAATAAATAAAAAAGTTATACAAGTTATATCGAAGCAAAGTAGCGCACTCTGAAATGGCGGAAAAATTAATTCCGTCCAAAAGTGGAATATAATTCCGAACTAATTCCGCAGTCAAAGAGTTAATCTAGACTAGGTCTAGAAAGAATTCTTAAAAAATTATATATAATATAATAGCTAGACCTAGATATAATGTAGATCTTGTCGAGATAGTTCCAGATATTTGATACCAGGTAGATTAGATCTATCTGGTTACCTTTAGTTACAGGTTAGTTGTATTACTAAAACCACTGAGTCTATACTAAAGTAAAGTATCTAATAGGCCTTTAGTCTAAACTCCAATTGTTATTTTATTAATCTATACTTACTATTATGATCTTATGACTTATCCTGGTAGATGTCTAGAATCTAAATCTAATGATTAAATTTAAATGCCATTAATGATTAAGTTGAAGAATTTATTGATTAAACAGGGACAGAGTCACTCGAAGTAGTCGAAGGTCTAGATCTATTATCTAAATCTAGACTAAATATCGCACTGACTTCTAGAATTACTAGAATCTAGATCTAAGAATTTCAATAGTAATAGACTAATATTAATAACTGAGTAAACTAATACTAATAGTACTAATAGATAAAAATTAAGACAACTGACACACTACAAGTACAGGATCTCTACGAGTACGAGATTCGAGATACAGTAGTAAAGCCTACTAAAGCGATTTACAGCTAAACTTTCCTAAGATCATAGAGGCATAGACTTTAGTCAAGCTATCTTAAGTGGATAAGAATAATAAAATAGCACACACTGAGTCTGAGCTAACAAACAAATCCACTTACTTTTCCTAAAGAAATTGTTATCGCTGACTGAAGTTCTAAACTATCGCACTGACTAAACCTAAATCTAGTTCATAGTTCAGAAGGTCAGGGCTGTTTCAATAATGAAGTCCGTAAAAAAAGTGTTTCAGGGATCATTCGTTAATAGATTTCTTCTTCTAGCTGCTAAGTTGTGAGCTTTTTAGTAGACTGTGCCAATGAAAAATAGTATGCTGTTCTCTTCAGTTGTTCAGAACTGCCATACAGTGTTGGCTATGTTGGGCTGTATTGGTAGTAGGGTCTTCATAAGGTGGGTTAGGAAGGGCCATTCAAAGAAGAAATGGTTTAGGGTTTCATAAGGGTGGCGCAGTGACTACAAATGTGTGTGTGATTTATTTTGTTAAGATGGTAATTTAACAGAGGTCTGAGTCTTGTTCTTAGTTGAAGGATTGTAGATTTTAGACATAATACCCCTATTAAAAGAAAAATTGACCTATACCTATGCCTGATTTGGAGAACATTTCGCAATTCATCTCCAAAATTGGTTTATAATAGTCATCTGAAACTTCAACATATAGGCCTGGTAATGATAACAAAGAAGAAGACATCAAGTGTAAATAGTGTAATCAAGACTCGGAATAAGAGAAGATAGTCCGCTTGAAAGGGTAACGGAAACATAAAAATTTGTTTTTAAAAAAGTACATTATTAAGATAAATGTATATCGAAAAACAGTGTAAGAATATCCATCCATATAAGTTTTGAATCTTGTATTCAAGATTTCACAATAAAGTATTTAGCCTAAAGTAAGATATGTTCTTATCTTTTGTTTTACAAAAAAAAAAAAAAATTTAAATGAGAACCACAATGTCAATTAAGCGGTATATATACTATCCAGATCTAGATTTTTATCGCCCAAAATCTCCATTGAAATTGTGGTTTACTAGTTGTAGATGTAGATCTAGGTTCTATAGCACATTCATTCTGAATTATAATTTACTCATATCCAACGCATCTCAGACTTATCGAGTGAAAGTCCTTAGATAGGAAATAGACATAGGTTAAGAACTACAGATGGCGTGCTTTGTGGAGCCGAGTTAATAGTAGGCCTACATAGATGATATGAAAGAAAACCGGTCTGTCACTATCAATCTTTCGTAAAAATCTATAATCGAGTCAGTCGTTGCTCCAAGTAGACAACACTTAATTGTATGAAATAAATGAATGTAGAAAGAACTGTAAATAAGTAATTCAGAACCATGAGATATGAGAGTAAAACTGCATGACTAGAGACCTCTTCGTGTTCGTCTACCTTCTGAATACCTTCATAATTCTACTTTTCTAGAACCTTCTAGCTCTTTTGTTTTGGGCGATTACTTCAATTTAAACTAGTTATCTCATGGACAATTTATAACGAGTCTCGAATTCTAGATTCTAGTCTTGATTGCTTCGCGGTCTTTTATTTACATTTAAATTGGCAGATTATTCGGTTGGCTTTCAGAAGTATTTTCTTCTGCTTTTGTTTTTCTAGAAGCCACGATTGCCCCCTTGACAGTAAATTGTGTTTACGTGCGTGTTGCATAAGACTTAAATTATCGTAACAAAAATGTTGGTACGAGAAACTAAAAAGAATATAAAACTGTATTCATTCATTTTAATTAGTATTTTAAAAATTTCATTTACAACTCAGTTTACATAGTTGGTACAGGCATCACATCATGGAAGAAAGTTTTGATAGCAATAAAACATGGGGACCCAGTTCTTGGTAACTTGATAAGAGCGTAGTATCGTCCGATATACTATCTACACTGCCTTTTCTTCAGAGGGTTTAAAACAAGGGCACTTTAAATTGTTCATATTAACACACATTACTATTATCAACACGGCAAGGCTCTATTTGTTTCAGTCAGAGCCCTGAAATCAACGATCTAAGACTACAACAAGGTGTGCTCACATCTGACGTCACACCGTAGACTCAATGGCAAACAAGAAAAACATTTTTAAAATACTTTCATTTAAAAAAAAAGGTTATACGAAGTGTAATTGTATCAATTAGTTTGGATCAGTCATGTACTTAAATTTGTAATAGATCTAGACCAACAACAATTAATCTGTTCGATCAATAATTTTTTTACCTATTGCTTTTGTTTTGTTCTATTTCATGCTTTTAGCTTTCTCTATACGCTATCACTGACCAGATGGAAAAAGGTGGGGGAAAGAAAGGGTTAGCTGAATGGATTTTACTGTAATTGATTTTTAAAAGCATTTACAAAAAATAGGGGGGGGGGGAGGCGTCGAACTGAATTCGAACTCGTGGCTCTCGCCTCATAGGGACGACGAGCTAACCACTCAGCTAGTGAGGTACTTATGTCTAGAGAAGATTGTATAGTTATATACTGTTTGTTTCAATTTAGAGCAGTGACCTATAAAGGAAATTAATTCAGCTTATACCACCACTTCAGTCAAGTACAATTTCTTTCCCTTGTTCGAGATAACAAACAAATAATTAATTACCAATAGTTAATTAACTAATTGTTTTTGTTTTTTAAATTGATTTTGTGTTATCAGGTAAAAGAAATAATAGTGCAAATTTCAGCTTGATCCCAGTTTAGGTATTGGAGAAATAACGTGTTTAAACTTTTTACCAGACAAATGGACAGAGTGAGTTGATAAGCTTTGTAAATTTAAATGTGAGGAATTAATATAGGCTTCGATAAGAACGCTGTGGTCTTGGTAATTCAGATTTATGCCTTTAGGCCTTACTGAAAATCAGTAGAAATTAGAAATATTGTTTTAATAGAGTCTGTTTGTGCGCCCCCACACATTTGATTTGTTTTTTGATAAATAAAGTTATATTTTTAAAAATCCTTTCATTTCTTTAATTTTGTTGTTGTTGTGATGTCTGACATTTAGAGCCGGCACTGTGTTCTACACAAAACACTTTTTTATACAGATCTTAGTGTAAATTTTGACAGTGACTTATGTCATGAGCATGGTGAAGTAGTCCGAATTGTTTATTCTGTTTTTACTACTCCTCTTTTCTAGTTTCACACTCTTCATGGGGTCACAAAAAAAAAGTATGGAACTTGGGCGGGGCATGGTTCTCGTAAACGTCTCTAACGATCTTCCTAGAAATGTACCTGTGGATCCTAAAAGAATTACTAGCTATTTGACCATACTGAGAATACTCTGGTTTTACCGTTAACATTTTTCAAAGTATAATTTTTAAAAATTAAAATGTAAATTTGGTATGAGATCTAGAGATTCTAGACAATCTTTATCTTGAACAGACATTGGCTTACGACCTACGGCATCGGGTTTTCCCGCTTGTAGGCGAAAGGGGAAAAGACGCTATTAGTTTTATGTGGCCTGTCTGTCCGTCCATCCGTCCCGTTTAGATCTCGTAAACTAGAAAATATATTGAAAATCCAACATCACAATATTTTAGATCATTCAAAGTTCTGATGCAACGGCTACTTTTTTTTTTCTGAAAGCGAAAAATCTAATTTTTAAAATCAGTTATGCAAGCAGTTTTTTAAAGAGAAAAAGCTAATTAGTATGCATTATAAGTTAGACCTAATTTAAAACGAATAGTAATCTAATAAATTTTATTTTCATGAACTTTGATGTATCGGGCCATGACGAACGTTTTTAATTTTTTTTTGTTTTTTTTTTGAGGATTCGAATAAGAGATTGTACCTTTTCAAAACAATTAGATCAATTATAAGACATCAGTTAGGCCAGGGGAGGCTGAACGGTAAAGCGCTTGGCTTCAGAACCGGGGGTCCTGGGTTCGAATCCTGGTGAAGACTGGGATTTTCAACTTTGGGCGCCTCTGAGTCCGCTCAGCTCTAATGGGTACCTGACATTAGTTCTGGAAAAGTAAAGGCCACAAGGTCTGAAAGGGGAACTAGTTAGGCCAGGTTCACATCTAACTTAACATTCAATTTCACCTATCGTTTGATCTGCGGTACCGTTGGGGCACTACACAAGATCTGTTAACCTTCTTTCTCCATTCTTATCTCTCATTTGTCTTTGATATAATTTCATTCGGATGTTCTTTCTGAAAATATTGAAGCCTGCCTGGGTGGACCACTTCGGGGCAGATTTTGAGTTTGTGTTTCCACACAAATTGTCTTTTGTAACCTAGTTAAATAATTAAATCATGACTAAATAAATAAACAGACGTCGAGGAATATTTGACGAATCCGTATTCTCAGTCTGGATCTATAGGCCTGTCATAAGAAGAATTACTTTGAGTAGATTTATACATTTGCTTAACCAGAATATTTTTCGTGGGGAGGGGGAATTGGGGCGGGTTCAACAATGTTCCATTTTAGTTTCTACGTGTATCATTCATAGTTATTAGGAGCAAAATAATAATCGCTATTTACAAACGTTGATCAGCTGTATCAAAACGAGGCATTGTCTTTTTTTTTTTTAAGTATTTTTTTAAATTTTACTTGTTTCCTATGCGCACTACTTGCACATCATCATCATCTTGACATTGCGTTCTTCATGGAACATAGGGCTTCAGTACAAACACGCTACTCTCCACGGTCTCTTGCTAGTTTTTTAATGGCTCTTTCCTGTCCTCTCGGCTTTATTCAGTACACTGCGTCGCCATGTTCTTTTTTGGTCTTCCTCTGCGTCTTGTGCCCTGGGGGGGTTCCACTCTAAGGCCTGTCTCTGTTCTAAGGGTGTGACCAATCCATCTCCACTTCCTCTCTAAGATCTGCACCTTTATATTTTTTGCCCACTAATCTCTCACAGTTTGGTGTTTTCTATTTTGTCGTACCTGTGTTTTTTAGGATATTTCTCAGGCATCTGCTGATAAAGGTGTGTATTTTGTTGTTGTTGTTGTTCTTCATAAAGAGTAAAGGAAATAGTGTGTGTGTGTGTTGTTTCCAAAGGCGCTCAGTGTACTCGTTATTCTATTGGCGTCTTGGTTTGATGGTCGTCTTTTGTACAGCGTCTTGCTGATACTTTGCGGCATTGTTCCGTGTTGCCCATTTAAAGGGCAAGTTATTGCTGGACTTGTTGGTTTCAACTATTATTATTGGCGTCCCTGCAAAACATTATATAGAGCAGCAAAAGTTCTTGTTCTTTGTGCTTACAGGGAACTAGCATTGGACTAAGTTGAGACTTGGACCGCTGCAGTTGTTTGTTCACTGTGGCTAATTTACATTGGCCATGAAGTGAAGAGGTTCGCTTAAAGTTAGAGCTGTTAGCAAATGTTAACTAGGAAGATATTTGTTTGTTGATGTAGGCCCTGCCCTACGGCGTAAAGACGAAGGTCGAATTTTTATGCACCTAATATTTTAAGAGATTTTACACAATGAACTTCATAAACTGTATTGTAGCCTATGTGTACGAGTATAAAAGCCTGCATCTAGGTTAACCCTTTAGTCACGTGTGGCAGTTTAGCCTCTAAACACTAGAATTGTAATTCCCTTTTGTGTGCACTCTTATAAAAAGGTCAGCACTTTAAGGGTTAAATATTTATTCCATGACGTAATAAAATCATAATCTAAAAAGTGAAATCTTAATTTTAAAAAATATCATATGATGGATTGATTAAAGGTATTGCTACTTCCTATTCTTCCTATATACCTATTCTTCCGATTTCTAGTCGGAAAACTAAAACATTTGGATTTAATAAGTCAAGTTATCGTGCAAATGCTGAATTACAATTCAAAACTGGTACTTCAAGAAGGTAGACAACTCCACATAAACACTTTTAGTTTCAAACAGCCAGGCGGGGCAACTCGATCACGTCAAGACATTTATCAATAATCATGTGACAAGCAGGAGCTTGTTTTAATCTAATCTAATCTTTTGTTTAACTGCAAGACTACTTCTATCAATTCAAGTTATCTTGCGCAAGGCAGTAGCTCCTTGAACACTGGTTAATTTTTACAGCTGTTTAAAAAAATCAATAATAAATGGAAACAGTTTTTAGTATTATCTTTTTATTTATGAAATCGCACATTTGTGTATAATCTAGACGTCACCACAAATAATCATGGCATAATTATTTCAATTATCTACTTCGATATGTTTATTTATGTATTTTATTTTATTTTTTAACTTTAAAAAATCTTTTCTATTTTTTTTGCAAATGTAACAATGTCCTCCCTTTAAGGCAAGATTTAGATAAGGCCCTAAGCTATTTGAGACATATGGTCCCTTATACATACACCCGTATCTCCCACTGGTTACGCCAATGTAATCAACATCAGGCAATATTCTATGGCTTTCTTCTAAATGACTGAAAATATCACTGGAACCTCTCTCAACTCCCGAGCCCCCCCACCCCTAAAAAAAGTGGGCGCCCTAAGCTATAGCTTGCGTTGTCTACAGATAAATCCAGCAATGATGCCATTGGTTCAAAATGATTTGAAAGTTGATAATGAGTGCTTTAATAATCTATCACTTTCAATTATCATCATCATCTGTCCCTTGACTTCCGTCCTAGAGGTTGATAATGAGTGCTTTAATAATCTATCACTTTCAATTATCATCATCATCTGTCCCTTGACTTCCGTCCTAGAGGTTGATAATGAGTGCTTTGATAAATCTATCACTTTCAATTATCATCATCATCTGTCCCTTGACTTCCGTCCTAGAGGTGCTGTGACAGCTCGCGTCACCAAATCCTGTCCCTTTTCCCCGTCAGCAGCTGTCCTGAGCAGGAGAGAGAGAGGCCGGTCCATTCTTTTTTTGTTCAGTCAGCTCTTCTTTGGACGACTTTTTTCTCGTGCTCCCCTCCCCTGTACCTTGAAGGATGACTTTGGACAATTTTCAATACAGAAGCGTAAAGGGAACTATTGAAACAAGCGGATAAATTTGTCTAGTATAATTTCCTGTGATAATTGATAAGCAACATATTTAAAGTGTAATATTATCCAAAACATCTAAAAGATCAACAGGCAGAAGTAGGAATATGTAATGAAATAAATGATCATTACAACAAAGATATTTTTTATGTTCCCCGTAGAAAAAAAAAAGTTTAACCCCGAGTCTCACCCCACGTCGGACAGGGTGGCGGGAAGGAGGAACTCGCCGTCCAATTCAGGCTGGTGGAAGGGAGCTTTTGTTCGCTTTTGCTGGCCTTAGAGTTCGAAGTGCGACGCACAACTCTACTAGACAATTTCAAATGGCCTCAGTGAGCTACAGAAAAGTGGTGTACCGTATTCCGCCTTTTAGGTTGCGAAAAAGAATTTAGTGCGTTGAAGTTGGGATTTGTTTTTTTTATTTATTTTTGGGTTTAGG
This sequence comes from Biomphalaria pfeifferi, assembly GCA_030265305.1. Taxonomy (NCBI): domain Eukaryota; kingdom Metazoa; phylum Mollusca; class Gastropoda; family Planorbidae; genus Biomphalaria; species Biomphalaria pfeifferi. The sequence continues at coordinate 2,268,634 of JASAOG010000076.1, forward strand.
TTTTATAGCGTAGCGACATAAACGTCACATTAAAAAACAGAAGGCTGGAGTTAGGTATGAAACACATACCTATATAGATTTTTATATAGGCTTGTGGTATGAAATGAAAGGAACTTGATAGCGACTTGATAGGCAGTCAAGTTTGGCCATTCAGAAGTTTTGGACTTTATTTTGTAGTGTGATAACGACGACAGTTGACGGATTCCTTTCTTTACTTAATTAAATATTCTGCTGTATCAACACTCTTGACTACATTATTTCCTTATTTATTTCCTGTTCTTTTTGTCATGTGGATTTTATTTGCTTACTCCGATTTGACGTGTTCAAAACTCTCTACACAAGACAGCGAAGAGCTCCAACAAAGCAAACTCTCATTAACGTCGTTGGCCTTAGCCATACAGTCGTCTATTTCTCTAGACAGTGATGCAACGAACAAACATAACAAACATAAGAAACACACAAAATATGAAGGTTTATGTTTCTATTTGATAGACGTTTACAGTTGAAAGGGATGGAAAGTCCAAATCTGTGTTGCGTCGGTAGTGCAGTTTTTAAGCATTGGACCTTTCGTGCCAACATCCAGACACAGATTTGATTTGATGTGCAATAATCTCTGGTCCTTTGAAATGCATGAAAAAAAAAGAGTAATATTTTACAATTATTTTTTCAACAAAAAGACCTTGACATTTAATTTCATTACACTAGTGTTTCTCAAACATTTATTAGTGACGTCCCCAAGATAAAAAGAGATTACGAGCCCCGTACCAAGCTTTTACCTGTATTCTGAGCTTTAGAAAGTCATTCACCTCGCGTCAATATTCAATAATTTCTCCTAGTAAGGATAGCGCAGGTCAAATAAAATCAGATGACCAATGACTATAACATTAAAATTGTGATGCAGTTCAGCAGAAACGATTGTAATGGCCTTGACGTCTTGTAGCGGGCCAGTTTTTTTAGTTTGCTTGTGCTTTTGTTTTGCTTTTTTTTTCACACCCAAAAAAGTATCTAAAAGGTAAAGATGAAACGAAGCCATTTAATAATTTTATATTTTAAACATTACTAGATTATTACTCTAATATGGATATAGGCTTACAGCCTTGATGCAAATAAAACAGAATTGTTGTCCTTGAAAAAAAGACAGCTTCGCGCCTTGCATTTTTATCACTTCACACACACCGCAACCCACAGTTTGAGAAACACTGTAATACAAAATTATTCTATTAACATTACCTTTTTTTAAAAATAAAATGTTATTATACATATTTTAAAAGTTATTTAAAAAAACAATAAAATAAATTTGTTGAATTATATTTTAAATGAAATGTCAAAATTTGAGTAATAAAATTGAACCTAAGTTTGAGAAACACTCCACTCCGGTGACCCGACAAAATAGCGCGGACAAAAAAATAGCTCGACAAAAAATAGCGTCAACAAAATAGCGCGGAAGTATAGCCATAAAAAATACACAGTCGCAACTCAGCTTTAGTGGTCCCACCTTGAAATGTAACTTACTACATATAATTAAAAATAGGTACTATAGATAAGATAAGATAATTTTATTGGTCCAAACAAATGGAAATTCAGTTTAACTACCTGAAAGGAATGGCGAAAATACTTTGAGGGAATACGTTTCAATAAATGTAAAAGTTAAAATCTTATATCATAAACATTTTAGCAGATTTTCTGATTGTAGAAGTTCCTTTAATAAGACGAACAAAAGACGATGACTGGTTAGATTGAATTGAACAGGAGAATGTGTTACTTGACCAGATTAGTACACGTTTATATTGACTTTAGGAATTGGAGAAGCTCAATAATAAAATACGAAGCTAATCAAAAATGTTTATCTATAATTACAATCCCGGCGAATGGCAGCGAAAATGGATAACAATCCCGAAAGGTATTTAGCAAACTCTAATTAACTGTACTTATTCTAGTTAGGCGAAAACGGTGTCCCTTTCATTCATACCATCAACAGTTCAAAGAGCAGGAAATTAAAGTTGTTGTAACAAATCTAGGTAGCATTGAAAACTTCACACCGGATGTCACAACATAGTTTTGTTTCATAGCATTCTACTCTTCTGTCTCCGCAATTATTTACAATTTCTGCTTTTTGTTTACCTCCTGAAAAGTGGCTCTATTTAAGGGCCCATTTAAATAGGTAAAATAGCGTGTATTTAAACAGACTCGCTGAAAGAATCCAGGCAACATTTATTAACCTGCTGTTATAAAAGTTACTTGCAAACTTTTAATTCTTTCATTTCAACTTAAAATATAGAATCAACATTTTGTAAAATTAATACCACCTCAACATCCCTAATAATAGGCAGCATTTACAAACCACCAAATTCTAGTTTAGAATACATGCAGGAACTATGTAATCAGATTACTACACTTCAAGAGACAAATAAAAATGCAGTTTTATTGGATTAGGGGTGATTTCAACCTACCTGATATAAATTGGAAAACACTAACCATAGATAAACACCAAAACCTTAAGGACATAAATGAGCTTTTCATAGAAACTTTACACAACCTAAGTTTAGATCAAATCATTAAAAAGCCAACTAGATTAAACAACACATTAGATCTCTTCTTAACCAACAGACCTGGATTAGTAGTTGATTTTGATATTATCTCTGGTCTATCAGACCATAAGATCATAAAAATACACAGTCAGATAAAAGCAGTAGCAAATTCAAAACCCAAAAGAAAAATCCTACTCTGGAATAAATGTAACCTAACACAACTACACCAAGCTGCATTAAACTTTCAACAAACATTCTTATTAGAAAAAGACATTAACCAACCAGTCGATGACCTTTGGAATTTCATTAAAAACCATCTTAAAAGCATTATAGAAAATCATATACCAACTAAATTCATATTAAACAAAATAAATAAATGCTGGTTTAATAATAGACTAAAGAAGCTTTGTAAACAGAAGAAAAACCTATATAGAAAATTTAAAGAAACTAAGGCAGAAAGAGTTTACAAAAAGTATATAAAAATTAAACACTTAACCCAAAAAGTAAGCAGACAGCTGCAGAGTGAATACATAAACAATGTAATATCTAAAGATAACAACAAAAACCTATGGTCATACATTAAGTCTAAGAAAATGGAAACTAGCGCCATTAAAAGATGAACATAACATAATACATAATGATAATGAAACTAAAGCAAACATCCTAAACAAATACTTTGCATCAGCATTCTCAGCCCCAGGAGACAAAGACATATTACTGAATTTGAACCAAGTAGACAACATAGAAGATATAGTAGTACAAGAAAATGGAATTCAAAAACTATTAGCCAACACCAAACCAAATAAAGCGTCTGGACCTGATGGTATTCCAGCTAGATTACTCAAAGAACTAAGCAATGAGCTGGCCCCAGTGTTCAAAATACTCTTTCAAGCTTCACTTAACCAGGGCAGAGTACCAAAGGACTGAAAAGAAGCTAATGTCACCCCCTTATTTAAAAAAGGATAAAAATCTGACCCAGGAAACTACAGACCAGTATCACTTACCAGCATCACATGTAAAATCCTAGAACACATAATATGTAGCAACATCATAAACCACTTAGACAAACAAAATGTCCTCACACCATACCAACATGGCTTTAGGAAATATAGATCATGTGAAACACAACTAATAGGACTAATTGATGATTTTTCGAAAGGTTTAGATAATAGTGAACAAATAGATGCTATCTTACTAGATTTTTCTAAGGCTTTTGACAAAATTCACCACCATAGTTTGCTTAAAAAATTAAAATATTTTGGCATTTATGGTCCACTGCATCAGTGAATTAAAGATTTTCTGATAGGGAGAGAACAAACTGTAATAATAATTGGTTCTAAATCAACACCGATAACAGTAAACTCAGGTGTACCTCAAGGAACAGTCTTGGGTCCACTACTATTTTTAATTTACATAAATGATTTACCAAATTGCATTACTTCAGGAACAAAAGTCAGATTATTTGCAGACGATTGCATAATATATAGAACAATAAAAACAACACAAGACACAAATATTTTACAAAGAGAATTAGATGAATTACAGAAATGGGAATCAAATTGGAGCATGTCTTTCCACCCAGAAAAATGTCAGTTGTTAAGAGTAACAAAAAACTAAAACAAATTAATTCCACTTATCTTATTCATGGCAAACCAGTAACACAGCCTATTAAAAAAAAGGTGTTATAATAAATGAAAAACTGTCATGGAATCCACATATTGTTGAAACTATAAAAAAATCCAACAAAGCATTAGGGTTTATTAAAAGAAATTTCTATAAATCAAATAAGAACATAAAACTAAAATGTTATTTAACCTTGGTTAGGCCAATAATAGAATATGTATCCTCTGCTTGGGACCCCTCAACTCAAGAAAACATTAAGAAACTGGAACAGACACAAAATAGAGCAGTGAGAATCATAACAAATGAATATTCACATTTGACTAGAGTAACACCTTTAGTAAAATCACTAAATTTAGAAAACCTTCAGGACAGAAGACTCAAAAGTAAAGTAGCAATTATACATAAAACACTGAACCATAATCTTCAAATACAAAAACAAAATTTAATAAAATACTCTGAAAGACACAAAGATAAAGGCACATTCCTCGTCCCCTATGCTAGGACAAATTTGTACAAATACTCCTTCTTCCCTAGTGCTATTAGAGCATGGAATGGGTTGCCTGAGCTAGCCAGGAAAACCAGTGACTTGGCAGAGTTTATGTCATTGGTTAATATGCATGACTAAATGCATGACCTGTAGGACGTAATCATCTTCTTTTTTGAAGTAACGTCTGTATTATATAAGATAAGATAAGATAAATCCTAGTTTTCGTTTTCATTCAAAGTTGAATGCTGGGAGATTAACTAGGAGCTCATTTTCTTTAAGTCACCTTTGTATAATCCCATTTGTCACGTGTTCCTATGATACAGTCTTCCAATTTAATATCCGGGATTTTGGACGGATCGTGGCAGACGACACACTGAAGCGATGTTTGCAAAAGATTATCATTGGTTAGAGCGAAGCCCTGAAAATGGAGAAGAAAGCAAAAGATACATTTAGCAATAAGTCAACTTTAAATTAAAAAAAAAATTCTATTAGATCCTGGCTTTAGGTTCTATCAAATTTCTAGCAGAAAATAAAGTAGGTTTAAATGTAGGTGTAAACAAAATCTAGATTACGACAAAAATAGTGTTTTTTTTACGCTTTATTTTAATGACGCTTACCTCCAAAGGTTTGTTCTTTAAAAATTCATTTGTTACAGTAAGGGAATGCTGTTTGGGTGTTTATTTATTTACAGCTCATGAGAGTTTTGACAAATAAATGAGTCAACAAAGTAAAAGATTTCATGTACGTTGTCCACCACCATGCATTTATATGTGAATTTCTTTTGTCTTTCGAGACTACCCAACAAATATTCATACGCCCAAGAAACAAAAGATTGTTTATCTATTTACTACTAGAAATGTATGTCTAACCCTAACCAATGTAGTTCTAATCCTAACCAATGTAGGTCTAACCCAAACTAAATAGTTTGAATAATACCCTACAAAAGTAGGCCTACCTGTTTATCTATGGTGCGATCACAGGGAGTAAAGTGAAGGTCAGCTTCGTACTGAAACAGATGACCGTCGTTGTCTAGGCACTTGTGATGAATCTTGTTTCTAACCTGGCAAAGACGTGTACAACTTTTCAATTAGCAGCTGAAACGCACATCCCTCTTCTGTGATCATATACAATTAATGTCAAGAGCGTTGATTATCAAAAAAAAAAGTAATTAACAACTATTTAGTCAGTGTGCATTTGAAGAGGGTCAAGTAAAATGGCGTTAGAAATTATGGAGTCATTACCTGTACGTGAACGGAGCAGCATTATAAATGCTGTTCAACATTTTTTTTTGCCAAAAGTTTCTATGCAATATTATGAATGGGGTTGCTCAGAATTGGGGGGTTTTTTTAGTCACGTGGTGGTGTTTAATTTCTGTCTATAGCAGGAATTTGATAAACGTGTTAGGTCAGTATTTAGAGATTTTAATCAATTCAATTGCAGTAACCAATAATTTATTAACTGCAGGAACATCAAGTACACCTTTTTTATAGCTTAAACATTAGATGAAGCATAAGCGTAGAATAGATAATAGTTTTTATTAGACTTAGACTTTTTATTGAGATCTAGGTCTAAAAATTTAAAGTAGGACTGTGTAGATAAGAGCATTAGAATAACCAACTCCAGAAAAAAATAATCCACATCCCTGCCCAAAAAGTAATAGGCTGTGTTTCTGACTGATTTTAACAGCCTGGTCAGATAGACGTACACATGTAGGCCTAGTGTACTGTAGTGTGTAGTCATACATGCAGACCTAGTGTTCTGTAGTGTGTAGTCTGGTCAACCGGGAAGAAAGCTGACCAACTACAGGCAGCATCACAAGTCGATCTCCATACCATCTCCTCGTATTGTTCAAAATGGCAGATACGAATTAACGTTGCCAAAACGACCTGGTGCCTGTTCAGCCTGGGAATCGACATTCTTGGGGCCCCATTCGAGCTCCAACTCGGTGGGCTGCGACTCCAACGTGAAAACACGCCAAAATATCTAGGAGTCACCCTAGATAGAAAGCTCTCAATGCACTTGCACATCCAGGACGTTGAAAGAAAGGCCTCGGAGAAGTTAGGGTTACTCAGAAAGCTTGCCAGTACCAAGTGGGGCGCCCGAGCTGACATGCTCCGCACACTGTACACGGGGGCTGTCAGATCCCAAATTGAGTACAGCCTGGCCGTGCAGGTGTACGCAAGCAAGAAGGCCCTCGAATCACTCGATCGTGTACAGGCCCAGGCTCTCAGATTCATTTGCGGCACCTATAGAACGAGCCCAACTTCCGCTGCAGAAATCATGTCCAACGTGGCTCCTCTCAGCCTGAGGAGAGAGCGCGCCGTGCTCACGGCCCTGAAACGCTACAAAAGGGGCGAACGAGGGCTACCGACCCATACATTAGTCACTCGGTGGAGAGTTAAAAACAGGATAAAACGGACATCATTTATGCACTGCGCAACAAATTTGGGTGCTCAAGCTGGCCTCTCCACTGACCGGGTCCCAATCCGACGGATAAGCACGTGCCCGCCTTGGAGGAGACAGCCCATCCCTCCCATAAATCTAACCATACACGGGTTGGAGGGTGCCACAAAACGACACACACACCCGGATTTACTAAGAAAAATGGCAATGGACACATTAAAGACCTACCCGGCCAACGCCATTTACTGTTATACTTCAAGGACCCCGTAAGAGCTGGTTATGGGGCCTATATCTGTTACCCAGATCACGAACCAGACAAGTTATCAGGCACATGCGGCCTCGCTGCATGTAGCTTTGATGCTGAATTAACGGCGATAACTAACACACTCAATTACCTGCTCCAAAAATTGCGTGAAAAGATAACCGTTGCAACTACCGTTGTAATGGTTACCAATTCCCAATCCTGCCTCCAAGCCATGGCTGGCTTAGGGGGAAAGTCCAAACTGGTGGAAGAGGCATTAGGCGCCGCCGCAAATAACATCCGCCTATTTATTGGAGCTGTCATCTTTATGCAGTTGGTGCCCTCGCACTGCGGCGTGAGGGGCAATACCGTGGCTGACGCTCTAGCTCGAGAAGGAGCGCTGGCCGTGCCCACTTTCGAATCACCAAGTACGTTTCAATAGGCTACCACAGTTATACGAGAGTGGGTACATGAAAAGTGGTTGAAATCCTGGGATGACTCCAACACTGCCAGGGGAGTCTGGCAGCACATGCGTCGCCCAAATCGAGAGGACCCGTGGTGGAGGCTAAAAAGGTCGGAACAAAAAACAATAGCGCAGTGGCGCACCGGACACTGCCCAATAGGTGCGTACTTCGACGGGTTTCGACCAAATTTTGATGCCCGTTGCCGACACTGCGGGGAATCAGAAGAGACGGTGGCGCACGTCTTGCAAGAGTGTCCGCAGCTCCTCGAGCTGCGGGAAGACGTATCCAGTGGTTCACTATGTTTGTATGGAAGCTATGAGGCACTACGCCAAACAGCAGAGTTCCTTACCAGGGCACTACGGGAGTCCTAGGTCTCCCTGCCTTGTCACCAATTGGAGTTCATCTCAGGTAGTGTGTAGTCACACATGCAGGCCTAGTGTTCTGTAGTGTGTAGTCACACATGCAGGCCTAGTGTTCTGTAGTGTGTAGTCACACATGCAGGCCTAGTGTTCTGTAGTGTGTAGTCAAACATGCAGGCCTAGTGTTCTGTAGTGTGTAGTCACACATGGAGGCCTAGTGTACTGTAGTGTAGTCACACATGCAGGCCTAGTGTACTGTAGTGTGTAGTCACACATGCAGGCCTAGTGTTCTGTAGTGTGTAGTCACACATGCAGGCCTAGTGTACTGTAGTGTGTAGTCGATGATGACAAGACAAACAGCGTTTTTTTCCTTGCGCGTAATGCAATAGTGCTTGTTGTATGTTGAGGGGTCAGACAAGAAAATAATACATAGGTCTAGTTAGTCAAGAATGTACGTAGATCTACCTTTACATTTACACTGGTCTCTAATGTTTCTAAAAACTCTAGAAATTTCGTTTTCATTTCTTTGATTAGGATCTAGAAATATATCTCTGTATGAGATTTTAAACTTCACTAAGTCAATAGAATTCAGAACAAAAAGTTCTCTTCTCTTCTAAAGGTTTTAATTCAAGACAAAAATACAAACACACACACACATATTTATTGAGACATCTTTTTTTTTTTCGAATTTTATAATGCGTTTATAAAGAAACATCTTCCTTAACTGACTTTTTTTTGGATAAAGATTTCTACAATGTTAGATGATTAGCTAGGTCTAACCCCCCCCCCCCCCCCCCCCCCCAAAAAAAAAAAAGTTCTGAAGCGTTGTTTAAGTTGAATTCATTGTATTTAGTTTAGTTTCACTCTTTTGAAATCGATGATAAACTGTTAGTTGAACTACTTTATTTTAGTGGAAACTTAGTTTTAGTTTTTTAAATTAATTGAGTTTCCATCACTACATTAGTGTTTTATGTTTGATAGTGTCAGTCTCTGCTCTTTGAAGGGGATTGTCAAGAGCTCTTTATTCTTGATATTTATAATTATACAAAGTTTATATATTTTTTTTTACTGGCTTCTGTCTTTCGATATCCTGGCCTTTATATCGAGAATTAAAAAAAAAAATTGAATAAACACTACAAATTGTGAATGTACCTTATCGAAGCAGCCAACTGTCCGTGTATGCATCTACAATTTTCATATGTTCATCGAATTGGTAGAACTACAAAAGGTTATCAGAGTGATTTATCAAACTCTGGAATCAAAACTTACAAAGACATTATGGGCCATATTATTGTAGAATTTAGCACAGAGTGAGAGCCATTGTATAAATTGCAATTATGTCGTTATTCAATGGTAGTGTGTAACAGAATCTAAAAAGGTCTCTTAGTTCACCAAGCCGGTGAGATTATCTCCCATTGCAATCTTATCACGAATGAAAAATGGATTAGTTGGTATTTCTCTACTGTTGCATCAATTAATCATGAATCATCAACCCCAGTGGTTGAGAACTTGGGTAGGTTAATTATATTTTTACATTCCTGTCAGACTGACAAATTATTCTCCCAGAATATTACGACATAATAAACAGGTGCTCATGCTACGAAATCAATGCACGGGATGTGTTTAAACTGTGAGCTCACCGTTTAAAAGGTAAACATTTCAGTCTACGGGAAAAACATTGTAAACACTTTAGTTTGTATACACTTTAGTCTGTAACAACTACAGTCTGTAAGCACTATATTCTGTAAACTCCTAGGTCTGTAAACACTTTAGTCTGTAAATGTTTAATTCTGTAAACACTTTAGTCTGTATACACTTTAGGGAATGATGAATGACCTCATAAGGCAAAACATTTGAGTCTACGTGTGACACTTAAAGGTACACAAACTTCATTATGCAACATTTCAGACCGTGAGCTGCTTAATGGGAGCAACACTTTAAACAAGGGGAACAACCGCTTCAGGCTTTAGTCTACACCAGGATTACGATATAAAAACTAATCATTCAAAATTCTTAGGGGTAGTACACTTCTATTATATTTGTTTTAAATTCAAGAGATTACTAACCTTACCCCATACTTTAACATTTTCGTCAAAAATAGCAAGCTCTGGCCAAACGCGATTTATATACCATTTGAAATCATGGCATCCCAACCTGGCCTTGAGATCTAGGCGTGCACTGATGTCTCCTACATTTAAATCCTATAGAGAAAAAAATATATATTACATGAGACATTACTCTGCTTAAACTTAATAAACAAATGACAATGAATTGGTTGAATTAAATTTTTAAAAAGTGGTAATGTGATTCTAGGGTAATTTTGTTGAGTAGACAGACTTTTGAAAAGAAAAGGATCATCCAATAGCTACGTCCACTCGAAGATGTTCAGGGGTAGACTCAACTCAAAAAAGGATGTACATACGACTCAAAAAGATGTTTATGACGCTCAAAAGGATGTACATTTGACTCAAAAAAGGATGCACATAAGACTCTAAAGGATGCACGTAAGACTCTAAAGGATGTACATAAGACTTAAAAGAATGTACATAAGACTTAAAAGGATGTACATAAGACTCAAAAGGATGTACATAAATACTTTACTTGGAGGTTTAGACATTTAAACAAAACTGAGACTCATCAAATTTAAATTATTGTCAATATCTCCTGCATGCTGAACGTGGGGTCCTGGTCAGTATTCATAACAAGCAATTAACCCTAATCCAAGACCATTTGGGCTGCTGCTTTGTACTTTGCCACAGGTCCTCATTTGAGATCTTGTCTGGCCAGCGGATCATAAGAATCTTCCTCAAGCAGGTATTGATGAATATCCTTCAGAGAGGCTGGAGATGGATAGGTCAAACCCTTCGCAAGCATCCAACATAACAAGGCAAACCCCAACCTGGAACCCCCAAGGAAAGAGGAAAAAGGGACGGCCCAGTAATACATGGCGCCGCGATTTGGAAGCAGATGGGCAAGACATTGGGACAGTTGGAGAGACTCGCCCAGAACCGAGATGCCTGGAGGAAGCTGGTTGGTGGCCTAGAAGGGACAACTGGTAGAGATGGGAGATGAGATGAAAAATCATTTCCAGCTTTAAACTAAGACCTAATTGATATAGGCCTATTACTTCACGGTTTTGTATGGCATAGAACCTAATTGTGAAGTAAAATAATATTATTGAATATTATTGATATGCATACCAACTGTGTTAACCAAGTATAAAATTAATTATTTTATCATATGACTGGCCTCGACATTTACTAAGATGTATGCCACAGTTCTTTGTAACTTTAGTTTATCATCTGGAAGTTCTGGTGAAATATACTTTACAATAACATAGAGCTGATCGATGGGAGACCGGTCTGGAGTGGACTCAACAGATATCCTTAGTACCATGCAGTTCTTAAATCATCCATGACAGAGTCCCTTACTTTATTTGGATACATTCATCACATATTGCTCATATTGTTTTAAAAACACAATATATGACACTGACCCTTTTTTATCAAATTTGTGTACATGACACTGACCCTTCTTCCCATATTGGTGCCTATGGCTTGCTAGAAAAGGATCACATTGTACAACAAATCCTAGCGACTCAAGGAAGCTGCCATCGTGAGAAGTACCAAATGTTTCCTTTCCTTCTATAAAAGGAAACCACACTCTGCCAGAAGTATTATGACTACCACAAGAACATGTTCCCAGTACTATCACCAGTAACCAGCTGGTAGTCAATTGTTGAGAGATAATTTGTAAGATATCTTACGTTAGCTGTTCTATAGTCCCCAGAGTTCTTATGAGTTTGAATCAAGTAGGTTTTACACCAATCACTAAAACCACCGAATAATCTTTTTGTAGAAGAATTTGAAAATTTGACATTTCTACAGTCTTTTACGGTGAATAGAGAGACCTGATTGCAAGAAAACATTGGCTCGTCCCAACTGAAGAAAAACGTTTGACGCCTAAACTCAAGACCCACAGATGTACTTGCAGGATGGAGGGGGGGGGGGGTGGAAACCCGCTGCATTTCCAAAACTATCTCCAACAAGAATTTTTTTTATAGTCTACAAAACTTTTTACAATTATTTAAGGAACCTACAACACCCCTCATCCAGTGGCTAAGCGAGCGCGAAAAGCTTGTTTAGGGGAGGGGACGCAACCAGTAAAATTTTGAGAAAACGTTTAGAGGCTAACCTTCATATCAGGGAAGATGCTATACACATATCTGGAGTAGTTCCCCATCCAAACACTGATCAAAACGTTTAGAGGCTAACCTTCATATCAGGGTAGATGCTATACACATATCTGGAGTAGTTCCCCATCCAAACACTGATGGCTCTCTTGTAATTAAAGTGTTCCACTTTTTGACGCCCTCCAGGAAAGCTGTACGGTTGACTTCTGGGCACGTGACCTATTCTGGAACAAGGTACATGCATAAGGCGACCTCCGCACTGCCAGACCTGAGTGAGAAATGCATTACAGATACTTCTTTTTTTTTTTTTTTAAAGATATTTTTTATCAACAAATACATCGATCTGTGCAGAACTACGTTAACTGACTAATCTCTGTTGCTACACGCAATAACACAAGCAGCTATGTTATTACACATCATCACTCATAACAAGCATAATATTGCACACCATAACACATAAACTGTCATAAATATCAATACTCACCCGCCAACCCATTTCTAAGTTCTCCCCTCCCCATACAGTCATAGACTCATCATAACCCCCCAGATGTAGAAAGTACTGCTTGTCTATTGCGAAGGCGGCTCCAACCATAGTTGCACCTCTGAGAAAGACAAAGAAGTTTGATTATATAATGTAAATTTAGAAATGACGAATTTGGTTATAAAGAAAATGAAACAATATTAAAGTCTCTCAAATTATTAAATTAAAGTAGATGTACATTAACTTCACAAACATACAAATAATGTTCAGAGCTGACGAGCAGCACTGAGCTATGGATAGGGTGTTTGTGTTTAACTGTACGTTATAACCCTGGAAAGTTGTGAAATGAATTATGGGTGAAACATTGATTACACTTCCAAAACTTTAAGAAAACACACACAAAATAAAATCTGATGTTTCTGCTCTCAGCCAAGTTAATTTTCTGCATTTTTAAAAATTCCAGATTTGCAGTTAATTAAGGAATTATTTATCTCTCGCTACCCAAAAAGAGAGCGTATAATAAACGAGAAACGGACCAGCTCACTTCCTACTTTAAAGAAAAACGATGCTTCTTGCCAGCTGTCCCGACATGAATTTACAATTGAAACACTGAAATTGTGTCCCATTTTCATAGCGCTTATCACATTGTTTCACTTCGTACTATTAGCTAACAGTCTCTACATGGCTGGGTAGAAAGACAAAGTTGCAAGACCGCAGCATTGGTGTCAACGTGGAATTGTGTCACGTATTTTGGAGATATTTTTGTTTTGTAACTTAACATTGAAGACCTGTCACACAAGTGGCAGCGCGCTGTCTATTCCAAAAGGTCACCAGGTCACAATGTTGCTACCGGAATTTGTAATGAAAATTTTAGACTGACAAGATTTGGAACTAAAGCGAATGTCGTGGGTTCGATTCCGATACTGGCCAATTATATTGTTATTTCACTTCCTTAATGACAAATGAAATATGAACTTTCAGTTTACCATGTTGTTTAAAAATAAAGCAAGAATAGATTTAAATAAATATTTTTTTATTATACTGTTTTTTATTGTTAAAGTTTAATTTTTTTTAAACCTATGGAATTGGTGTTAAATAACTACTTATATCTGACCTATATACACCGTTTACCATAAAACAAAGAGTGACAAGTTGCCGATAGAAAGTTTGTCTCGTTTGTTGCTTTACAAGCATGCCATACACTTAGATTTGACGAGATGGTCACTAGATCAATACTTTGACTGAGAAGTTGCTAACATACTCACTCTCGTGGATTCCTGGGATCAGGTCCGATTTGGTCTTCTCTGAAGAAGGTTTCAAAGAAGACCATCCTCCAGTCCCAGCCGTATCTGGTCAAGTAGTCGTGGTTGTACTTGTACTCCAGGCTGTCCCTCTGGACGTAATCTAAGGTTGACATAGCAACGACAGTTTTGTTCCTGGCTATCTCTGTTAGCAGCGGCTCAAGCCTGAAACCGGATGTGGCGCAGTGAATTGTAAATTCTAATCCCCAAGTTACTCTCCGCGCATCACGTGATATACTTCCAACAAACCCATTGCCGCATTCGGTGGGTACATAAATGAACAAGCAGCTCCCTATAATTTTTTTGCCTGTTTCTTATATATATTTTTTTCCCAAATAGGCTCACACTGCCGATTCTCTTTTGTTGCTTTTGTTTTTCATTTTTTATGCTAAACAAAAAATACAATACGAAATAAAGTAGCCTCCCCCCTTTCAGACCTAGCGGTCTACGGTCTAAAGGTCATATGTTTGTGTGGCCCATTCACGTCAGAGGCCAGCACAACTTTTCCTTAACTAATGTGAGGTACCCATAAGAGTTGTTTGGACTCAGGGGCCCCACAAAAAATCCTGAAACTCAAAATCCTAGTCTTCACCGAGACTTTCGGAATTTTGAGAGGCATAAACCGTTTGGCTACCTATCGAGATGGCTCGAGATCAAATCGCGATACGAGTTACGTTGTCAATACTTAGGTACCTTAAAGCAGAACGGAAAACTTCTCCCAGATACACCCCTCTCCCCACGCGTGCACAAATAAGTTGGGGCCAGAGCAGATTGAACATTGACCTTAACATCATCTGCCCCATAGATCGTAAGGTCTGAAAGGGGAACTTTACTTTTTTTTTGTTACATTGAGCATGCTTATAGCATGAAAGATGCACTATCCTTTACCTTTACCTATCTGTTGTTGGGGGAATAAACAAAATTTGTCGACCGTCCTTCTCCATTCCTCCCTGTCTTTTGCCTTGAATAGAACCTCTTTCAGGCTCGTCCATTCTTTTATGCTGTTTTCCCATCGCTTTTTCTCTCTGCCTCTTCTTCTTTTTCCTGGTACTGTTCCCTGAAGGAAGGTCTTTGCAAGCCCCGAAGACCTTGTAATATGGCCATAGAGTTTTAGTTACCTTTTTTTAATTACTTTTTTTCTAACATAGTCAGCAGGTCATCATTGGATACTATCGCTGCAGCAACCTTGTCTCTAATCTCCTCGTTTTTGATGCGGTCTTTTTTCGATACCTTATGCTTATAGCATGACAGATGCGCTAGACAAAAGCTATAACAAAAATTTTTACATCATATCTTAAATATATGTCATTTACCAGTCGATGTTGACTTCCATGTGACTATCAAAGAAGATCAAAACATCGCCTTTAGCTTCATGGCAACCTCGCATGCGGGCTTGAATCAGACCGGACCGAACTGGAATTCGGACAAGTCGAATAAGACCTTGTGGGAAATGTTCATCAATGTATTCCTCCAAAGAATTTTTCAACTGTTCTAGGGACAAAATGTAACATTGATTTTAAGTGTTCTAGAAACAAAATGTAACATTGATTTTAAGTGTTCTAGAAACAAAATGTAACATTGATTTTAAGTGTTCTAAAAACAAAATGTAACATTGATTTTAATAGTTCTAGAAACAAAATGTAACATAGATTTTAATAGTTCTAGAAACAAAATGTAACATAGATTTTTAGTTTTTTAATAGACAAATTGTAACTTTGACTTAAAGTGTTCTTGAAACACAATAGATGCAGCTAAGTAAAAATAAATTGTTGGATACAGAACGTGATATTAAGTAAAACTGTTAGATTTAAAAATGTTCTAGGGACTAGTATGATGAAGATAACAATGTTAATTCTAGCTATTAACTAGAGATTGGTGATATATGTAAGGAAAGGTCCTTTACATAATTCCAGGTGGAGGCTACTTTGTAAACTCTTATATTATGAGTGTAAATATCTTATCTTCTTATCTTATAAAATACAGACGTTACTTCAAAAAAGAAGATGATTAAGTCCTACGCGTGTTCCTAGGTCAATCTTAGTCATGCATGTTAAACAATGACTTAAATTCTGCCAAGTCATTGGGTTTTTTTTCTGGCTGACTCAGGCAACCCATTCCATGCTCTAATAGCACTAGGAAAGAACAAGTATTTGTACAAATTTGTCCTAGTATATGGAACGAGAAATGTGCCTTTCTCTTTGTGTCTTTCAGAGTATTTTATTAAATTTTGTTTTTGCATTTGAAGATTATGATTCAGTGTTTTGTGTATTATTGATACTTTACTTTTAGCTTCTATCCTGAAGGCTTTCAAAATTTAGTGATTTTACTAAAGGTGTTACTCTAGTCAGATATGAATATTAGTTTGTTATGAATCTCTATGCTCTATTTTGTGTCTGTTCCAGTTTCTTAATGTTTTCTTGAATTGAGGGGTCCCATGCCGAGGATGCATATTCTATTATTTGCCTAACCAAGGCTAAATATCATCAAATATCAATAGTATTCGCTAGTAATCATTGTGGGGCTTCCAGTAAATCTCTTCCTACAGACCTTCCAGTCAGAATGTACAGCTATAATACGACAAGATTTATACATTCGCTTATCATGATTCTTTGTCGGTGGAAAGGGGGGATGGGGCGGGGTAACAAAATGTTTTATTGTTTTTCAATCTAACATTCTTTAGTTATCAGGAGAAAACAATCGCTCTATAAGCCGTAGAAAGGAGGTATTGTCTTTTTAGAAAAGTATTTTAAAAGTTTTTATTGTTTAATGTTGTCTAGTTTCTCCAACTTCTCATTCAACAAGTTGATATTCTGCACAATTATTCATTGTAGATTGACAACACAGGAATCGAATAGAAATTAAGCAATTAGTAAATCAATTAATCGTAAATAATTAATTCTGTTTTAAATAGAAAAGGTACTATGTGCAGATAAACCATGCAAGAGGTATGGCAGTGATTTCTTTCACTTCAATCCACTTTTATTTAATTAAAAAAAAAAAAGAGTTATGTATATTTTGCTTGTCTATTTTATAAATAAAGCCAACACTATTCAAATTAAAACATCGCACGTGAATTCATCAACCTCCGCTCGTAGATATTCACACGTCACTTCCGTTTTTATGTGGGTCACTTCCGTTTTTATTGTCCACTTCTTATCTCACAGACCTATATAATACATATATATATATATATATATATAATATATATTATATATATATATATATATATATATATATATATATATTATATATATATATATAGGTCTGTATCTTATCCCTTAACGTTAACAACACAGACCTATAATATATATAGGTCCGTGGGTAAGAATGCTAATAATCTTACTTCAAATTTCAAATATAAAGATTAAAATGTAAAATATTAAATTTACAATATAGGTATTAAAATTGAAATATAAAGTTTAATCCTGACAGATAAAGATTTAGCTTGAGATATAAAGATATATAAAGAAACAAAGCCTCTATCTGGAGCAGACCTGAAATTAAAAATACCGCTGAAGAGTTAAGAAAAGGAAAAAGATATTTTGTATTGTAAAAATAGCACGACATACCCAAAGTGCTTGCGTCGTCAATCAAAATAATTTCTTTGACCAGGTGCCTGGGGCTTCTGTTAATGACACTGTAGATGGTTCTCAGCAGAAGTGAAGGCCACTCGTCGTAAAACGGTATAATGATGGAAGCGGTAGGTAGATGGCTTGTAGCATACTTCAACTGGTCACACCTGCGTTATTTGAAAAAAGCCGAAATCACTATAAATGTCCTTATATTCTTATCTTATAAAATACAGACGTTACTTCAAAAAAAAAGATGATTACATTCTACGCGTCATGCATCTAGTCATGCATGATAACCAATGACTTACATTCTGCCAAGTCATTGGTTTTCCTGGCTAACTTAGGCAACCCATTCCATGCTCTAAGAGCACTAGGGAAGAAAGAGAATGTAAACAAATTTGTCCTAGCCTATGGAACGAGGAATATGCCTTTAGCTTGTGTTTTTCTGATGGTCATATTCGATAACATTTCGGCGTATTGGCACAATGAACAGTTCAAGATTGTTGTGGTGATATGAAAGGTTTCCCTTGTCTTTCATGGACCTACGAGTGAGGCTTCGTGCTAGATTTAGTATTAGTATTATTTTCAACCTAGCTTACAAAAATTGAATTGACTTATCTCCCCTCATCACCTTTCTTCCATGGGGATTGAAGCCACGGCATTCGCATTATCAGCGGGACGATCTAGTAACTTACTACCTTATCTAATCTAAAATTCTACCGTGTGAGACATTTCAGCTTGAAATAAATGATTTTTTTAAAATTTTGATTTCGACGCGTGACTTGAGATTTTGACATGTTTTTGTGATTTTGACCATGTGACTTGTGATTTTGACCATGTGACTTGAGATTTTGACATGTGACTTGTGATTCTGACCATGTGACTTGTGATTTTCACCATGTGACTTGAGATTTTGACATGTGACTTGTGATTTTGACCATGTGACTTGTGAGTTTCAACATGTGACTTGAGATTTTGACCATGTTTTCCCAAGGAAGACAGTGTGTGCTAGTAATAAGAATAGAAAAATCCTCTACTCCAATGTTAACAATCCACTGCGTCTTCTTAGTGTCGTGAGGGAGAAGGCTTCAATGTCCGGAAAGCAACGAGTCAGGGCCGGATATGGCCTGAATGTCGTAGTTTAGGGTTCAATGTTTCAGGAGATGCTAGATTAACTAAAATAAACATTATTTTCATATATTATTTACTGTATGCATAATTATAAAAAAAAGTCTTACTTGTTGAGCCTTGAGTCTGGCACTAGTCTGTTCAAAGGTGTCACGTCACTTGCCACTATGTTCACATTAAACTCCGACATTGCCTCTTGGGCCCGAGCCTCTTCCTCTGGTGTCAGTATCACCGGCTTGCCCATCTCTCCCCTGTCACTCAGGTTATTCTTCCCGTAGTTATCGATAAGAGGATTGCCTGTAGGCATCCCTGCCTTATAATCTTCTAGGCTAATCGACAATCTCCTGATCCCAGAATCCCTTTCGTTAGGTATTGGCATTTTCCTCGCATCCAGAAGAGATACTGTCTTTAAGTTTTCATTCAATAAATTACTATGCCCATTTATTAGACCAGCGTCAGGCCGATGTTTAAGGTCTGGAAGGTTGTCCGACTGTTCGTTATTCCAATTTTGGATGTCTTTGCTTTGAGCTATTAAAACGTGGTTTGTGAAATTGAAATGATGTGCATTTTGAATGGTATCGATCACTTCCAAACTTTGACGGTTTTCTTCATGATATTGATTTTCAGAATCAGGGCGTAGTGTTTTGTCTAGAGAGACGGGATTTTCAAAAGATCTGTTTTGTAACTGGCGAAGAAACTCCTGATCTGTACCTGACATTTGTTTCCTACGAGTGGATTTGTGATGTATAACAAAAGAAAAGAGCAAATTGAAAACCACAATAAATGAGGCAATAGTTACTATAGACATTACAAAGGGTGTTTTGGTGGTCCTCCTGAACAGACGACACATAGCCATCCTGTTTATTCAATGCGTCAGAAAAGTGTTCGGGTGAACTTTTACTTGGACACAATCTGTCGAACATTAAAAAGATTACCACTATATAAAAGTAGAGGATAAGCAATATATGTTGGCATTCAAAGTCGACTTTAACAGATACGTATATTATTGACTATATTCTGAATAAGTCATAAGTCTGCCTCGTTATCAACTCAGTCTAAACTATTTTAAGTTCTAGCCAGATATTACCCGCCGCCTGCGGACCTTAGTTTTGGTAGTTCTAATTTAGTTAATTGAATTTAGATCTATGTCAAACTTGGAGAATGTTCCTTTTAATTTTTGTTCTTTCACCATGAAAATAAAAGTAGATTATGAAAATGGGTTAACCCGTTAAGCCGACATATTCATAACTAGACACTATGTAAACGGGTTTTACCCGATTCGTTGAAAAGTTTCGTTCTTTAATGGAGATAAATTTAAGTTGTTTTTCTTTATTTTTAGGCCCCTCTGTTGTGGGAGGGGCATTAAACATACACTACAGTCTCCGCTGTGATCTTAGGAACATTTATGCCAAGTTTGATTAAGATTGATCAAATGGTCTTGATTTCTATGCGGGACATACATACATACATACAGAATATGCATCCTCTGTTTGGGACCCCTCAACTCAAGAAAACATTAAGAAACTGGAACAGACACAAAATAGAGCAGTGAGATTCATAACAAACAAATATTTACATTTGACTAGAGTAACACCTTTAGTAAAATCACTAAATTTAGACTGCCTTCAGGATAGAAGACTTAAGAGTAAAGTAGCAATTATACATAAAACACTGAACCATAATCTTCAAATATAAAAACAAAATTTAATAAAATATTCAGAAAGACACAAAGATAAAGGCACATTCCTCGTTCCATATGCTAGGACAAATTTTTACAGATGCTCCTTCTTCCCTAGCGCTATTAGAGCATGGAATGGGTTGCTAGTCAGGAAAACCAGTGACTTGGCAAAATTTAGGCCATTGGTTAATATGTATGACTAAATGCATGACGCGTAGGACGTAATCATCTTCTTTTTTGAAGTAACATCTGTATTATATAAGATAAGAAGATAAGATACATACATACATACACACACATACATACATACATACATACATACATACATACATACATACATACATACATCTGTGGCATTTTACGTCTCGAGAGACGATCTTTTCCCTTTGCAACTTCTTGTGTGACTAAAGAGGCCAATCCTTGATACACAGCTGCGATCGCAGGTTGGGCATATGTAATCACCAGGCGCCGTTGCATTTTCACCCTTCTTTCTGCTTCTGTTGTGTGTGACATCTGCAATCTTTGACCCTTGCTGTATGCTCTCTCTACATGAGGATCTGTCCAGTGCCACCTCTTCCCAGTTGCCAGTGTCGATTTTGAAGAGCTTCATGTCGCGTTTGCATACATCCATATAAAGTAAAAGTGGGCGACCAGCGGCTCTCCTGCCTTCTATTAGATCGCCATACAGGATGTCCTGTGGAAGTCGACCTGCTGGCATTCTACGAACGTGGCCAAACAAGCCAAGGCGTCTGCTGCTGATAACAGAGCGGATGTCCTGGCACCCTGCTCTTTGTAGCACTTCCTCATTGGTTATCTTATCTTGCCACCTTATTTTAAAGATCCGCCTTAGGCATCGGAGGTGGAAAACATTCAGCTTTTTTTTCTGCCATGAGTAGGTTGACCATGTTTCACTTCCGTACAGCAAAGTTCTCAACACACAGGTCCGGTAGGGCTTTAGTACTGTTAGTCAGCAATATGTTGTCCCAGACTCTTTTCTGCAGCCGTGACATGGTGGCCATTGCCTTGGCTATCCTTTTGTTTATGTCTTTATCCAGTAAAGTGTTGTTGGATATGATGGAGCCAAGGTAACAAAAGTGATCAACAATTTCTAGTGGTTGGCCATTAATGCTTACTTGAGGTGCAGTGTTTGTGTTTTGGACAAGTATCTTAGTCTTGGTTTGACTGATGTTTAAGCCGAACTTCTGGCAAGCAGCAGATAGTTTGTCAATCAGGGACTGTAGCTGAATATCAGAATCAGCCACAATAGCTGCATCATCAGCATACAGGAGTTCCCTGACGAGTAGCTTCCTAACCTTGGTTTTTGCCCGCAGCCTTGATACATTAAATAGTTTTCCAGAGGATCTTGTATGGAGAAACACACCTTGGTTTATGTCGTTGTACGCAAAATGCAGTAGACAGGAGAAGAATATGCCAAACAGAGTAGGTGCGAGCACACATTCCTGCTTGACACCACTGCAAACCTCAAACGGTGCTGATTGGGCTCCATTGAATTTGACAGTACATTTAGTGTCCTCGTGAAAACACTCAATGAATTTCCGTAGTTTGGGAGGGCAACCAATTTTCCTCAGGAGTTTGAAAAGGCCACTTCTGCTGACCATGTCAAAAGCTTAAGTCAGATCAACAAAAACGATGTAAAGGGGTCTGTCTCTCTCTCTGAATTTCTCCTGCAGTAGTCGTAGAGAAGATATGTCTATAGTGGATCTACCACTCCTGAATCCACACTGAGACTCTAGAAGCTAACACTTGCAGTCTGGATAGTGCCACTCTAGCGAAGATCTTGCCCACTATACTGAGGAGAGAGATACCCCTGTAATTGTTGCAGTCACTCCGATCCCCTTTGTTCTTGTATATTGTGACTATAGTTGCGTCACGCATGTCCTGTGGGACATGACCTGTTTCCCAATAGCGGCAGAGGAGAATATAGAGTTCAGGGAGCAGGAGTGATTCGTTGACTTTCACTACTTCCACTGGGATACCATCACTCCCAGGAGATTTTCTATTTTTTATGCCGTTAATTGCTTTTTTGAGGTCACTAAGGCTCGGAAGCTCATCTAGGCATTCCAGTACTGGAAGATCTGGTAGAGAAGCCAGGGCGACATCGTCTACTGTATTCTGTGTGGCATAGACTTCGAGGTAGTGTTCTGTCCATCGTTCTAGCTGCTTGGTTTGATCTGTAATTTTTTCTCCTGATTTGGATAGAAGGGGGGCAGGCTTAGACACTGTTGGACATAGGGCCGCTTTAATGCCATCAAATAGAGCTTTGCTGTTTCCTGAGTGGATTCTGTTGCAGGTATCCCTCCAAAAGTTGTTAGCACAAACATACATACATACATACATACATACATACATACATACATACGTACATACATACGCCTTCCTTTATGTTTTATAGTATAGATAATAATAAGTTCAACAGTTCTCGAACCCAGTATTCCTGTTTGATTGATATACGTGAGACCCCAAAAATGTGTTTTATAAGGAAGTAAACAAGAAATAGTCTGTTCAACTTTGTCTTATTGATTTAATCCAAAAGCGGATTTAAAATAAATAAAGGGGGATATGCTCAATATATAAATACACTGAAATTAATATAACTTAATGGGCTACGCATATAACACCAATTGTGTACATAGACAAAGTCTTGATACGTTGATGGCTTTATGGTAATTAGCTTTGGTTTCAACAGTTTTGCTTCCTAAGCTCCAATGACCTAATAACAAGCAATTGGCATCAAAATCATTACAGTTTGGCTCACTGAGCATCAATGACCGAATACCAAACAATTGGTATCAAACTTGAGGACCATCTTAGAATAAGGACAAATCTTTTCCCAAAAGATCTTATATTCTTTCATGTGATAGTCAGGTACCAGAACTATACATTAACCGCAGAAAATGTTAGCAATGAAGAGAATATACTTTACACTGCCATTGTTCTAGTTCATGTACCAACTCAATCAAACTAATTAATGGACATTTATTTCATTCCTTCTTAATAACCTAAACAAAAAGGTCAGCAATAATGCCTTCAACTGTACGTCTGTCGTCTGATACGGAGAGTGCACTAAATTTTGTCAAATTCGTTTTCAATAATAGCTTGAATAATGTGTTTGTTCTTTGGATAAGATAGATCTAAATTTTCAGCACTGGTGAAGGGTCGATAGATTTAAATATTTAGCACTAGTGAAAGGTCGATACATTTAAATCTTCAGCACTAAGGTGAAGTTTGATAGATTTGATGACTAAATTTGAAAGAATTTCTTAACTTCTAATGATCAGTTTTGTTTCTAAACTAGCAATGCTGCAGCTCAAATCTTGAAGAATACAACAACGGAAACCTTATTGCCAATTCCTGCTGCAGGTCAAAGAATAGAGCAGATCCTGTTGTTTCAACCTGACCTATTCTCGTAAGATTATGGCATAGTGTAGCAGATACAAGTCTAGTGTTCAATGCGTTTTGTTTTGTTTTGTAACACCTGTTGCTATCACACAATACTTATATTAACCACAGCCGAATAGAGATAGCAAGAACAGCATCCAAAAATACATTCAGAATGTGTCATTTTTATATCGAGCACTTATTACACAAGTGTTATGGAGTGTGAGTGTGTGTGTGTGATTCCATGGTGACGGTGGGAAGCGGTTAGCGATTGGTTGTGAATGATGCAAGATAGGTGGCATTGTCGTCATTTGGTCTTTGTTAAGACAGACGACTCCAGATCGAGAGACTGTAAAGAAATTTTATTGTAGTGAGTTGGATTTGTTCAGAATACCATTTTATATTATTGCTAAAGTCTACTACATTGATTTCATTTTAACTCTAGTTGAATTTGCTTATATTGTAATAAAAGTTATATTTATTATTGTTTACAAAGAAGTTATTCAAGTTATTTAAAGTTTTATAAATTGAGATATAATGTTTACAGCGGTTTAGTAGTTTACCGGCAGTTTAGCGCTACAAAGTTAACGACTGTTTACAACACACCTACCAGGTGCTATCTACACTGAAACGGCTCTGAACAAATTAGCGGCTTTCACGTTCGACTGGCTTGCACTAGTACGTTTTAACTCCAACATTGAGACAAACACCAGTATCAGTAAGGCGTTGTGTTTGATAGGTTCACATTGCTGTTGCCGTTACGCCAGTTATGCCTAGTATGTAGTCTATTATATAAGACAGAAGATCGCATCTGATATTAAGTCTTGTCAATCTTGTCACCATGTAACAATGGTGAAGTCTTTGCAATACTTTTTCTTTCCATTGTCTAAATGTAAGTCACGTGAGTCACGTCTACCAAACAAACATCCGAATGAGTTATTTTCAGATTTTATTGGATTGGGTCTTAAAGAGTATTTCCTAAAGAAAGAAACTCAATTATTGCTAGAGGTTTAATTGAAGTTTAATGTTTTGTTGTTAATTTCTTAATTAAAGAATAGTAATTTAAATTTAGACTAGCGAGTAGACCACGGCATTCTTACCACTAGCTTGTTAGACAAGTTGATGAAATTACCATGGATTCAGTTCAACTTTGTTTTAGCTAATACATCATTTTCAATTCACTAAATAAATTCAAAAGTGAAATCTGTACAACAATTTCACATTAAGTCAAGAGACACTGATTTTTGTGGGGTTTTTTTGTTTTGTTTTGTTTTTTGTTGCAAAGTTTTTAGCCCACGCTATTTCTCCCGCACGCATTCGCGGATCGAGTTGAAACTTTACACAATTATTTTTGTATTTAACAAAACATGAATCAATAAAAAAAAAACAACCAGTTAGTTATTTAATTGTTGGTAATTAACTATTTTGTTCGGTATCGAAAAGTAAAAATAAAATACTACTTATTGAGAGATGTGTGGCTGTATATGTAAAGTTATTGCCCTTATTATGTTTTCTACACGTATTTTTTCTCTCATTTCCCATTCTTGGAACAAGTTAAATTAATTCAGGATTATTCATAGGCAATGATAAATAATGAATCAATAAAAAAATAACCATTAATTAATCAATTAGTGGTATTTATTAATATGGTTTTATATTTTTTTTAAAATGGGAAGGTATTCCTGCAGTATTGAGATAAAGGGCAGTCATTTTGTGGTTCTTCCTTAAATAAGCTTTTTTTTTTAAATCTAATTCCTGCTTTGTTTTCGAGAAGAGTTGCAAAAATGTGTATGCCGTATTGCAACAGTCTTCGCTCGTCTATCATTTTTGATCATTCAATGCTATTGAAACAACTTTCAGTAATTTGAATTATTAAAAAAAAAAAGAATAATGAGTCCCAAAATTATAACATTTACTTATATTTAAAGCGTAAATTTAAATAATACGATATCACGTGATCTGTGCGATGATCTTTGTATTGTATAGTGCTATACCTGCATTTATTGCTAGTGACCTACACATAGATTACACGTTTGAGTTATGGCACTATTTAGTGTAATAGCTAAGAATAGCTATATGTCTATTGTTGGGACTTAATTGATATTTTTTCTTAAATTTCTCTGCTCTCTCTCTCTCTCTCTTTCTCTCTATCTCTGTGTGTCACAGAGTTTTAAGAACTATTGAACATTAAGATCAATATTTGAATTAGAAAATTCAGGGATTCAACAGTTTCTCTAAAGATCACGGTTATCACCCTTGATAATAATCTGATCGTTTATAAAGGCTTTTGATATGTCTACGTTCGTATCGTCACGGAATGTCCTTTCACGAGCTGGCTCTATACGAACAAAGTTTCTTGAACGGTGTTTGTGTAAAGCTGCATATGTCAACCAGTCGGAAACACCATTTACCTGTCCCTGTAGGTCTGTCAACTAAATATATTTGGTCTAGTTCTGTTTGTATTCAAATAGATACTAAAAACTCTGATCATATGAATAGAGGACTACCGGCCTACTACCCATTCAGTAGACGACTCTGAAAGATATTGTTGAAAATATTTTTAGATAAATTTGCTAGCAGCATACATGCTTTGAAAATTTTCAAAAGTCAAATGACAGCATAAGACTTTGAAGCTATATTCATATTATTAAAAAAGTAAAGTAGTACTATTCATATTAATAGCAACTTTTTAAAAACTTTAAAAAAAATATTTAATAAAATTAAGCTTACATGCATCGACACGGGTGATATATAGCATGGTGTTTTATATCACAGAAATTTATAATTTATTAGTTAGGAACCATTTTATAAATATGCAAACATTTAATAACATAAATGTTAAGTCAATTCGATCTAATATAATTATTAGATCAATCTATTATCTATGATCCATCAGATGTAAATAATAAGGCTTGTCTTTGAGTCCGATGATTAATGAGGAACGCATATTTCCAGTGACTACGCGGCCCCAGCTGTGACCTACATATTTTGCCACATCCAGCGTAAGCATAACCATTGTCCGCCGATGGTCAATATAGATTTTCTTTTCGCGTCTACGTCTGTCCTTGGCAGGTATAAATAATGGAGTGTTAAAGATCGAAATCTTTCTTAAAGACTAATATTGTTGTGGCTCTTCCTCCGTGTCAGATACAAACAATGAAATAAACAGGACGTAACCTTCAAACACGGGCGAAATGACAAAACAATCAAGATAGGTAGTCGACACTAGTGTTACAATAGGAAACACTTTTAATCCTCAAGAAGGGACCCGTCTAATGTCCTCTGTTACTAGCCGTCTGGATATAACTTCTTATTTTTACTGCCCTAATGAAAGCGTCTTGTTTATAGCGTAACTTAGCAAACGTGACGTCATCGTCGCTAAGTAAAACTTTCCCCCATTCCTGAAACAAATAACTAAATTCTAATCATGTCATAACAATATCTAGTGAGTTAGTAACTTAAATAGCATGCTGGACTTTTGTCAAGAGATGAACTAAACCTAAAGTAAGTAAAATTCATTAGACTACTCCCCCCATCCCGGCTACACCCCCCCCTCCTCTAACTCCCTCTCCATTTACGTTTAACGTTCTTTCATGTTGGAATTTAGTCCCCCCCTCTCTCTCTCCCTCTCTTTTTTGTATACGTGTCTCAACTTTTTAAATTCCTCTATGGGGCTCCGGAGGGTCTAAGTAAGTCTATAGGGCGCTGGAGGGTCTAAGTAAGTCTATTGGGCTCCGGAGGGTCTAAATCTAAGTAAGTCTTTAGGGCGCCGGAGGGTCTAAGTCGAAGTAAGTCTATGGGGCGCGGCGGTCGAGACTCACAGCGCTTGTTCCACCGACCGACGGGTCTCGAGTTCTTGTACAGGTGAAGATTTGGATTCTGACTTTTAGAACGCTCACACTCTTCTAATGGGTCTACGGCATAGGTTGAGAGAGTAAGGGCGTAAGGTCGTTGAGCTGGTCAAATTATCCCCTCGCAAACTTTAGGCCATAGAAGCAGATGAACTTGACATCATCTACCCCCATTGATGATAAGATCAGCAAGAATTGCTTTACCTTTTTTTTACTTATCTAATTCATTATCAACAAAAACTTTGTGATACGGTTAGACTACCAGACATAAAAACATCATTCTATGCAATTCATTTCAACCAAACTGAAAACCAGTTAGACTATTTACCTAACGAGACTCCATAATCCCTCGAGCCATCCTCGTGTTCCGTCACACCTGAGGCATTGATCCGAGTTTTTCATGAAATGTCATCGTGCACAACTGAACTCGAAACAACAACTGGCCTGTATTTAGTCACGACCTGGACTAGGTCTAGTAGCAAGTGTTGGCGGTCACAACTCGACTTGCTTATCTTCGAACACCTCTTAGTGTTTTTATCTATACGCAACATTTTCACATTAGATTTTGGTGTCTAGCTATCAATGGCGTCCTTTTCTGATACATAGAGAGTAAATAGCGCCATGAAAGAGACGGCGTAATGTGGGCGCCATGAAAGAGACGGCGTAATGTGGGCGCCATGAAAGAGACAACGTAAAGCGGGCATCGTAAAAGATCGATGAGAATGGGACGGGTGAAGTTCTGTCATGATCCATATACACACTAATGCATGTCTTCTAATTGTTTGCATTCTTAGCGTAACCATGCAAACTTATGGAACTATCAAGCAATATTACATACATGTATACAAACACAGATACACAATCATATCATATTTTTTACCAAGCTTTTATAAATTCTCTCCGTCTGTCTGGCAAAAATTTGTACACGTTATTTCTCTCACACCCAGTTTCGGATCGTTGAAATTTTAAAAAATTATTTCTTTTATCTGACAAGACAAGAATCAATATAAAAAAATTACCAATTAGTTAATTAACTATTGGTAATTTGTTATTTAATTTGGTATGTCGAACAAGGGAAAGAAATTATCCTTGACTGAAGTGGTGGAATAAGCTGAATTGGTCCCCTTTTATAGGTCGCTCTAAATTGATACAAACAATATATAACTATACAATCTTCTCTAGTTATAAGTACCTCACTAACAAAGTGGTTCGCACGTCGGCCAAAGGAGACGTGAGCCACGAGCTCGAATTCAGGTCGTCCCCACCCCCGGTTATTTTTTAGTAAATGCTTTTAAGAACCAATTACGGTATGAATCCACCCAGATATTTCTTTCTCAGCCCCCCCCCCCTCCTTCCCATTTCCCCAACTGTTCCATATAAGTGATAAAAGCGAAACACATGAAATAGCGTGAAACAAAAACGATTGGTAAAAATATTATTAAACGCACAGATTAATTGTTGATCTATACAAATTTAATTACATGACTGATCCAAACTAATTAATACACTTACGCTATATATAAGCTTTGTTTTTAAGTATTTAAAAAAATATTTTCTTGTTTTCCACTAGAAACTTGTGTAATTGGTTTTTTTTTTCAACCAAAAACTGATGAATTGGAGTGAATTCCAATATTTCGTAGCCCACTTTTAAGGGTATACTGATGTGAGCAGACGCAATATGAAGCTCTACAAAACTAGCACCAACAGTTGGGTAAATGAGGCACTGGATTGATCCACTAGGCACTGGATAGATCTACGAGGCACTGGATAGATCCGCATGGAGAGCAAGCATAAAGGAAATACCCTGTATCGTAGATGTCGTACACACCAAAAGTTGAAAGAAGGAGGAAAGTGTTGCTGCGTCAGGTGATTACAGATGCCCAACATGTGACCGCAGGCAAATAACAGCAGGTTGATGTTAGTTTATAGTAAAGAAGATAACATATTACATACAGAAGTATATACACTTTTATAGTTGACACAGGTCGAAGTTTTAAACTATTATTATTGTATAACAAGCGAAAATATTTACCTTAAACGTGTAAACATCCAATCATCTCTATAGACTTAATGATGATATAATGTCATTCATCAGATGGTGCGCTTTTTAAGTGAACAGCTTGTTGCAATTAAATATGCATTTTTATAAGCACTCCAGTCATTAGCATTTAGATCGTTTTGGTATTAAAATATTGTCGGGAAGAGAAAGATGAGTAGAGAGCAATAGAAGGAAAGAGAAAAATGATGGTAGAGAAATCTGAGGGGGAGAGCATGATGTGAAAAGAGAAAAATGATGGTAGAGAAATCTGAGGGGGAGAGCATGATGTGAAAATGAAACTAAACGAAGAGAATTGGGGATAAAAATGATAAAAACCAAAGATGAGTGAAAAATAGAATGATGGAAGTGAAACAAAAAAGGATGATGGAAGTGAAACACAAATAGGATGATGAAAGTGAACAAAAATAGGATAATGGAAGTGAACAAAAATAGGATGATGGAAGTGAACAAAAATAGGATGATGGAAGTGAAACACAAATAGGATGATGAAAGTGAACAAAAATAGGATAATGGAAGTGAACAAAAATAGGATAATGGAAGTGAACAAAAATAGGATAATGGAAGTGAACAAAAATAGAATGATGGAAGTGAAACACAAATAGGATGATGAAAGTGAACAAAAATAGGATAATGGAAGTGAACAAAAATAGGATAATGGAAGTGAACAAAAATAGGATAATGGAAGTGAACAAAAATAGGATAATGGAAGTGAACAAAAATAGAATGATGGAAGTGAAACACAAATAGGATGATGAAAGTGAACAAAAATAGGATAATGGAAGTGAACAAAAATAGGATGATGGAAGTGAACAAAAATAGGATAAGAGGAAAAGAAATGTTTTTGTGTTTCAAAACGTTCACATGACCCACTTACTTTCTTCTTTATACTTTTCTTTAAATATTGTTACGTCACTCGGTTTACACAGCCATTAGGGTTACCAGACGTCCGGAAAAATAAGGATATGTCCTCCTTTCTGGGGTCTTGTCCTCCGTCCGGCGGACGTTGGCCTAGAGTGTGAAAATGCCCGGCGTTTACTCGGTTGGTTAATGCAATGTCAAATTATCCACCAATGGAATTCTATCTAGCTTCTGGTTTAAAGATTCATACTCTGAAATGATGTAGTGTCTTGCTTAATATACATAAAAGAATGGGATATTAATGTGAATTATGTACAATAATGTAACTTGAAATCTGGTTGGCACTCCAGTGTTCTGTTTAGCTCAAAGATCGAGTAAATCCATTTTATTGCAAGAGAGAAATTAGAAAACATTTTTTGCTGGGCTTAAGGACAATCATATTGTGTTTCTACATGTCACTTTCAAGTTGAATCTGTGTAAATATGTTCATAAAAGTTAGATTCAGTTTTGTTTTAAAAGAAACTTTCTCTGTTTAGTTCAAGCTCTACATTACACTTTAATGCATCTACATCGCTGTAGTCGTACTATCTGCTTGGAGCTACAAAGTAAAGACCGAGTACCAAAAGTATGAATATTGGTTTAAGTCCCGAGCAGGAC
Source organism: Biomphalaria pfeifferi (assembly GCA_030265305.1). NCBI lineage: Eukaryota > Metazoa > Mollusca > Gastropoda > Planorbidae > Biomphalaria > Biomphalaria pfeifferi. Next base: position 2,299,915 of record JASAOG010000076.1, read on the forward strand.
AAAATTAGGCAGGTGTTGGTTTGCTAGTATTTTCAGACTGATAAGATACTTCATATTACTTCTGTGCTGTTTAGCTCATTTAGTGTAACACCATACTGTGTGTGTGTATTAAGTGTGCTGAAATTGGAAATTTAGTTCTTTATATGGCTACAGAATTGTTTATATGAGAACTGTAAGTATCAATAAGGAAACGCTTAAATTCGTAATGTGTCTATAGTGCAGCACTGATACACTGTTTCTAGATCTGATATAGTAAGAGCGCATCATGTCTATCACACCTATTTAGGCCTCGTGGTACACTAGTGTTTGAAACAGACTTTGACAAATCTGTAATTATATAAAGAGTAACATTTTAGAGTAAAAGCTTAACATTTTATGAAACAAAAAGTAGTGAAAAACTTTGGTCAATATACTATTTAAAAATCTAAATGTTATACTCTCTCTCTCTCTCTCTCTCTGAGACAATAAATGCACCCAGAGTTGTCTCTTAAGGATACAGCGATCATAAAAGGCGCATTTGTTTCATGGTCTCTGGCTTGACCTTGCTGGTGTGATAGAAATGAATGCTATACCTTGACCTTGCTGGTGTGATAGAAATGAATGCTATGCAATTCGTTTGGCACCAATTCAGAGATTTCTGAGAAAGTGTATCGTAGTTGGTAGTCCCTTAACCCGGCTGGGTCCGCCGGTGATAAATCTTCGTGCATTTTTTCCCTTCGACTTATTCCTGCAAGGCAACTGACGTTTAAAACCACTGTGCCCCTCTCCCCCATGAAAAGTGTTACTTAAATATCGAGCTCCAACTTCTGGAAATTTCCGTTTGATATATGAGCTAGGTATCACTCCTTCCCCAGCCAGAGGAAGCAATGTCAAGCAGATCAGTTGCTGGACTTGGTTGTCAGAGACTATTTGAGATGGAGCATTTTATAGACAACAGATGCTCATTGTCATTGACACTCTTGGCTATAAAAACGTTTGAGATCCTTATAACAGACAGTGGAACGTGGTAGTTCAGCTGCTACTCTAGCTGGAGTCCTGGAAGTTTAGATTGGTATTGACATTACCGCTTTAACCGCATCGTATATGACTGATAGAATGTCGTGTTAACACTGACTATTCGATAAATGTTAAAACTATTTACATATCTTTTTGTAGGATTATCATCAAACCTTTCATGTAGACAAGATCCAAACTATCAGGTGGACAATGAATAAGATATTCAAAAATTCAACCTACATCATTTTATTGTTTGTCTTGGTGATGTCCTTGGCGCTGAATATTTGTTTGATGCTCCTAGTCCATTCAAATCCTGACCAGCAAATACACGAGAAGCTTCAAGGTATTGCCAAAAGATCCCCGGAGAGCAGTGGCCAGAATATTGATCCATTAACCAATGTGGAGTACAAATCCGATTTTGGTGATATGAAGAGCACTGCTAAATTCAATGCTAGTGAGCTGCCAGAGTTCCAGTTTCTGTGGGAGATCTTCCGTGACGAGCCGGAGGAAGACTATCATAGCTATGAAAACAAACATTTGCAAGAGTTGAATGAATATTCAGAAGAGCAAGACAAATACTCAAGGAAGCTAGATAAACACTCGTATGAGCTTAATGCTGATTCGCAAGAGCTTAACGAGGACGAAGATGATTTTAACAAAATTGAGAATGGAGGCAGCTTTGAAGAAGACGCCGAAAGTGAAAACCTTTCTAATGGCAACGATGGCGAGAATGGTGATGATGCTGGCTATAGAAATGAATTTGGTGATGATTCTGGCTATATAAATGAAGATGGTGATGATGCTGGCTATAGAAATGAAGATGGTGGAAATGAGGAGGACAATTTTGTGGATGAAAACGAAACCTACGACCAGGACACTGACATTATTGACTCTAATTCACAAGAGTCTTATGACTATGTAGAGGAGATAGACAAGAGTGAGGATGGTAAGAGCTTCGAAGAAGAGGCCGAAATTATCAATGACTATGATAATTCTGACGAGATAGTTGATGGTAAAGTGGAAACAAATACAGATAGTAGAAAGTGGACACGGGAAGACGGCTTTGTTTTCGGCATAGATGGCAGGCGAAAAGAAAATGATGGCTTAGTTAAAACCACTAAAGCTGATCTTGACAATGTCAATGAGGAAAAAGTCAACAATAATGAAAGTGACGATGAAGATATGAAAAGAGAAACAATGACCAATGTCTTACTAAAATTTGGAACTTTTCAGCCTACCTACATACCGTCTTTTAAGCATAGACTGAATGTAACTCTGGAGCAATACAAATCTGGGATGTCAACTGGTAATCCACTGATTGACAACTACGGCGAGAACAATCTGAGTGACAGAGGAGAGATGGGAAATGCAGTGGTTCTCACCTCCGAGGAAGAGACACAGGCCGAGCAGACGATTGAGATGAATCTGAACACTGTGGCAAGTGACGTGGCACCATTGAACAGACTGGTACCAGACTCAAGGTTACAGAAGTAAGTCTTAAAACTGCTGTGTTTGTGCTGTTCAAATAGCTCTTCTAAAACATAACAGTATGCTTTTGAATTGTTGAAAGTTACAAAGAAATCGCTATATATGCATTGAGTTTTAAATAAAGATTCTTTAACTGAATGTGCTCTTGTTGCTATTCCAGCTGTGATAAGCTTGTGTATAACTTGCTGAGCTTACCAACAGCTTCTATAATAATTCCATTCCATAATGAGTGGCCATCCCTTCTACTAAGAACAGTGTATAGCGTGGTGAACAGATCGCCCAGGCCACTGATACAGGAAATCATTCTAGTGGACGATGCCAGTACGTTAGGTAGGTACAGATTTAGTACCATACAATTTCATTTACTTATTGATAAATGAAAGCGTTGAGGATTAGTCCATATATAATACTATGGGCTAATAAATTTTTGACCAAGAGACCTCAGAGGGTTAGGGTAAATAAACGTATAGTTAACACAGGGCGCGTAATGATTTTTAATCCGATAGTCCTTTTTGCTCCTTCACAAAATTCGCTGATGATGAGCGGCTCTTCTAGCTCTACTCTTGGAGAGCTCAGACTTAAATGAATGGATTTCAGAGAAATAGAACACATTGAAAAATACCATAAAGATAATTTTTAATATTAAATGTAAAAAACAACAACAAAGAAATGATAATCAATTTCCCTAGGGAAAAGAAGGTAGCTTCTGTAGCTGGAGAGACCATTGAAATGCAAACTTTTAATTACCTTTGTACTATCTTAGACAATAAATTTAATTTTAATGCAAATACTGATTATATCAACAAAAAAGGGCATCAAAGATTACGATTACTTAGAAAAATGTCCTCATTTAATGTTATCGAAAAGGCCTTGGCGATGTTTTATCACGCTCACATCTGCAATATTTTAAGTGTTAGGTAAGGCAATCTTAACATTAAATATAAAACTAAACTATATAGAATCCTAAATGCTGCTGGTAAAGTTATTGGCAAAAAAAAAACTTAACAAAAAAAAACAACGTTTGGGCAGCTTTTAGAAAGCTAAAAAGATTCAAGAAATAAACAAGGTTACGACGACAGTTTGTGTGGAAACACAAACTCAAAATCGGCCCCCGAAGTGGTCCACCTAGAGTCTTTGCCAGGATTCGAGCACGGGATTTCCTGTTCCTAGTGCTTTACCCCTCAGCCACAGCATCTCCATATATTCATTTAGCGTACACTTATATTTTTTTTTAAATTGTAATTATTAACCTTATCCATACATTCAAAATTAATAACATGTTACATTGTAATAAAGAGAAACTATTTATTCTTGTAACAAAATTAGATAAATTGGCAACATGAAAAAAAAAAAATCTAGAAATAGATCTCAGCCTCTAAGTTTAGATTTAGAGTTAGATCTAAGTCTAGATCTAGAATCTTGATATAAAATCTACTAGAACTCGTATTATAGCCTAAATATAGATCTATGTAGATCTGGCCTCTATTTATTGTAATTTAGATTGTGTGAAAATTGCGCGGTACAAATGTATTTTTTAAACTTACCATTGAACCGAAGTTCGTATTAAAATTCTTTTTTAAAAAAAACATTTGAATCAGTATTTTATTCCATGAGCTAGTTAATAAATGGAAAATTTATTTTATAATGATCCATTGATACTTTTTCAATCGTAACCTTACATACACGTTTTTTGTACCAATGCGCGAATCTATGAATGACGCTTGATTTATTATTGAAGAAACTTGTGAACTTTTTAATAAGACTTACTTCCCCTGAAGTTTTTCATTGAAAAGTGGTGTAATTTTTAAAAAAAATCTGCTTGCATTTATAATTTAAAAAATTAGATGGTTCACTTTCGGAAAAGAAAAAAGTAGCCGTTGCATCAGAACTTTGAATGATCTCAAATATCATGATGTCCGATTTTCATTTTCTCTTCTAGTTTCTGAGATCTAAACGGGACGGATGGACGGACGGACAGACAGACAGGCCACACAAAACTAATAACGTCTTTTCCCCTTTCTGGGGCCGCTAAAAAATCATCCTTTGGTTAAGGATTTTGTAATTTTACTATCACAAAAGAGATACAAGACACCCATGACAAAGACATACTGACACAAAAACTTTTTTTTCCTCCCGGCAATCAAATCATTGAGTATAATTCAACTATCTAATATAAACCTTTCACATGTAAATTTTTAAGTGAGTATGGTGTGAATGTATTGTTTGGTTTTCTTTAGTTATCATTTTTTGTTTGGTATAATGCACAAATTGTAAGACAATTTCCGTATTTATAATAAAGATTATTATTATTACAGTGTCAGGGAAGTACAATGATACAATACAGCTCAGATTCTATAATGTGTTTCAGCATAAACAAACGAGCGATATCTTTATCATTGAACATGTCGAAACTCATACAGATAGAATTATTTCAATCGTTTCTAAAAGTTTCAACATCCCTTTGTCAGAGTGAAGAATAGTGCAGTGTTTGACTTGGCATACAGACCTACATATTTGTCACATGTAACGAATGTGTTAAAATGATGCATGTGTTTAAATGTACACAATATCTATAACAAGAATAGTTAAAATTTTTAAGCATGTCAAGTCTTTCTTATCATAAGAATAGCTAAAGGCAATCATGTAGAATTAGTTCTTTTTTTTTTAATTAATTACTCATCTGAGCACTGTCATGCTAACTGTTTACATCAGATAGTCATGGGGTTTATGGATTTGTTCTGCTTCAAAAAACTTGAAAGCCGCCAAAGATGTCGAACAACTAAAAAAAAAACAACAACAAGGTTACAAAGACAGTTCGTGTGGAAACGTAGTTGATATTAAAAACTAATTTATTCTCTTTCCGAAAAAAAAAAAGTAGCCATTGCATTAGAACTTTAAAAGGTCTAAAATATCCTGATGTCGGACTTTCAATATCTTTTCTAGTTTACGAAATCTAAACAGACAGACAGACCACACAAAACTAATTGCGGCTATTCACTTTTCTTGGGCGTTAAAAAATCTCTCCAATAAAAACACAGTTGATAGTTTTATTTTAATTACAATGTTGATTACATGGGCGTAGCCAGGATTTTTTTCCGGTCCCCCCCCCCCCCAGAAAACAATATTATATATATATATATATATGTTTGTATGGATGGATGTGTATGTGTGTGTACATAATTAATCTTTTTTACATTCTGACCCTTCATTCTTTTATAAGATGTTTTTGTGCCCTAGAATATGTTCTTCCTGGAGTAAGTGAAAAAATCGTAGACTCCTCGTCCTCGGGGTCTGGGGGAGCGCTGAGAACTCCCCCAGCGCGGGGCGGAGCCCCGCCGCCAAGCATTATTTCTGGTATTGAAAGCCAACTAAATGCATATTCTGAGGTACCTACAGTGCATTATTTTGCTATTAAAAAAGTTTTATTTCAAAAACCTAATGTGCTATTCTTACCGAATTAGACCCTCCGCGCCGTTCGGCGCATTTGCTGGCAAGCTATTTCCACAAAAATCTTTCACTAGCAATGTCTGAAGCCTCTTCCCACCTGCTCTGAGGACCTCCGTGAAAGTGTGGCGCCAAGTTTTACTTGCATGTCATCGCAACTCTTATTATGCGTAATTCATTTTGTCGGAGAACATGTCCCGCAAACCTCATGCGACGCTCTGTCACAACCTTATTAAAGGGTCGGCTCCGACTTCGGCTTAGGATTTCCTTGATTTAGACCCGATCTCTATAACTGACTCCTAAAATCCATCTTAGCCATCTTTGTAGAGCCACATTTAGTGCTTTTCAATTTCATTGCACTTTATTAATGGAGCCCAACCACTGGTAGACATGTGTAACTTCTCTTGACTACGATCTTGGAATTAGGTGACTATTTTGCTTTAGATGTTATATCGAAAATGGACGTTTTATCGTCAAAATCATCTGTTTGGGGTTTTAAACTAAAATATATCTGGGGTTGTTTTTTTTTTTTTTAATTCAAAACCACATTTAGATACGGTCATAGAATTTGTAGTTTTCTTTAGAAATAATTTTGAAGAGAGAGGCTTTCAACCTTAAAACGCTCTGTAGGGGGATTTTAAACTCAAAACTATCTTTAGGGGTTTTAAACTTTTTAAAAGGCCATCTGGAGGAGAGGGGTTGAAGCTCAAAACCCCCCATTGTCTTGGCGACGCTCAAAGAATTTTAGTGTGTAATTTGCTTTTTTTGCTATATTGAAGAGGTATTTTTTTAGCATCAAACCCCTCTGAAGGGAAATTTAAACTCAAAACACCTAATAGGCTTGGCTATGCTCATAGCATTTAGATTGCGATTTTTTTTTCCTTATTTTGAAGATTTATTTTTTAGCTTCAAACCCAGCTGTCGGGGGGTTTAAACTATAAACCTCTTTGGCTATGTTCATAGCATTTTAAGTGCGTAAATTGCTTTTTTTTATATTGAAGAATTATTATTAGCTTTAAACCCAGCTGAAGAGGGGTTTAAGCCCCAAACCCCTTTGGCTACGCGCATACAATTTTGAGTGTGTATTTTGCTTTTTTATACTGAAGAGGGGTTTATCGTAAATTTTGGAGGGAGGCTTAAAATTGAAATCTTCCTTAGATTTGCTCTTGGAATTTGGGGATTGTCGTTTGCATTTTTTATATTTTATAGAAGAGGGAGATTTAAATGCCCTGGTAGAGGGTTTTAAACTCAAAACCTCTTGGTAGTCGCTTTCAAACTCAAAACCCCCTAGTAGGGGTTTTCAAACTCAAAACTCCTTGGTAGGGGGTTTTCAAACTCAAAACCTCTGCTAGGGGTTTGAAAGGGGTTTTAAACTTAAACCCCCCTGCTAGGGGTTTTCAAACTCAAAACCCCTTTGGCTGTGCTAGGGCAAGTGATGGTTAAGTATTAAAATTTCACCTAAAATAAACAAAATTAAAGCTAAAGATCGGTCACAAAACTCCGACCCCCCCCCCCCGGCATCTCGGGGGAGGGGGGGTTTGAACCCCAACCCCCCCTGGCTACGCCCATGGTTGATTAACTAATTACTAAGCTATTCTTTTTTTTTAAATTCCAATAATACTTTTCATTCATTGTATATTTGTTGAAGGTCAGTTACAGAAGCCTTTACAAGACTATATTGAAGCCAACTTTCCCCAAGGATTGGTGCGGCTCCTACGTCACACTGACCGCCTTGGCTTGATTAAAGCTCGCATTAGTGGGTGCCGGGCATCCAAAGGAGATGTTCTGATCTTCTTTGACAGTCACATGGAAGCCAACATTGATTGGTGAGTTCTGTGAGTAGCGAGATCTTCTTCACTTCGACTAGTTGAAGTTTAGTTATCATCGTCTCTATAGCCCAGTTGAAAACATTGCTATACAGTTATTTTCCCTGTTCATTTAATTTCTTTCATACATAGAGGGGGGGGGGATAAAACTGCTATAGTAACGTAAAGCAGGGCCGGATCTAAGAATGCTCGGGGCAAGATTTTTGTGTAGTCCCCTACATTTTTCGAAGTTTAATAAAGATTCACTTAAGAATGAAAATACTTAGATCTAAAAGCATGCTTTATTATAAAATAAATAAATAAGTAAATTTAATGTCACTTTCATTTTTAAAAAAATATTTAAATGCCTATTTTAGTTTTAAACGGAGAATATTTTTGAGTTTGTAGAGGGAGAGGTCCTTGGTAGACGCACTGTCGTAAGCTGTATTTACCTATTCTAAGCATGCTACAAGCATGCTATTACGACATTTTTGCAAGCCGTAAAAAATGCGAAAAAAAAAATTGGAAAAAAAAATAATTTAAAAGTTTCTGACCCGTCAAAATTCGGATATATCTTTATCTCTTTTGTGGAGCCCCCTTTCTTGTGGGGGCCTCGCCTGTCCTTCTTAAATGCGTCCCTGATCACATTGGTCCAAAGAAAAGTAAATAATTCTATCTGCTACGTTACCTATAATTTACTAGTATGAGGAGTGACTATAGCCACAGGAAATACTGCATTCCTCATAAATCTTCGGACTCGAAGAAAAAGCTTTATTATTTATTATTATTATTAGTAGTATTTAATTTTATAAGACCAATCAACCGATCAACGGTTTACTTACCACAGGTGAGAATTCCTGTTCTCCTTAGTCAATGAACGCGTATAAATATTTACTTTGAAATGTTAATACTGAGACTACTAAAATTGATAAGTGACGTCTAGATTCTTGCATATACAAAAAAATGTCCTATATTTCATCTTGTTAAGGCTTTTGTCGAAACAGTTTTTGGGTTTATTTTATGTGCGCAAGTGTCCAAGTTATTCTCTTCTTGAACGTTTTAACTTCAAAGGACTCTTTCATCTCTGACCACACCTGTTAGGTTTCATTGGCTACCTTCTTTTTTTTAATTAACTACCTTGTTATGATTCACTGGGCTCAATGTTATGTTTCGCTGGCTACCTGGTTATGTTGCACTAGCTACATTATTATAATTCCTTGGATACATCATGGGCGTAGCCAGGATTTTTTTCGTAGGGGGGTTTGGTTTTATATATATATATATATATATATATATATATGTATATGTATGTATGTATGTGTGTGTGTGTGTGTGTGTGTGTGTGTGTGTGTGTGTGTGTGTGTGTGTGTGTGTGTGTGTGTGTGTGTGTGTGTGTGTGTGTGTGTGTGTGTGTGTGTGTGTGTGTGTGTGTGTGTGTGTGTGTGTGTGTGTGTGTGTGTGTGTGTGTGTGTGTGTGTGTGTGTGTGTGTGTGTGTGTGTGTGTGTGTGTGTGTGTGTGTGTGTGTGTGTGTGTGTGTGTGTGTGTGTGTGTGTGTGTGTGTGTGTGTGTGTGTGTGTGTGTGTGTGTGTGTGTGTGTGTGTGTGTGTGTGTGTGTGTGTGTGTGTGTGTGTGTGTGTGTGTGTACGTAATCAATCTTTATTTCATTCTAAACCTTCATTCTTTCGGAAGACGTTTATTGTATCATAGAATAGGCTCTTATTGGAGTTAGTGGAAAGAGTGTAGACACCCCCACCCATTGTCAGCTAGGGGGTCTGGGGGAGCGTAGTATTTGAAACAAAAACAAAATGCATATTCTGAGGTATCTACAGTGCATTATCCTGCTAGAAACAAGAAACATAATAAATAATTAGGTGTTGGTGAAAACACAAATTAATTAAACTACATTTTGTGATATGATTTTAAATCGTAATGTAATAAGTATTCGTGGTAGTGTCCCTTTTCTCTTCTCTTCTTCCTGCTAATTACAAATTTTAGTTCAAAAACCAAATCCACTATTCACTGCACTTTATTATTGGAGTCCAGCGACTGGTACAAATTTGTAACTCATCTTGGCTACGCTCATGGAATTTTGTGACTGTAGTTTACTTTATATTTTATATTAAAAAGGTAAGTTTTATCGTCAAAACCATTGTTGTGGGGTTTTAAACTAAAAATTCTCTGGGGATTTTTTTATATATTAAAAACCCCCTTAGCTCTGCTCATAGAATTTGGTGACTTAGTTTGCTTGAGAATAAAATTGAGGGTTTTTTAGCCTTAAAGCTTTCTGTCGGGGGAGGCGTGGTTAAACTCAAAACTATCTGGAGGAGATTTTATATCCCTTGGGAGGGGGTTTAAATTCTTTGCCACTCTCATAGAATTTTGTGTGTGTAGTTTGCTTTAATTTTAGATTAAATACGTGGTTTTCTGTTTCAGACCTCGCTGAAAGGGGTTTTAAGTTTTAAACCCTCTGGGAGGGAGTAACTTAAAGCCCTTTGGAGTTGTTTTTTTTTTTAACAAAACCTCTCTTGGCTACGCTCATGTATCTGGTGACTGTTGTATGCTTTAGTCTTATATTGAAGAGGGGGTTTGGAGGGGGTTTGAAACTCAAAATCCACCTTGGCTATGCTCATGGAATTTTGGTACTTTCGTTTGTATTTTTGATTTATAGAAGGGTTTTAACCTCGAAACGCCTGGAGGAGGATTTTAAACTCAAAACACCTTAAGCTGCGTTGAGACAAATGATGGTTGAACATTAAAATCTCACCTAAAATAAACAAAATTAATGCAAAAATCAGTCATAAAATCCCACCCACCCAATTTCATTTAGGGAGAAGGGTGGATTGAACCCCCCAACACCTTCCTCTTGGCTACGCCCATGGGACACATTGTTATCTTTCATTGTTATCTTTCACTGGCTACCTGCTTATGTTGTGCTAGCTGCATTGTTTTTATTCAATGGACACATTGTTATGTTTTACTGTTTCTGTATTTTGTACGCTAAATAATGGCCTACCTAAACGGGCTTTAAGTATCCGACATTGGGACAGCTCTAAGCAAAGGTTGAGGTGGTTGGTTTTTTGTCACCTCTATTGGGATCGTTCCTGTATGTCCAATTTGAAAGCAGGTCAAGGCTGTACAAAACACTCGCCCATTGTAAGAAACATGTGAATAAAGAATAGCCAGGATTCGTCACAAATCAAAGACGTAAGCAAAACTTTGGGAACTTTTAGTCATTAGGCAAGTTTGTTTAAGTTCAGTTTTCTCTGGTCTAACAAAATAAAAGTTGACACATAATCATTAGGGCCATCCGGTTGTGGGAGCAGGGCCTCCGCGTAAGTTTTGGCCACCTGCTTGAAAAAACAAAAAATGACTCCCTTTATCTTTCTTTCTGGAAACAGAACCATCAGTGTATATTTCGGAGTCTCTTAGTTTGAGTATTGATGCAGTGTGTAAACGGTGAACACTGAACGCTAATGATTTAATTAGTCTAATTATAAGTTTTCACAATATAAATGTCTTTAAAAAAAAACTCTCATTCTCAACATAAGCTCTAACAAAAAAAAAACAATAACAAAAAAAAAACAACTATTAAACTATTAAACACATAAGTAAAACAAAGAACTTAAAAAACACTTCCAACACTTTAACACCTTTAACAGTTTTATTTTGAATATGATTGTTCCCTTCTAGCCACTGACTCTGGTGTAGTTAGAAAAATTAGCAGTATAATGGACCTAATTCACCAATCGTAAACAAAACAAACAACATTTAGCCTCGTGCTTCTCTATCTCTTCTATACAAATAACAATATAATTTTGTAATACACAATGGATATCATGTGACAATTTTTTCGTTGTTTTATCAATATTGTCACGTGATTAATTTTTTTTTTGTTTACGATTGGTGAATGAAGTCCATTACTAAATTTGATAAAGTGGAGAATAAATTATTGGTACGAATATATTCCATTACTTCAATGGGGCTCAGGTTTCAAATAAATGTGTATTGTTCTTAATTCTTCATAAAGTTTCTTTTCATTTCATTCATCTGATTGCCTCTCAGTAGGACCAGCGAACTTTGATTGTACAATTCGAACATAATTCTGCAAATCTTCGTTGCTCATATTTTAAACGCTGCTTAGTTTGTATACAATTTCAAAAATGTCCTTAGGCTAATGTTTAACATCTCAAAGCTTTCATCTAATGTTTTATATTGTTAGAACAAATAGGAAAAAAAAGATTTAAAAATTGCTTTTACGGTCATTAAAGAGATTATCTTTGGTGGGAAGATTAAGGATAAGTGCAGTAACCACGCTAACCCAGTTGAGACCTGCGTTTTTTGCTCATCTGATGCAGCTAACGTTGTTCCTTGCCTATTTAAGTTTTATTACGGTTTTCTGCACCTGTCTTGGGCAACAACCTTTCTTTTGGTATCAAATGAGTGTCCCTCGACCTTAGTAAGATCTCTTCTGATGTTTCTTTCGAAGACCATCTGCTGCCAAATGCTTTCCTCTCTGCTAGTGCGAATAAAATGGTATCTGAGTTGATATTTATAGCTCTTCCCGAAGCACCTCTGTCAAGACAACCTTTTTGTAAACTCGCCCAAAAAAAGATCACCTTTCCTTGTGGCCATTCCCCATACGCGATATGTGTCCAGCCCAGCACAGCTGAAGAATTGTAAGTAGTGCTTCTACATTCCATACCAGCCGCTTAGAAGCCTCCACTAGAACATTCCGGTTACAGACGTACAAAATTGTGGTTATAATTTCTGGGAATGACATATTACGCCATACTTTCATTTGGAGGTGACCAAAAGCACTTTTGATCTTATCCAGAAGATTGTTTATGACGAC